>VXBO01014686.1:49790-143921 GCA_013400135.1 Rhinoptilus africanus
CTGAGTCCAGTCTGGAATTTCCCTGGTGCCTGCCAGAGTATCTCCTTGGGAGCTTGATATGGTTTTGTGTATATTTGTATATATTATATCTATTTCATTATTTCCTTTTTTTTATTATTAATATTTCATTGAAGTAGTTTAGTTTTTTCTAAACTCATAACTCTATTTTTCTTCTTTCTCTCTGTGGGGCAAGAGGTGAGGGAGAGCATCTGTTGTCTTGTCATTAGCCAACCTGGCCCAAACCACGACAAGGACGTACAACTCTTCTGCAGCACACTTTAGCAGTGAGCAGGATCAATTCACTTTCGTTCTTTAGTGAGCGGATGTAGCTTGGCAAAGTTGAAGCTAGGTGAGCTGGTCTTTAGATATGTGGTGGCTTATCTAAATGCAGTAAAGTTCCTGCATCCTCATTTTCCCTATTGCTCCTCTTCAAAGGAGAGAGTGCGCTGAGATACACAAGCAGGGCCACTTCAGCCAAGCTGGAGATGAAGGTGATACCACTATTTGACTTCTACACTTTCTGCATTATAGCAGAATGAGGAAGTGCCTAGCAATTTGGTAAGCATACGTGTAAGACTAGCAAGACCAGAACCAACTACTTTTGAGTGCTGAAACAGTCCCATGTCGATCCCGAAGGCAATTTTTGATCCAAAGAGTCATGTCAGTACAAATTAAGAGATCACTTGCAACATTATAATCAACAGCATTAAATCAATACTGGACACTCTGCAGTAACCTTAAAAAGAATTTATTTTTTCAAAGCAAGGGCAAGTTACATGAAGTTTGGTTTTCTACCTGTTGCATATAATTGCTCAGTAATTTGCAGGGGCATGTCCAGAAAGCTAGAGGCTGTTGCATGGCATAATGGAACAAAAGCACATATGCTGAAATGATAGACACTGATAAGACTGACCAAGAAAACAGCTGCAAAACTGTAGGATAGGCCAGAAACATCCTTCCAGAAGGAAAAGCCTTGTTTTGAGCCCCTGTGTATTCAAACAGTGTCTGTTCAACTCTGTAATTGTCTGGCTCAATTGCAACACCTGGCTTTCTTGCATAAACAGTGCAAATCCTTATGTGCTTCTGTAGCTGGGGAAGAAAGTACTTCCTGACCTCTCCTAAAGGCACATTCTCATATTGCCAGATCAAACTTGTCGGGATAGAGGATCGCTTCTCTTTGCCTAAATATGTAACGCAATGAAGTCTGAAGCATCTCTTAAATAACCCATAGATTTTTAAGGTCAGAAAAGACCATTAGATCATCATCTAGTGTAAACCCCTGCTGCCGCTGACCACAGAAATTCATGAATGTGCCCAGCAGCAAGGTACACTGCAGTGTTACCTGTATGTGTTGTGGTATGTGTCAGAAGTGAACAGCAAAATTCGAGTTCACTTGCAAATGATGCTTTGATGAGGAAGGTTTGTGTCAGCTTTGTGTCCTGGGTGAAAAGGTTCATGGTATCTTTCTATCACTGCTGTCTCTTGGGTTTTGGGGTCAGTAAAGGCTGTACCTGCAGGGTGGTCTGTTACTTGGAAGGAAAGATAAGCACTCTTCTGTTGACCTTTCTAACATGTTGGCTGGTAACCATGGAAAAGATCAACTGTGGAATTGAAGGCACTCTGGATCATCGCTAACAGACTGCCTTCAAACTACATCTAGTGGAGGGAGAGGCTGCAGGTGGTAAAAACGAGGCTTTGCTCAGGAGCTAGCATTACATGGAGGTAAATGAACTTCCACTAGTCAAAGTATCTTGAAGGGTTGATTAGCCTGAATTGAAGTGCCTAAGGACAGTGATGTGCCTAAGATCTAGGACTGGAATTCAGGAAGATTTGGATTTATATCTATGTTTTTAGGTACAGGAACAACGCAGTATCTGACAGAAGCAGTAGAGGATGCTGGTAGTAATACTTATTATTGAGATATTATGGCAAAACTAGTTGCTGAGTTTGTCTGCTGAGGTCCTCATGTAAGAAGACTCTCCTCAGCTGTTTATAGTATAAGGGCAATCATGTAGGCTGAAGTCTATCCTTGTGTTTTTCCTCTTGTAGCACTGATGACCCTGTTTCTCCCCAGTGCAGCTGTGCCTCAGGCACTCAGTTGGCCCTGAGCACATTGAGGCCCTCGTGGCCCTGACCAGCCTCACCTGGGACCTCCACCCACACTCTCTGTCTATGGGCTCCATGACTCCATTTAAGTTCAGATCTGACCTTCCACTCCCTCCTTGAACTATGTTGTAGGAATGCATGTCAGTATCTCCAACAAGCCCTGTCTGTGCCTGGTGTTAGACCTTGCTGTTGTGGTCTTTGACCTATTGATTCTGTTCTTGTCTTGACTTTGGATGTGCCTTGTCACTGTGGACTTGCTTGGTGATGACTGGACTGTGTCTGACTCTGACTTGACTTCACAATTTGGCCTCAGGCCTGCGCCGTCAGCATGAACTTGCCAGATGATCTGGACTCAGCTGATCAGCTGAAGTTGGCTGCCATCTCCATGTCTGCCCTGCCTCCTTCACTCAGGTGTTGTGGGGATGGGTGCAGTTTGGAGAGGGCCTTGTTACTGCTGTCCTTGTTAGCATGATTGATGTCTGGCTCCCTGTCCTGGAGGAAGCATCCAGCCCTTGCTGCTCCCTGACAAACCTTTATCCAGAGGATGCCCTGTTAGTAAGGGAACTATCTTAAGTAACTGTAGCCTTTTACATCATAGCACCCTCGGGCTTTACTTACTTTTCTGGACAGATCTGCTTAATGGTCTTCCTGTCAGGAGACCGAGCACTTCTTGCTGCTGTCCGAATGAAGGACTCTGGCAGAGCTGGTGCTTCACGGGACTGTTAGTGATACACTACTGCATTTGACCTCAATTTAACTGCCCTCCCCAGCCCATTAAGAGGCCAGAGGGCGGAGGACAAATCTTTCAGCATTCAAAAAAATATAAATCATACAAGCAGCTACAACAGTATGGAGCAACTTCTTGTGTGTGTATCTAAGTCACATCTGGGTTGTCAGGTAAGGTATTTATAATCTCATGCTCCTGCCTCAGCCTACCAGTGCCAAGTGCTCCCTGGAGCTGGCTGTACAGCTGTCCTCCATCAGTACCTTCCCTGGACAGCCCACGTCTCACCCCACGCGGTCTCATTTGTAGACAGCATTAGCTAGTGAGTAGCTCCAGAGTCTGGTGCAAGGCACTTTGTTCCTACAAAAGAGGGAGAAAGAAAATAACTCCTCCGAGGTGAACCTGCATGTATAAATGTTTTCCTACTCATATTTCCTTTCTAAATGCGCAACACCTGCCATCTGGCTAAACACACCTCAAGGCAAAAGAGGTAGTATTTGGGGCAGGTAAGCCTGCCTGGGCCTTCTCAAACCTGTTTGGAAAACCACGGTCAACTGGAATATCCTAAATATTGGTGCCTCAGCACTGCTGAAAAATGCAAATTTTGAACTGTTTCTGAAAAAAAATGCATATTTTGAACTGTTTCTGTGGAACGCACACACACTTGCTTTCTCCTTCTTGAATAATGTCAAGGAAAACTGAGAAAATTCAGTGAGAGATCTGTTCTGCTCTTTCCTTGTCTCTGTTCTGTGTGGTTTTGTTTCTTTCCAAAACAGTTAGATTTCCGGACAAAGAGAATTGGACTTTGCTTTGAGTTTCTTGGCTCTTCTCAGTTCATGTCTCCCTGGCCATTCCTTTATTCGAACAGAGGCTTTTGTATGCAGTATATGAGGTTGAACTGAGGGCAAATATTATTACAGTCTCATGTTCTGAATCGACACCAGGCAAGCCTCCTTCTGCATGGCTCTAGCAGGATTTCATGTCAAGTTGTTCCCCTTCTCCAAAGGTTTGACTGTGCCCTTCAGCACAGTCGTCCGAGTCCATTGACTGCAGGGCAGGGCTGTAAAACAGTGCTGTCGAGAAAAACGCTGACTTGCAGTCACTGCCTGCCTAACTAGGACTGGGTCGCACAGCTGAAATCCAGGTGCTTTGTCTGGGGAAGGTGTGTGCTGAGACTTTCACTGACTTTTTTACCATTTTGCCTTTCCTTGATTGCCTTCCTCTTTCAGCTGTTCCACTAACTACTTCCTTGCTTAACTTTGAAGCTCTCAATGGCTGTTACTTATTTTCCCTTTCAACTGGTTGATTGTTTTCATCTTTTGCTCTCTGCTTTGGCATGAGCAAAGAGAAGGAGATGTCAAGCAGGAGAAGAGGTGTGGATGGAGGAGGCTAAGCTAGTAAGGAGACTGGTCCCATCCCTTTGTGATGTTCTGAAGAGGCTCTTGCTCTAATCAAACATTACTGTGATGGCAAATGCTGTACATCTGGCCTGTGACACGCTGTTGCTGTGGTGGAGGACATTGTTGGGAGAAACTTTTGGTGAGTGTCTACAGTTTTTCAGGGGTATTATCCTGCCTTAGTCTTTGGTAGCACATGAACTGGGATTTGACAGAAGTTATAGGCACTAGTACTAGTGCACTATAGTGCACTAGTGCNTAGAAGTTATAGGCACTAGTACAGTCCTTAGATATACTGAAGTGCTAGACTTGATATGGGGAGAGTGAAGTCCATATGTCTGCCTCTGGGCTTTAGGAAAAGGGTACTTAACTTCACAGTTCAGTGGAGTATGAAGCATTATGAGCCAATAATTGCAATATCCGTCTAACTGCTCACCCTGCCCTGTCCTTCTGTGTCCTCATCAGGCTCCATCAATGTTCTTGTTGACCCATCTCTTCCCTTGCTTTGCAGTTCATGGTTCAAATGTGGCCTTCACCCTGCCCCTCTGATGGAAGTCTGCACGCAGATGTAGCTAGGTGTGGGTCTGGCTCTTCCTGGGAGCTGGTCTTCCTTTGGTGTGACTGCTCTCTCCTGTGAGCTGCTTGGCAAGGCTTCTTTAATCTTGTGCACTTTGGAAAGTTTCCAGTCTCTGTCTTTTTCTGCCCCTTGCAGACTCAGAGGCTAATATGCACATTGCTTTAACTTCTTCTTCAAATGAAACCCATTTATACCTGTAGGTGCCTGGCTGTTAAGGCAGTAATTTACTTCACGGTAGCTTAACATGTTTTTTAAATGCCTCTTTTGCTATGGGGTTTCTGTTCATTGCAAGACTCTGCAAACCTGTAAAACAGCACTGGAAAGAATTTCTTTGGAAAAAAAGAGGCCCAATGTGAACCATACTTCTCTTTCTGTTCAACCATAGGGCCATAAAAAAACCAAAAAGGTTGGTGCTGCTTTACAGGCTTTCTGAACTTGCAGACTGTCGTAGTTGGTTTGTGTATTGGGTAAGGATCTGGGGAGAAAGGGACAGAGGATGTAACACAGGCCTTCTGTCTGCATTCTCAAAATGGTAGCAGTGTGGTTTGTATGAGGTGGGATGAGCTTCAAGTGTCAAAGCATCTCTGATCTCGGAATATCTCCCCAGCCCTGACAGAGGACCTAACATCTCTCCCATTGTGACAACCATCTTGTCTTTTCATGCCTCTCTAGTGACACTGCGTTTTTTTTCCGTGTCCCGTGCCCCTGTCCCACACATGATTTGGGCTGTACCTGCCCACATAAAGCAAGTTCTCTGGTAGAGACTGGACATGCTTCCTCAGGGGGTTTCCTGAATGACCTAAAGAAAAACAGAAGCCACTGCTTCAGGGCATACGTGTTGGCTACTAACCCCCCAACCCTTGTGGTAGCTAGAAGGGGTCGCTTTTCTGCCCCTCTGGAGATGAAGGCAGCAGAGTAGGACACTACAGATGGAAGACTTTTGTCAGGGCTGTAGAGACTTGCTGCACAGATCAGATATGTGCTTTCACAGTGGGGTAAACGGAAAGCAGCATCACTGAAATCAACAAGGTGGTGCTGGTTAACCCATTGCGAAAACAAATGAGAGGAAGAGAGACAGGGAGCAGTGGGCCAAAGAAGGGGGAGGGACTCGGGCTGAGAGGAGGCAGGGAGACTGTGTTCATCCTGCTCTGTGCCAGTGGTGCTGTAGAGCCATCAGCAGAGCTGCACAGAGTAAAAGCACATGGAGGAATCAGAGCAGCAGCAACAGCAGTTGTGCTGACGCGGGGGAAGCAGCCCTGCACAGCCTATGAGGGCTGCAGGAGCAGTAGTAGGTTTATGCTGCAGCAGCCAAAACTTTAGTTTAAACAAACCAAAAGCTAACTAACCTCAAAGCTGCAGGCATTCATCAGCCTTCACAGAGGCAATGTGTCCTGGGGCCAACTGGGACCGTTGCCTGAGGATTTATTCCTGCAGGAGCCCTTGGTTCCCAACTGGGTTAAAATTCTAGACAGTCTTCTGCACAAAGCCTCACTGTCTGAAGGGATCTGCTTCTGAGGCTGCTTGAAGCAGGACCAAGGATCTTTGTGGAACAATTCTACAAACTCAGCATGGACAAAGCAGCACCAGTCCTTTTATAGTGGCTCAATTTGAGTCCTTTCCAACCCATGTGCTTTTACTTGGTCCTCAGATTTGTGGTCCCCAAATGTAACAAGCCTTCTTCTTTCAGCTCTGTTTTTGCATACATGTCTTTAAAAGAGGAAAGCAAAGCATTTCAAAGCTTTCTCTGTGTTAGGACTGTCTTTCTGGTGGTGTAGCTTAGACTGGACTGCTGTATTCCATGTAACTCTGTTCAGTAATAAATGGTATTTGCTTCATTGGCAGTATTCCTCTCTCTGCTGGCTACCCACTTACAAAGAAATCAGCTACACTTAGCTTTAACAGGAGGCTCAAGCAATCTGATGGGTACTGACTTTTTTCAGGTGAGGTGCTTTGAAATGAGAAGAGAATCAAAGGATACTGCTGCTTTGCTGGGAACAGGACAGGGTCACCTCTCTTGATAGTATGAGGTTCTTTAGGACTTTCTAAGAAACAAACAAGGCTACACTTTCAGCTCTGAAATCTTGGTAGCCTCAGGCTTTTGGAAAGCTCTATTTCATTTAGATTCTGGCATTTACTTTTGTTTGCTTGAACTATAAAGGCCTTTTTATTCTGATTCTCAAGAGCTGTTTACCATTCAGCACATGTGGTCTGCATCGCTCACACTAAAATCTTTTGAGGACTTGGCAACAATTTTATTTCACTGATCAATGCTGGCTAAGGAACAATGGCAAAAGCCCATGGAATTCTGTTGCCCCAAATGTGCTGCCCCTGTTCTGATTAACTAGCAGCCTCAGCTGAGGTAGGAGTTGCTGGCTTGATTTTTTTCAGTAATGCTGGTGCAAATCTGGAGTCACTATGCTGAACCGAAAGCAGGTGTGTCAATGTAAAACCAGAGGACAACTTCACTAGCCACTTACGTGTCTGCACAGAAAGTTAAGATGCGAGTTTTGCTTTCTAACCTGACTTACAGCTTAGTGCTTGTGTGCACTGTTGGCACTTCCCTTTGGGCAGTTCCATGGGCACCTGCTCTCTAAAGATGCATAAAGCTGGCAACAAGGCCTGTGTCGGGCAGGATCCAGCCTGGACATACTCTCCATTGAGCTCAATTGGAATCTTCTCTGCATGGATACCAAAATTTGGGCCTTGCAATAGCTTTTCTCTGAACTGTCAGTACTCAGGGCATCCAAGAATCAAGACTTTATTTCATGCTCTCTGTGCACAGTTGATTTGGAAGGGTGTTAGCCCAGTGGGAGAAAACATTGCCTTTCTACAGCAGTTCTAGATTAGCAACTTGGAAACTTGTCAGTCAGAGAAGGAGCTTACCACTGCACTTTAAATGGCTAGGAGAGGTGTTTTGTGTAGGCAGGGGAATAACTGGCCACACGGGTTTTTGAAGAGCAAGAGGATGGGGGGAGGAAACAGCAAAAGATTTACAATGACTGCTGAGAATGTCATAGCAACGAAGTCCTAAAGGGAGCGTTTTGCTTGTGCCCTAGTTCAGCCTATGCTCCTAAAGAAGCTATCGTTGGCTGAACATGTAAGATGCAGTGGCGTCTCTGAGCTGACATGTTCCACTGAGAAGGTGCTGTGCTGTGGAGTTGAATCCATATATGCAAGGAGAGGTCAAATAACTACTGGGGTTTTCAGTGATTAAATCCCAGTAGCTGCATTAGCACAGGTTTCTCTCCTCCTTTTTTTTAAATCTATACCAGCACCATCCTAGGTGTCAATTTCAGAGGTTAATATATGTATCTGCACACACAGGTTAGAGCTGACTGCTGATCTGAACCTGCCTTTCCCTAAAGCTTTCAACGTGCCTGAAGCTCTGCCTTTATAAGCTGCTCCTCTCTGTAAAAGAGCTAAAGCAACAGTATGAATCCAGTTCCCTCCATCCTGAACTGGGGGATTCGTGGGTGCAGAACTGTCACCTTCCATTAAGGGTGATGTGCATTTGTTGGGATCCCTAGCCTGGGGTGGAGGAAGCAAGAATCAGGTCTGTTACTGTCTGTAGGCAGTGGCTGATTTATAAAGCCTTACCATTAGCTGACTTTTGTTACATGCTTGAGGGTCCACATTTCACCTCATGCACAGAGGTCTGCTCACCACAGGACTGATGTGTTGGTTGTTCATGGCAATGAAGGGTGAAACCAGACCCTCAGCAGTGCCCTGGAGCAGCACCTATGAAGAAGGAGCAGAGGTTCTAGGAGTCCTCACTGTGGAAAAGGCCCTGTCCCTGCTGGGCATGGAGCTGTGAAAATGCAGAACATAAAACCATCTCCAGCCAGATGGCTTCCAGTTGCAAAAGCATTGCATTGAAGCACAGTCATAAAATAACTAGATGGCGTTTAATTTCACTGATGGTTTTGTGTGGCTTGTAGAGGCTGTAGCTTAGCAAGGCACCTGCCTAAAACGAAATACACTACTACCTCTATGCCCTGCTTTGCTTTACTGAATTGGAGTGAAAAGAAGTCTGGTTCTCTTCCTATCAGTTTATTCAAGCAGCAAAGTGAAATAGTGCTGGCTTGGCTTGCTTGCACCTCTTGGACTCTGTGCTTAAAGAAAAAATAAAAAATAAAAACTAGACTTCTCGAGTCATGGGGGGTGAAGGAAAAGTCCGTCACTTCCTCAGGAAACACCTATAACAACAGCGCTTGGAAAAAATATTCAAGAAAACCCCTCCTGTTTGATTTAAAAAAAAAACTTCTCTGCCCTAACTCCACAGCATTCTCCTTTTATTTATTTTTCTTGAGACATGGTCCAATTTTTATTTTTTGCTGAGTTAAATGAGCAATAAGTAGTAATCAGATGTTGACATAAAGTTATGTGTACACCTGCTGACTGCCTCATAAAGAACAAGAATGCTTTTAGTTAAGAAATGGCAAGCAAACTAAAATACAGCAATTAAGTTAACTAATAAGAAACTCAAGCAGTTAAATTACATATATTTATTAAATCAGGCAAGACTTCTGAATGACCTTTTTCATGTGATGGTGCCTGATGAAAGCAGTTCTGATTTCAGTTCTGACTCAAAAATCTGGTATTCTTCAAGGTTTTGCCAGTCAGACTGTATTTAGAGGAGCTGCCAGGTGAAAGGGAGAGGAGCTATGTTGCACATCAGTGTAAATTCTTACATCCTCGAATCTGGGCATGTGACTATTGGATTATTGATACCTTGTTGAATTCTTAAAAGATGTAAAATTATCACTTAGTGCCCCAGTTGGAAGCGCTGGAGGTCCATAAATGAGTGAACTGTAGATATATGTGTGCACCTGTGTCTCCTTGGCACTCAAGGCATTGAACTGAGGGCCTGCAGTGCAAAAACATGCACGTTGCTGCCATTTCAAAAACCAGCAGACTTTCTGGCTGAGAGCTGGGGTGGATCTAGATCTGAGTGCAATAGGACCTGTAGAAATTTCCCACAGTTTCTATGGGCCTGAGGCACCTGGGGAAGCAACTATGATGAACTCCACAGTGAGTGTGTCTCAGTGCTCCTGAGGGGACTCTCGCTGAGAGAATTTGTAATTTCTTTTTTTAATCTAGGGAAGCAGAACAGGTATGCAAAGCAACTAAAGTGTGAAATGGAGAAGGTTAAGGTTCTTAGTGTAAGTATTAATGCCATTCTAGTTGTAGAGAGCTTTTGAAGGGTTCTTTAAATGGCTTTCAAGACAATGGTGTTTTAGAGAAAGGAAGCTATCGAGAAAGGCTGGGATGATGCTGCTGGAATTTGACTGTGTTTCCTTCAAGGCTTAAGGCCAAGCAAATGTGAGCTTTGCGATGGTAAAACCAGAGAACTTAATGTAAAGGAGGAGAAGAGTGAGGAGGGGTGAGATGAGGAAGAAAGGAGGCAAATACAATGAAAATATGTTTCTTCTCTGACTGCTTTTGGAGACTTGGCTTAAGCTTGAGAATGTGAAGGCATCTGAGTTTCCCTTTGGATACATTGCATGATGGAGTAACAACAGCCTGATGGAGGCTCAACTACAGCTCTCATAATACCAGCATCAAACTGTGGGCCCAGGGCCCTCTCAAGTGGGTCGGTCATTCTCCCATTTGCTGTGTCCAGGTGTTAAGCCCTGTAACTGATTGAGCAGATTCTGCTTTTGGTATGTGCTCTGCTTTCATACTAAATGTGATCTTTGAGTGCTCTCAGAAGACCTTTTTACTTGGACTAATATAGTCTTCCTGGTTTTGATGTTGTCCAGCTTGCTATAATCGGCTTTCTCAGGCAGACTACTTTGGACTTGTGTTGGCCTCTTTGTAACAAGACCAGAGTGAGTTCAGAGCCGTTACATGTCTGTGAACAGCATGTCAGTCTTTAATGGTTTTCCAGACCAAAAAAAAAAAAGTAACAGTCACAGCAAAGGGTAAAGTTGATCCCTTCACCATGTGCTGAAGGGAAAACAGAGAGGTGGTCTTGAAATTCAAGCGTGAGATTTGAGTGTCTTTGAACTGAAACTCTGGGCCAAGAACAGTATCTCAATAACAGGATACGTGATGTGAATTTTACAGCCTATAGCTGCTTCCTAGTTAAGACAGATACTGATAAGCTATACGCATGAGGTGTACTGTGAATTCCAAAGGCGTTCTTGGTAATGTCTGAGTGGTCCCTTGTAAGGCAGTGAATACCACCTGGCTCGTTTACAGGCTGTATTAGTGCTTTGGGAGTCTGGGAGTTCACAGCTGTTGGTTAATGTGTACTAATCCAGAAAAATCACACGACTGTTTTAGCCATGAGGGTAACACAGACTGTCATGATGCAGAATTAGGCTCTTGACGTGCAATTATCTTTGTGGTGGTGGATAACAGTATGATCTTTGGGGCTCTGTATGCATGAAATGCTACATAACTGCAAGGCTGGGTTTTGAAGGTCAGCCACTCGCTCAGTGAAGGGCCAGGGTCCAGTCTGCTGTCACATTGAGCAGTCCTCCCAAAGAGGACCTCAGGATGAAGGCAGACTGGAGCAGTCCAGGCTCATAGTTGGAACTCAAACTCAAGCAGCATTTCTGAATTGAGGAAATCTGGTTTATCAAAAGGCTATTTGACCACCCTGCATTCCTGCTGCTCCTCTCTCCACCAGGCAAGTTGCTTGTACAGCAGTTAATGGGGGTGCTGGGACAGAGCTTTGCTTGTTCAAATTTCAAAGAGCATTGCAAGGAATGCAAGGAAGTTGTTGGACATGTTAATCAAAGAAAACTCATATTCAGGAGGTTGATTTATACCTGTGCACTAGACACAGATCATGTAGGCTGGTAGACTGATGCTTGGGCTACAGGTTGTAAAACTTGTCACATGGATTCTGCCCCTTGCCCCTTCCAGCTACATCACACTCTAGAAGCAGCTCATATGTGTCCCAGATGCCTCACATGAAAGAAGGTCACTCTCAGCCCGTCAAGAGGCGGTTACAAACTCGGAGTTGCTCTATATCATCTTCTTTCTCCTCTTCTTCAGCCCAAATCTGTGCACTTGATAAGGACTAGGACACCAAACAGCCCTTGTCCAGGATCCGACCCTGTAACAGATGAGAATGCAGCCCCTAAACCTCAAACAGTCACTCTAGTGAAAAAAGCAGGGGGTATTTATCCCTGTCTGCCACATCTGCAAGCTCCAGCTGGGATCTAAAAGCTGAACTAACATTTTTGTTGTCATTAGTGCCTCTTTGTTGAAGGTCTGGATTTCACATAGGAAATCCTGCGCTAGAATTGCTCGCAGGGTATATCCTTCGTGCTAGAAAACAGAGATAAGTAACACAATCTGTCCCAGTGATACGGCGTGCCCTCCATCTGCAGCCCACAGCATGTTAAGCAGACAAGGAAAGGCCAGACTGCCCACAGAATGTATTCTCATGCTTATGATGCTGTTGGGGAGATTAGGAGCCAATCCTAAATTCTGAGCTCCCATTACCAACCCAGCTCATTCATGAGGCTTCAAAAAATGCTGGCAGCTTTGATCCTCTCAAGTCTTAGCATACAACTGGGGATGCCAAGCTTTGACTTCAAAGTCTGTCAGTCCCCAGATCCATAAACTGATCAGCAAGCACTTGTATGTCATCATGCAGAAGGTCTGATGAGGGAGTGGGGTGGGAGCACATTCCTTCCTTCCTTCCTTCCCCAAAGCTCCTGAGCCATGCCTGGAGGAGGCTGGATGCTTTGGTGTGATTGCTCCTGGTCTTTTCTTCTTCACATTGTAAATTATTTAGGTGACAGCATCAAAGATCAGAGAGAAGCACATGAAAAAAAGTCTCAAGTAAATGTTTTATACTCCGTGGGATCATCTGTCCAAAGAGCTCTGCTTGCTTTGTGGGTACGGGCCTGTATTCAGCCACAAAACATCCCTATAATAGTTTACAGCTGGGGAAACTGAGGCATGGGGCTGTTAAAACGTGACTTGGCTAGAGCATCTGCAAAGTCTCTGCCAGAACTGGGAGGAGCATTCTGTCCCACGACAGCTCCTCTGCATCAGCAGGAGCATGCTTCCTCCCTCCAGCAGCTTGCCAAAGGCTACACGGGGGAGACCCTGCTCCTACACATCTCGCCTGTGCTCTATAACGTGACAACCCTGCTTCCATGGCAACTCGCTGAACAGCACAGCAGACCTGCTCCACATCTACACCCTGCCTGCGGGCCAGTTACCCTGGCCCCATATCTCCAGTGTATGACGTATACCTCTCTTCCTTCCCATCCCAAAACATCAGCTTTTTCTGCAAAACCTTGTCCCACATACAGACATTTTGAGGGAGTTCTGATCCACCTAAGATTCTTCAAAGGGCTTTTCTTTGACTTGCGTTTCCTCATTGGAATGGGAAAGGGCAAATGTTTTAGATGCTCTTAGGGGAGACTTTCCCCAGGCTCTGCTGGGTTTGATGCTGTACTGTCCTTTCCTGGGTCAACATAGGGGACTGTCAGGGTCCCTGTGGATGCTTTCTGCTCTGCTTGGTTTATCCAGCCACCTGAAGAGGCAGGATATCTTGTTTTGGTTTTCTTCATCTGCAGAGTAACACAGTAGGCTTAGCCAGCAGTGGAGTTCAAGGTTGCTATAAATAGTTTTCTGCCTTGTCATGGGAGTTACCCACTTATTATAGTTCCTTGTCAACGGCCTTCCTCAAAGTTGGCTGTAGGAAAAGCTCTGGGAGCCTGTCACTGCTCAGCTCCCTTTGAAAATGCCCATAGCACCTGTTCTGGCATGCCTGGGGCAGGGCCGTCTGATGTCCTGAAGAGCCATGGCTGCTATAGCCATCTAGGTTTATAACTTAACATGGCCTGCCGCCTGTTCAGTGGGTCCCTTCTACTGGAATGGGGCTTCTTGGATCCTTGCTAATTCTGCAGTCTCCTTCTGCTTCCCCTGGGAAAGACTAGTCAAAGATCTCCAAATAAGGGGGGAATTATTTTTAATTTTGCGAGGAGAACGAGAGACTCTCAAATGTGATTAGGCTTCACAACACCCCTTCATAACACACACCATAAAAAGGATTGTTTCCTTCCATAGTCTCTATCTCCTACTCCCATTTTAAATGAGTGAAATCCATCTTGGGTGGAACACAGCATCCACTGAGCTTCATGTGGTAAAACCACCTGCCTGTGCTAAACATGGAGCAGCGGATGATTTTATCCTTCTTAGAAGATTGCAGAGAGTACAAGAAAGCTTTGTAACGGGCCCAGAGGGAAGTGCCAGGCCATGGCTCTTAGCTCGGACAAAGATTGCTTGTGCTGGGAAAGGCAGTCAAAGGTGAACTGAGGTTTCTCACAGCCCTGAGCCAGTGAGTAGCCCCTGTCTGGAGTTTGGTTGTTGTTGGCACTGGGTAGGTTTTTGGGTGCTGGAGGAAGCAGGTCTCCAGCGAGAGGTTATAAAGTTTGCGTTCTTGGCAGATCCTACATTTGTGCTAGGGCGCTGGCAATGTCTTCAGCATGTGGATCTGCCAGAAGGGTTTCTGTATTTCTAAGTGGTGTATAAAGCTTGCATCAGGAGCAGAGCAAGGCTTGCCTGCAGAGACAGCACTGAAAGGGCAGAGATCTCAAAGTTACCCCTATCATTAGCAAAATGGGATAGGTATTTAGTGTTTGGGTACCAAAATGAGGCTTCTGGGACCTGCCATTGGCTATTTTCTGGTGTCCAAATAATGTATGTGTACTCACAGGTTCCTCACATCTAAAATAAGGACAAAGTGTTCCTTAGCCCTTCCCTACCACGCTGTACAGCTACAGAAAAAACCCTGGTGGATACTGGTTTAGATCCTGCATTGTAACTCCCACTACTGTATGCCTTTAACGGTAATTCCATCCAATAGAAGAAACCAACTTACAGGAAAGCTTTAAGCGTGTACCATTCATAATCTCACCAAAAGGATGAAACAAAAATATCCGGTTTCTGAAAGAACACAATAAGGAAATCCTCTTTTTCTAAAGCCTTTCAAAATCTTATGTTTTTCCTCCTGAGAGTTTATACATCTTGGGAAAGCAAAGCCAGCATTCTTTAGGTAAACTTGTTAACCTTCAAGGGAATGTAGAACAGCAGACATTGGAGATGGAAACCTTCAGTTCAGTGTGCTGTCGGGAATGGCGCAATCCAGGCCGAGAATGAAATGCTCCAGCCAGGCTGCTCCTGAATCCTCTGTCATTCAAACAGAGAAAACTTCTGTCTGATCTTCTTTTGGCTCTGTCCCACCCCCATATCGCAAAACGCCTAGTGCTGATTTTTTCCATTCTCTGCTTGGTTCCTGCAGTCTCCAGGTGCATGGAGGCAGAAAATTAGCATTTATAAATTGAACTGATGAAGACTATTAATACAGAGCTTTCAGACTGGATGGAGATTCCTAATGTCCTGCTGGTTTTTTGAGAAACTTGCTCGGAAAGGCTTTTTAATGCATGCAGGAGTTGAATGAATCCAAAGGGAAACAGTGGGCTCTTGGAGAGAGAATGGGAACATGAGGTTCCCCACCTGATGGATTTAGTGCTTGGTGGAACATCCCAACAGCTGTCACGCCCTCTGTCCTGGGGCTTCAACCTCTCACTGTGTCCCTTTAATGCCCTAACCTTTGGATTCTTAAAGTTGGTGGGTGCCTGGATCCGCTGACCAGGTTATGGCCCCAGTGCTATTTTTATCTACTTATTTAACAAGCAGTCTGAAAAGCTGTAGCAGACAGGAAATAAAGTCCCTCCAAAAATACAGAAGGGTAACTTTTAAGAGGTAGATTTTTAATTGCATCTTGAACAAACCGTTTTGAGTTTCCATGATTCTGCTTCTTTCCATTGCCTCTGTAATCTGGAGTTTTGCCAAAGATGCACTTGCCACAGTTGTAACTTTATGGGCCCATGAGTCTGTGACCTTGCTCTCCATGAGCTTCTGGCATCGTGGCTAAGATCATGCAATAGCAGCCACAGAGAGCGCCACTTCAATATGCGTATCTGCAGTCGGCTAAGGGGGAATCCAGAAAGAGAAAAACTGAGGAAATTGCTTTCCTCCCTCTTTGGGGTATAAAATGTTCTCTTCTTTCAAGTTAATTTGTTCTGTGAAAGTTCCCCTTGAAATCATTTTCCAACTACTTTGAAAGATCAAATAGATTATATTGAAAGCTACTGTAAGATGAAGTGCCCATTTGGATTTAATAAATGCTGGTTTATAGAGCTAGCCTCATTATTTCTTCGGGATAAACCTATGCAGAATGGAGGGGAGGAAAGATTTTAATGTTTCTGAAAAATTTATCCCACGAACAGTAAAAACATACCGTAGAAATATATCAGCCACAAAAATGACATCTTAAACACAGTATTTATTACTTTCTATATTTGTTTTGCATAAACTTTTCTGGTTTCTATTACACAGATTGATTTATGGAGTTTATTTGGAATAAATGTAGTGCATATTTAAAACAAACAGAGCCCAAATCTGCTAAGCGCCCAGGAGCTATAAAACCTCTCTATGGTTCAAACTGGGACCCTCCAAGTCCTTTTTATCGGAATATCTTTTTCCATTTAAAAGTGCAGAGAAATAATAAGAAAGTAGATGAAGAAAAGCAATTTGTGAGAATATATCTAGCCAGCGTTTCAACTAGAGTTGGTCTGAACTTTTTATTTAGTGTCTTGTTCTGTTCCTTAACGGAACATTCTTTATCCAAATGGAAATTTTACCACGAATATCCTTTTTCACAGATTTGTTTGGGAAGTGTGGGGAACTGACAGGGGCTGGAGGGGATTGAAAACTTCTCAGAAAACACTTTGGTTTTACTGAAATTCACGTAACTTTGGAAGACACACCAAACTTGAAACTTCTTAGTAATATTTCCATTAACTTCAACCTTCAGAACTGAAGGGAAGCAAACAAGGAGCAATTTGCCTGCAAGGCATCAGTGCTTGATTTGTAAATGAGCTAGTTGCATATTTTAGCAGGTTGGGGGGGAAAGCAGTAAAACAAGGATTTTATTTATTGATTTATTTTTAAAGCACATAAGTTGCATTTGTCTCTGCTTTCCTCCTGTTCCCCTGACAGGCTCGGCATCTGCCCTGTTCCTTCCTGTAACTGGATTACTCGTGTACTTTCAGTGCATTTCTAGATTGGCTAAAATAATACATTTTCTGTATGTTTTAGAGTGGGCTTGCAAGTCCTCACAGCATGAAGATTCCCTCAGAAGCCTAACATGTCCTTTATGTGCCCACAACAAAGCACCTGCGACTTGAATACCCCAAACCAACGCAATTGCTTGTAAGTGATGTGCAATTATTGGGTGAATAAAATTTAGGATTATTCTGAATTTTTTGTTATAAAATCGCTGACAGATAAAAGTGGAGGCTTATCAGCTTTTAAATAACTTAAAATTATACTTTAAGCTGAATTTACTGAAAACTTGCCCGCTGCCACAGGGTCTGAGTGGCGACAGGCAGGAAGGGTGTATTGTTGTATTCTGTTTGTAACTAATCAGTGGGTCATTCTCCCAAGTGTGTCATCTTTCCAAAAACTATCTGGTATTTACTGTCACGAGTCTATTTTTCACAAACTGTCTGAAGCTTTCTGTATAAGAAGATCCAAGGCTATAGTCAGGCTGTCATTATCCATGCTAAGTGAAATGAGGGGATTCCCAGCTATCTCCCACCTACTGGCCTGACCAGGATGACCTATGTGGTCATTCCCTATCCCAGTCTGATCTAGGGGGAGGTCTGTTCCAGGTTAGTCTCAAATCAAGTAACTGGAGGTGTAAATTGGACTGCCCAGGTGAAGTCCTACCTGTGGAGTTGTTGTGCCACATCTTCTGAGACAGCAATAAATGGCAGAACAGAGGGCTATTTTAAATCCCTTTAAATCCAGCGTAGCACACTAGAATGTGGCCTCTGCATTGTCATGGCCCTATAAAGATTAAACCAGGCTTCTTTGAGAGCCATCATGTGTGCTATTTGTCTCACCATTGACCATGTTTGGTGGATTATGTGCTTGTGTGCTGGGCTTCTGCCTGACAACTTGTACTATCCCCTTGTGACTCCAGTGTAATCTCTTGTCTGTGACCCGCCCTGCTTGGACATAGAAAGCACTGAGAGCACTGAGGCAAGGCTTGTGCACTAAGTAAGTGACTGCCCATAATTAGGCACCACTTGACAGAGAAATAATTGGCTATGGCACATGACTGCTGATGTAACTGGGTTTAGGAAGCATCTTTTTCAAGTTGGCTGAGTACAGAGACATGGAGAATGGAGCTGTGGAGAGTAGCACTAAGAAACAAATCCTCTCCTGCAGCCTGTGTGCACAAAGAGCTTTGATCCCCAACTGTTATTGCTGAAAGGACACACCGATCCCTCTAGCAAGGCCTTCCTTAAGCATCTGACACTGCACTCTGGCAGGGGACGAGCTTTGAGATGGCTGGGCTTGACCCACTCTGACCCAGGACAGCTTTAGTTGTAGTCAGGCTTCTGTTTCTCAAGGGTTCCAAGTGTGGGCTCTGATCAAAGTTTTTTTCTATTTTGAGCTGACCTGTTCTTCAGAAGTTATGCTGAGCTTCAAAGAGCAGAGTTGATTAACTTTTCTTTGCCTTGCTTTGCTGGAGGAAAACTGGGGCTGCCTCCTTTCTGATGTGCTGCTTGTTGTAGTTTACAGCCCTAGTCAGAATAATGTGATGTTAAGAAGTAAAATGCCTACCACCTCCTAGAGGTGGTAGGATATCTGCAAACTGGTGGGGGAAATTGGAGCCCCGTTGCCCTGTGCACTTAAAAATCTCCAGGCATATTGGCAGAGCCCAAGAGGCCGAGAGTTAACTTCCGATAGCAAAGCTGGGACCGTTGTCCTTCCCTGGCCAGCATGGCTCTAGTGAAGTACACAGCCACATGGAAAGAAGGGGACAGATGCGCTTGTGTGGGCAGCCACCCTGCAAGATAACAGGTCTGTTTTGAATTTCGGAAGGAATAAACAACAAATGGGTGACCGTGCACAAAGAAGCTTACCCCACAATGTAGTGTGTATTGTTCCTCTTATTCTCTCCCTGGTGCTGTACTGCTCCAAAGGTTGTCTTTTTCTACCCACTATGCTCAGAGGCTCTGCATCTCCAAACACTGCCCTGATGTCTTTCAGGCAAACACACAGAATGGACCTGTAGGAAGAAAACACCAAAAAGTAAGCAAAACCAAGTCTTTGGTTTATTCAGACAGTACCAAAATTCACCTGTCTGCTGGTGAGTGCATATAGAGCAGATATGCCCCCTGGCACCAGTGATTTATTTAGGGAGCTGTGAATGTGCAGGCATCAAATGGCCTCCGTGGGGCTTTGCAGCAAAGTTGTGACTGCCAGCGACAGAGCAGCTCTGACTAGTAGATGAAATCTGTGTATTTGGTCTGAGTAGCAGTGCTTCACTGTGGCGTGATAGCAGGGAAAGGGGCTGGGACAAGTCTGAAGCTTTACTCGTAAACCTAATTGTTTTAAGGATCCTTCTACCAACAAATTGGGCAGGGTTCCCCAGGAAATCACCACTGGGGCACAAGCTATTGCTAGGGGTAAAACCCAGGGGACCAGACCTTCACTTCCTTCTCCAGCTGCTAGTTTTCCCTCAGAAACCTGTTTTGCTCTCCTGGATAGAAATAACTGTGATGTACTGTAGCATGTGTCTTGTTTGTGATGGCCCCCATCCAAAGCCTACTGATATCAGAGGAATGTTTTGCAGGGACTCAGAGGGATTTTAGATCAGATCCCAACCTTTGCAGCTATTTTTGTGTTACTTTCCTGCCAGGACTTACTGACCAGCCACCAAACTCCTGAGAAAATCAGCATGAAGTGTCAGGCAGGGTTCAGTTCAAGTGACAGCTAAATACGCCTCTTGGAGATGAATGAGAGCTGACAGGCCTGAAATGCAAGCGACCTCAAACAAAGCCAGCCAGTGTCCACACCCGGTAGCTTTTAAATCATACAGTAGCCTTCAGCCATTAACACTTCAAACACTATCCAGCCTTTTGAAAAGTCAGTTCATTTATTAATGTTCCTGCTAATGTCCTTTCCACACTCTGTTCACAGGGTTGCCTTCTGGATTGGTCAGACGGTGCTTCTCAGTCCTGTGCAAGCAAGGATGAAGAGCAGTCCTGAAATACTTTAGGAGAGACAGCAGGCTCTGGTGGTGAGATGCAGAGGTCTGGAGTCTCTCGCCTGCTTTGCTGGGTATGTGCTCTCCAGTTTTGGGCGAGTCATGGCTCCTTCCTCTCTGTGTCAAGGCTGGGAGACTGCTCAGGCACATACGCCTGTCCTCTGTTGGCTGTAGATACAACTGGCACAGTGTGGTTCTGGGACTAGCAGAGAGTTTCTAAATTCAAAGTGATTCACTGCTAGTTCCGACTCGCTGGCATGTGCCTGAGAGCCAGTAAATGTCTTGGATCTGCCATTCTCTGGGGTGTTGTCCAGTCTGACAAGAAACATTCTGGGTCGGGAGCTGGAGCTGCAGAGCTGCACTGAGATCTTTTCAAATGTCTGTCTCTGGGTTCTCTGAACATAAGAGTGTGCATGGCCTGTGCCTTCAACTCATATTCCCCACACAGCAACTGACCTGCTGTGTTCCCCTTGCTGTGTTTGGAGATCTCCTCTCCTTTTTTGATTTAAAAATTCTTTGTATAGCAAAAGAACCCAACTATGTTGTCTTTTTTCCTGTTCCATGGACAGACATAGTGCAAGCAGAGTAACCATGAATCGCACCACACTTGCTGCTCACCAGCTGGCCAGGGGAGAACAGTGCTTCCTTCTGTCTGGCTTCAGGGCTGGAAAGGTGAGGCTAGCAGCAAGAGTCAAGACAAATAGGAGCCTGTTTTTGATTTGCCATCTGACCCCTGCCAGCTCAGAGCACCCTGTCTATAAGCGTGACCTAAATTAAGCCCAAATGCCATCAGGAAGGCTGTTGCTTTCTCTCACAATGCAAGTGTTTCCAGGTACCTAGCCAGAAATTTCTAATCCACCTCTAATTACATTCTTGTTGGTGTCATGCTGGCTTGGTCTTTCTGTGGCTTGTTAAGTCCAAGAGCGTGCCTGGCCCTTTGTGCTCCCAGCACGTATGCACAGAGAGCAAGGGGAGTCCATGGCTGACAGCTTAGCTGCTGGAAGAAACCCGCTGTGCTGTGCTCTGTGTCTTTAGTAGCCCCAGATATCATGGGAGACATTTTGGCTTGTTAAATTCTTGACTGCACAGGTCTGCTGTCCACGGTAGGTTCACTTGATAGAAATAGCTCTGGCAGCTGCCCAACAGCAAAAAACTGCTTTTCTCTCAAATGTGAAAGGAGACTAAGGCTTGATGGTCCCTGCCCAGCCAGCTCTTGCCTTTTTGATGGCATCTTTCTTTAGCTGAGCTTAGGTGCAGTGTTTTTGCTATCAAGCTGAAAATTAGATCCTTGTAAACACAGTCTGGAATTGATTACCAGTAATTAGCATAGATTCTTCGGTGAGGGTGCTGGAAGGACCAAGATGGAATAACTGTGACGCCACACAGTGTTAGCTATTAAAGCCTTGCCCTGCTGAGGAGAGTGCTGGGCCAACCCTTTGTGAGAAGTCAGTGTCTTGTCCCACAGGGCTTACATACAGAAAGTAAGCTTTTATTCTGAATTACAAAGTCTCTCCCCAGAAATACAGGAACGGTTTCTGAAGAAACCCAGCTGGATGTATGCAAAACCACTGACTTCTCCGAGAAGCAAAACTGAACCTTCACTTGTGTGCCCCATGCTGATTTTGCCACTCTGCCAGGTGACAGCACCATAGCAAGTGACAGACTCCCCAGAGTTGCTATGGGGAGAACCCTAGTCTATATTACTGGAAAAGCAGTTCCAAACATAATCTCTGCTCTACCCTGCCCTTTGTTTCTCTGCTGTGTTTTCTCCCTGTGACAGGAGTTCTTGAAGTCTGTGCTGTGATTGTGACACTAGGGCAGACAAGCCAGGCAAATACTTTACACACACACACTCTGAGCAAACCAGACATCCGGTATTTAGAAATAAACAGTGTAAAGAGGTTTGGGAAACTCATTGTTCATGCCAAGACATTTAAGAGGCATCTTGGTTCAAGTAAAAGCCTCAAATCATTTCCATTTTAATTTTTTCTTTGTTTTTTAACTATTGAGTTAAAATTAGTTCAAACCAAAATGGATCATTTCTATTTCCGGTTGATCAAAATGAAGGTAATTTGGATTCTACTTACATTTCAAGGTGCTGATTTTCACTTAAATATCTTCTCTGTCAATGAACAAGCATTTTACCAATGGCAAAAGTTTCTACGCATCCCTAGTAATGCACAGAAATTAAAGCTGGCAACTCGTCATCTTAAACTATTGGGTTCAATTGCTGAGGAAGAAGGACCCCCCTCCATTACCCAGTGCCTGGGTTAGCAGTGGCTGGAGGGAGCCGGTGGCCATTCAAGAGAGGTGTCACATTCCACTGCTGTCTCCTTTCTGCATCACCAACTGGCACTCAGAGGGCTAAAATCTACAGACACCGTAGTCTGTAGACTGGACACTGTTGGTCTGCAGACCAGTAGATTTGGATCCAAATCAGTCTTTGTTGGTTTGCTTTAGGGTCAGCAGTCATTAAAGGTGATGAGTATCTTGGAAGCAGACCCCGTTAGCAATCGCTAAACAAAGGAGTACAAAACTGGTGAAATTATTTCTTTTTAGCAGTATAGTTCTATAGTGCATCTGTCTTGAAATGTGTGCTTAGTTGTGGGATTGTGGTTTGTCTTTGGTCATGCTGTATATTTTTGAAGAGGAATTGAGGCCAATGCTATATACTTTGTCTCGTGTGTATTCTAGATTTATGTGGAATGGATTTGAGAAAACATGACAGATGGGAAATAGATGGATGGTTTTTTCCATGCAGGTTGGCAGTTCTTTTACCTGCTAGCAGCTTAAATAATGGAGGCTGGGTAGTGACCAGACATTAACACTTACTGCTGCTGTGAGTGCTTTTCAAAAAGGGAGCAATTAATTCAAAATCTGCCCTCATAGTAGTCAAGCTAATATTCAGAATCTAACTTCTAATCAGTTTAGTTTTGGTTACTCATTTTCACCCTGCGGACCATTTGCAAACATGCTCATTGCTGATCAAGACGCAGTTTCTGCCACATTTTACATGCAAGGTCTCCTGCTCTGTTTGTAAATAGGGTTGGATTTTGATTTTTGGTCAACAACATGAGAATAGTCTAGGAAGTTCAGGTTATGAGTGTGTCTGATGTTCGTCAGGGAGAATTTGGGCAATGGTTACTGTGTGTTACTGGCAGAGCTGAACATTAGGAACTGGAACCATTTACTGTTGTAGCCCTAAAGGATGTATCTGGCTGCTGCCTGGGAATGAGGAGAACCTCTATTGTCCCAGCAGAGAGGTGGGCTATTACAGCTGAAGCTAAGGGAAGAGGGACTCTTTGCCATCCACAATGGCCATAGGTCACTGGATGCTTTGAGAGGATTCAACTCGCTAAGAGCAGAGAAGTGCAGAATGACAGATTTTTTTTGCCAAATTCCCTGATGAGATCTCCTGCCTTCTTGAGCCTCCTTCCCTGCTCCCGTGATGCTGTTGAGATTCTGTTCTGGGAGGCAGAGGAAGAAAGTAATTTCCAGAAAACTTGACACCTCCTTTTAAGGAGAAGAGAGAAGTTGAAGGGTAACACTAGAACTCTCCAGTGCCCCAGCATAAGATTTTCATCACAGTCAAGGTAGGTCTTAAAGAGTCACTGCACCTGCAGGAGCTTGGGGAGACACCATGGCAGCATCCTTGTTTGCATTTTGTCTTGGCATCTCTTCTCGAAGATTCAGGCACCTCACTGCACTGGAAATCTCCTGCAATATCTCTGGAGGCAGCAGTGCTCTAGTACCATGTTTCATGGTACTGTTTGCACAGCTGCAAATGGCACATGCAAGGGCAGATGACTTACTGCCTATTAAGCAATATTAACTTCATTGATTAGGTACATGATACGCTGGGAAATACCTCCAGAAAAACAGTAGTGTAGGAGAGAAGCGCAAAATGGGGGTTGTATGAATCCTGGACTGGTACATTTGTTGCATGCAAGATGTGCTGTTGAAAGAGGTGATGCTGACAGAGATGTCTACAGTTCCCTGCATGCTTCCAGGATACTTGAGTTGAATTCTGCCAAGAACTTCTCATCCTGCAAGCTTGGGCTCTTCTGTGGGGCTGTTGGCAGTTATTAAAACACAAACCCCTTCTTGCCTACAAATCCGTGTGCTTGATCTTTCCAGCCCAAATCCTACAAGTAACATGCACTTGTCCCCAGGGCAGCTTGCTCAAATAACCACAGCTCTGATGGAAAAAGGGCCGTTTTAGCCTCAGGGAATTGGGAGGAGAGGTTGAATTATTCCCAGCATCCAAAGACCAAGAGGTTCCTTCTTCTTCAGCGAATGTTTTCAGTTCCCACTTGGTGAATTATTGCTAGGGATTTTTTTCCCTTCAGTGTTTCCATGAATGCGGTTGAGGCTCTGATCCAGGAAATGGGGGGGGGGAACCTCTGAAAAATGTATCGCACCATTTCAAAACTCAAGTGGAATTAATTAAATCCAAATTTCAACAGTGTGTCCAAAGTTGAGCTGGGCTCAAGACACACTTCAGAAGGTTTGATTTCAAAACAATCCCTTTGCGCACATGCACATAATTTAGGGAGGTTTCTGTGTATCCAGTACAAGGCAGAAACAGGGAGCTGCTGGGTACCTGAGCTCAGAGGGAAAAGGTAGTATTTGCAGGCCAGCCTGGAGAAAACCTTTTTCTGCCTGATTCAGTTTATCCTAATCCTCTGCTCAGCAAGCTGCAGATTGGAAAAAGAGTCAGGAAATAGTGTTGTGGAAAACGGAGCCAAACCATTTGAAATAGAGATGCTGTGGCTGGTACAGTTCTGCTAGCTGGAGAAGTAAAAAGAAGTAAAAAGAGCTAAGGGACAGTAGAGAAAGCATTCAGGACATCAGGCTTGGGCTGAAGCAAAATATTTCAGCAATGAAAACTTTTCTGAATGGTGAGGGATGCAGATCTTTCCCCAGCTCCACCACTGAAGTGGGGTTACCTTGGGGCTGAGTGCTCCCGTTCCTCCATCTGTCAAATTAAGATAATGTAATTTACTGCCCCAGGGAAAACACAGTGGATTTTAAAAAATAATGCTAGTAGGGTGGGACTTTCTCAGATGTTTTTCAAAGCTTAAATGCCAAATTCTTTCTTCATTTTCATGCATGTGTCCCAGCTAGCTGTAAGAGAGTTACACATGGGTCAGTAGGGAGCAGAATTGGCTCTTTAATGTAGTATTTAACAAATTCTTTCTGTCATGCCTGTTCCCTGGTTTTTTACTGCCTGGGGAGGAAACAAGCATCTCTCATTTGCTTTTGCCTTGTAGTGGTACCTGGGAGAAAGCTGAGGAGGAGGACTCCTCCATGAAAGATCAGTTGTACCTCTTTAGTCTCTGCAACTGGGGAGATTTTGCATTTAGAGCCTGAGAACAGGAGTGATTCTACCTCATTTCTGCCAAGCAGCAACACATGTTGCCAATATTTTTCCTATGGATCTTCTGCCTGGACAGTGATGGTGTGGGTGAAGGTTCGTATGTGGCTACAGAGACCAAAATGTCTCTTTTTCTATTGAAGTTCAGGTGCACTGTGAGTTGATAATCTCCATTGGAGGAGATAAGAACTGCAGCATTTCTACCAGCCACTGTTTGAGAGAAGGGAAACAGTAGATCTGTGCTGTGCATCGAGGTTTACAGACTTTAACTTCATCACTACAAGAACAGTTTTATCTGTAAACATAAGTCATCACTACACATACTGCATAGCAGCAGCTGTACCTTGAAATACTGTGAGGTTTATTGGGTGGGGATTACACATTGCCTGAGCAGGCTCAGAGTCCCACAGTCATGCTTGAACCCTGGAATTAAAGGAACAGAATTCAGGGCTCTGACAGGTCTGGGAATCTGTCTTGTTGTATGCAACAGCAGCTAGACACAGCAGTACAACAGAGGTATTGAAGGATGAGATGAATGTATTTGTTCCAAAGACCTCCCAGCCAGATGTTACCCCTGCTATATTGTATACAGCTTTCTTCAGGCACAGAGTTAACACCGAAACCTGAGCCAACTGATAACAAGGGCAGGCAAGCGCTAGTTGGGTCTGTGTGGCATTACCCATCCACCTTTTCCTGGCGGCTCCAATATTGGAAACACATTAACAGTGTGGTTCAGTAGAAGTTCAGGAACTAAACCAATACAAGGGCCACGCAAACACTTCTCCCTGTGAAATGGCTACTGACAGCCTGTTCAATGCTCCAAGCCTTTGGTGGGTAGTTGGCATATCAGAAATTCATTTCCTCCTGCTTCCTTCTGCATTGCATCGGCAGTGTTGTGAGGTATGTTGCCTGATACCACATGGCAGCAGCATGACCTGGAACAGCATGATGAAATTGCTTACACACTTTGTTTTCAAGCTGAAGAAATTCCCTTTCTTCCAGCTCTTTTCTCTTATCAGCAGCTCAGGGAGATTTGGCTTTGTTTTCACATAGTGTGGACTTGCCTGCTGGAGCTGGACTCTGCAGCACCCTGCTACACTAACCTGTCAGCATCTGGACCCAAATCCTTCCCAGTCTGCAAGTCTCCCAGCTCAGCCAGTGCCATCAGCTAGGTAAGAGGAAGCAGAAAGCTTTTGCCACAGTGGAGGAGCAGGGAGGGCTGTGCAGATTGCTGCCAAGACCAATGGAGTGGAGTAAGACACTTACTTGGCTTTTTTCTCCCCTTTCTGTGCATTTCAGCAATGCTAAAAGGGTTCAACATTTCCTACAAAACCCTCAGCCTCTTGTCCACAGCACCTCCACAGCTGTGTTTGCTGAAGGCACTATTCAGCCCCTTGTCCTTCCAAAACACTCTCCCATTCTCCTTCTCTTTTTTGCTGCTTCTCACAAGTGTCGCTTCTTTCTCTCTGGAAGAGAGCACATGCCAGTATATTCCCCACTAAGCCACCTCAGGAGGCTGCCATATCCTCTTGCACCCTCCTGTCCCTGCTTTCTGCTGGTACCTGGCCCTCCTCCTTTCCTGTTTGCCGAGGCCTCTCCTGTTAGTTGGCTCATGTGTTTCCTTTGTCACTTTGCCCATATACCCTGCACCCTGTTTCCTTGCAGGTTTTTAATGTCTTTCAGAGGTAAAAAGGAAAGGGAGGAAATTGTATTGGTATAAAAATAACAATAGTTTCATTTTTTTTGTTTGACTGCTCCTGGGATGCTTTCACATGTGGCAAACATACCCAGACAATTAATCTTGTGCACCCACAGGGTGTAATTGTAAAACAGTGCATGACAGATAAAGATGTATCTTCCTTCTCTATTGTGCTGTTTTGGGGGTATTTTTTGGAACTTCTGC
The DNA here is from genome assembly GCA_013400135.1 of Rhinoptilus africanus. Taxonomy (NCBI): domain Eukaryota; kingdom Metazoa; phylum Chordata; class Aves; order Charadriiformes; family Glareolidae; genus Rhinoptilus; species Rhinoptilus africanus. Next base: position 76,978 of record VXBO01014686.1, read on the forward strand.
TTTTGCTGTGTCAGGACCAGTTTCCCCACCTGGACCCCAAGGCATATTCTAGTAGATATGATAAAAGCAGATGCCATACATCTTACCAAAATTGCATCTTAGGATCATCTTTCTCCCTACTGTTCCTCTTTGGAGAGGAACAGAGAGGTAGACAAAGTTGATGGAAACACATAAACATGGAAGAAGGATGGGAGAGAAATGACTGGGAGCACTCTTATTCTAGCAGGGTGTAAGCTGAAGTGGTTGAGGCCACATGTCACAGGTCGCAGGTGGTGTGAGCAAGCAGGCAACAATCAGCCCATTAGAGAGTGCTCTCTACAGCAAGACTGCTGAACAGGTCCCGCTTCCCAGGAGTGCTGGGGTAGAGCACTCTGGAAACTCTTATAACAAGAGCACCTGCTGCTGCTTCAAGTGCTGGGGGCACAAAACCTCTACGTATAGGAGCAGCGACTGCTTCTTTATGTGTGTCTCTTTTGGCTGGGCTGATGATGGCAGATGACTACTCCTCTGCAGTTCTGGAATCTGGTTATCCAGCCCAGTTACTCCCTGTCCTCTCTGCCTGTCTTTGTGCATCTTGCATCTTCCTTCATTCTTCCCAGCATGTTCTATTTCTCTGTGCTATAAGCAGTTATTCTTCTACTGAGGCTTTCTATTTACATAGATGGGATTCAGCCTCTATGCAAAAGGCCCTATGGACATTAATCCTTAGGGGACTTTAAGAGGACGTACTAGACAATCACTCCAATATGAAACTGAGCTGGCTGGGCACGTCAGCCCAATTTGGGTTAAGCTCCCTTATGCAAATTGCAGACCTATGTTTCTCAGGGTATATGAGCTGTGCAGGGGTTGTGGACAAAGGGAAGGAGCGACATGATGGATAGGGTTTTGTTTAACGTGTCTATCCATATTATTGTATTATTATAAGATGGTGCCCAGTGTACACCGTCTCCCAGCATCTGTATCTTTCTCACACACATGTACACTGATCTGAGGTCTCCAGACCTACCTCCCTAGTACACAGCCAGCCTGGGAGAAAGGAGCTCAGCAGGCAGTGAGGATCCCGGCAACAGGCACTTCTGCCTATGCAATAGACAAACATTGCAGTAAATAACATGTGTAGCTTTGTTATTAACCTTGATCTTGTTAGGGGGGTAATAAATGTTCTCTGTGATCATTTTTCTTGTAGAATATCAACACAGGATAAAATTGTGGTTCTGGCTTTGCTCTTCCTGCTCATTAGAGCTCCATGCTGCTTCATGCCATGGCCTCAATCTGTTGATGTTTGCCATGACAGCTGCATGTCCCCCATTTCCTTTGGACTCATTTTGCACTTGATAGATGCTGGCAGTTCTTGTGTTTTTCTTATCCCTCCCCTGTGCACCTTCTCATGTTTACAAAACTAACTTTACACCAAATTGTGTTTAATTTAAAAGGGATGGTTTGGGCAAGATACCTGTTTGCTGGAAAGTAAAATCAGGGACATATGGCATTCATTGACTTTTAAAGGCAGAGAAATGACACAACTAAAATGCAGATACAGAGGATTTCCAGCTGCTTTTGAGGGGTTGTTATTTTAGTAAATTGAACTCAGATAGATTTGTTCTACTTGCTCCTAGCCGTAGCTCTGGATATAGTCTGGACTGGGCCACTTGTTTAATTATATACTACTAACTAATTTTTTTGTCTCTGTTCATCTGCCTTTGTTTTCTCTGCCAGGATGGCTGCTTTAAGGCCTGGCTTCTAGAGCCATCCCGTAAGTCACCAGCCTCCAAGTTTCTGACAGAACAACCTGTTGTATTACATCCAGAGGCAGGTATGTATGCTGTACCTGAGGAAACTTGAGCTGGGGACAGAAAAAACACTCACCTCATCCCCAGTTTCTAGGCTGATTTACAACAGGGGGTCCAGAGAATCACTTGGTCTGGTTATGTGGGCATACAGGTGGGAGTGAGAAGGATGCTCCTGTTGGCCTGGCAGTGTGGTGCAGAGGAGCTGAGTGGTGCCCTGATGCCCTGGAGCTGTGAGGCAGCTCAAGCAATCCCATCTGATCAGTAGTTATAGAACAAAAGCCAGCCCTTCCTAACACTTCAAAACAGTAGAGCTTTATTTGAACTTGAAGAGAATAAATGAGTCTTTGGCATTATGTGGGGAGAGGAGACTGTGCTTCTAGCTGCCAGTAGTGCATACTTTCTAATTCAAGAAGGAGCAAAAAGGCAGATCCCATAGACAGCATCAGGCGCGGACCCAAAAAAATCCTGGCTTTGCCCATGGAGAGTCTGAGAAGCTGGATCCTCTAAAACAGAGGCTACTTTATGAGTAGTCAGAAACTGGGCCACACGCACACTGGGTATGTGAGAGTAGCAGGGCACTGCTCTATTTCTTTTGATGAGGGATCTCCAGGCAGGTCAACTTGGGCCATACAAGCCTCTGCCCCAGCGAGCAATAGATCACTCTACAACAACCCTCTCATCTGTACATAACAGGTTTCATATCGGCTGCCTCAACCTCCCCACATCCCCACTGCTGGCAGTAGCAGGGTCCAGCTGAGTGTGAAACTGGAGTTTTACGCAGGGCAGAAGTATAACCCTCTGCAGGTTTCTCTCACTCCTCTATTTGCCATTTCTGTCTGAATTCTCCACTCCTGCTGAATCTTCCCCTGGGAACTGATTGAAAGAGCCTCAATGGCTTAATCCAAATTGCCCTCCAGTTCCCTGATGATGCAATTAATTGAAAACAGGATTTTTACTTCTCTGTTCTGCTTAAAAGTATCCCCTGGTCATCAGGCTCTCCTGCTATGAGATCTAAAAGTCACTGTGCAGACAGCCAGTGGGCTGTATTAGCTCGACTTTCTAACGGGATAATCCAGTAAGACATCAGGTACCCCAGTGTGACAGTCCCAGCCTCATTCAGTCTCTCTCACAGTTGTGGGCTATTGCAGTTCAGCATCAGGAGTTGTTTCCTCCAGCACTGAAGCTTCCAGTAGCAAACTTAAACATTTTTCCCTACAGTAATCTGCAGTGGAAGAGGCCCCTAGTGCCTTCCCGTGACAGATTTGCTGTTGAGAATTTTTATGGATCTGCCCTCCTTGCCACAGAATTAACCCTAATTAGAGATAAACAGTTTTCTAGAGAGACTGTGCTGAAATGCAGTGAAACCCATGTAAAAATATTATTCGTGATACAGCCAGAGTAACTCCAGGGAGACAAAACTTGACCTGACAAAATTCTGAGAGCTGAGTGAACTAAGCAGAATGGTGTGAGCCTGGGATGAAGAATAAGAGAGACTGTGGCACAGTGTACCTCAGTTTACCTGTTTGACAGATGAGTAAGGGGAGGACAAAGACTGGAGAGCTGTAGTGCTCTGATTCCTATTACCTGTCAGAATTAGTTGTGAACAGGTAGGGAGAGGTTTTAAAATTCTTATAAGATACTGTTGCCATAAGCTCTGACCGACAGTGTTCTCCTGCCCATGCGGCGCATGGTGGTGAGAGCAGACTGTGGCACATACCTTGCAGGTGGACTCTGAGCCAAGGCTGAGTCCCAGTTTGGCTGCTTTTCCTTACAAAAGGGAAGGCATGTTTTGGTTTTCCTGGGCTGTCTGCAGCACCTCTCACTCCAGTCTGGGAGAGGTGCCAGCCCTTTCCAATGCCTTTCCCCAGGGAGCTGAATAACTCTACTTCCTTCAGCCTGCCTTGAGCTCTCAAAATAGCATCCTCAGGTATGATATGACATATTCTGTTGCCCTGCTGTCTGCTGCAGACAGTCTCCTCTCTCATTCTGCTTTTCTCTGTTCCAATGTATACATAGCCCTTGGGAATGGCATCCTTTGTTGTATTAGAGATGCCACAGGGACCTTGGGGATAAGAGGAAGCAACTCTTGCTGGAGTCTGCTGTGGAGTGCTAATTCCCACAGCACTAGGATGCATCTTGGAGGGCTCCTAGGCACATCCTGGATCGACTTAATTTCACTTAGCTACCAAGCCTTCCTTGGCATTGGAGCACAGCACATCCCATAGCTGGGTTTTACCTGAGGTGGGAGACCCCATACTTTTAGGCCCCCTGAAAATGGTTAATCTGTGCAGACTACAAAGCAGATGTGATCACAACCTTCCTTCTCTGCTTAACCACTGACTCTTAGCAAAGCCAGCCCCCTGAGCATGAGTTCATTAGCCCGTTAGAACCCTTCCTTGGCTCCTGACGCCCCTCCGAGGCTCTGGCAGCCAGACTCCACCTCAGCTGCCAGGCTAAGCCTTGCCATGCTGTATGAGGGGACAGGCTGCTCAGCATGCAGCCAGAGATGGGCCTGTTCTCACTCAGCTATCGAGCATCCCTGCAGACACGCTTGTTATGTCAACCTCCATCCTATGCAGCCCTCTATACAGGTTTGTATTTCCCCTCTAGAGCTACCTCATCCTTTCACTCACACACACCCCCCCCCATAAGAACAGGCAAACCCATGTTTACCCCGTCCTTCCCTTTCAAAAAGCTGTGTCTGGACTGCTGATGCCCTATAGAGAAAGTGGAATGACTCCTTGCAGAGACTGGCTGCTAGGTAAACAACCTGGCCCAGCCCACTGTAGAGCTCATTTGGCTGGTTTGGCCTCTTGCAGACTCTCTAAAAGACATCTCCCCCTCCCTCCTTTGCATTCCTGCCAAGCAAGCTCTGCTGCACTGCGTCCCTGATCTTTTCTGACATTAATTACCCTTTCCTGGCTCAGACTGCCCTGTTTGTGGCCAGGAAACCAAACTCGCTTGTGCTTGGAGTCAAAGCAAGCTCTGGAGTTAGGAGGGAAGAGAGGACGTCTGCTTCTTTGGATGGCCGACTGGATAAGCAGGTGTCTCTGAGCGCGTCCTACCCTAGGGAGAGCTTCTAGGGAGGCTTTGCCCATTGCAGCCTAGGCTGGATCCAGCCAACTGTGGAGCACCTGCTGTGTATGCCTCCTGCAGTGGCTGAGAGTGAGGCCAGCTTTGAATCTGTGTCCAGCATCTTCAGAAACACGCCAAACAGACCCAGCACAAGCACAATTAGGAACAGCAGTAGGAGTAAACCCTGGAGGCAGCCCATCTTTCACATGTGACTTTTAGGCCACTAATTTCAGAGGTTTCTGCCTTCACTTTGCCTGGGTGCCCCTGACCTCCCACCTCCCTGGCACCTCTGAACAGCCCTACCCCAGCAAGTAATATTTCTTCCAGCAGGGAAGTATGAGGTCCCAGCACCTTGCATCATGCAGCCTGTGGCAGTGTGACAGTCCAAGGATGGATGCTGCTCTAAAAGCACCACTGAATATGTTACTGGCACCAGCCACATCCCCAGTGCCACCCACTTTCTCAGAGTGAAAGTGCCTGCCAAGCTCCGGCCTGCACAGGAACAGAGTCGGACACTGTGAGGCTCTGAGCCTCTGTTGAGGGAGTACTGTTTTGCTGCTGGGCTTTTGGAGACTGCCACCAGCCTAAATCAGGAGGAATAAGGTAGGTCAGAGAAGGGTAAACACCAACATGGTATTGTTCCCTGACACTCTACAGTGCCTTGAAGTTCCCATCATGCGCACAAAGGAAACTAGCAGCACTTGGAGAGTTTAACTGGCAACTCACCAGTTACAAAGTCAAAAATCATACTAACTCCTATGCTTATAAACAGACAGACAGGAAAATCCATACTGTCTTTGGAGAGAGCAGCAATGTGTCTTAAAAAGAGCATCTGTGTGTTTGCCACATCTTTGAGCCTGCATCCAGTACAAAGGGACCCGCGAGGCAAAGTTATTTCTAAAATACAGCACCATCTAGCGCTGCATTGCAGCAGCTCAGGGCAGGCGGCAGGCATGTCCCCCCCTCGGCCCCCACGGCACTGGGGGTCCAGTGCTCACGTTCCCTCCCCAGCGTAAGGCTGTCTGCCTTTTGGAGTGGGCTTTGATTTGGTTCGTGTGTCAGATGGCAGCGTGTTGTCTGAGGGCTGCCTGAACAAGTCTCTCTGTGCCTCTGTGTGCTTGCAGCGTTCCAGCAGCCTCTTGCATAATTCATGGAGAAATTCTGTCAAAACTTCATCCAAACCCCAAATCATATGTGAAATGCAGCTGGAAACCATCTTTGCAGATTAGAGCCGTTGCAAATGTCCCTTCCCCCTGCTCCACCACACCTTGTATCCTGTGTGTTATAGGCAGGCAAAATTCCTAGTTGTGCAGAAATCCTGGTGCTAAGTGACACAAATATAGCCAGTTATCTGAGCAGTGGCTGTATCCCTGTGCTCTGTAGAAGCATGGAGGGTCATGTACAATTGCTGAGGGTCCACGATGGGTAAGAAAGATGGTAAAAGTTCACAATTTAAAGCCTTGCTTTTGCACTGGAAAATAAACTTCAGGCAGGTTGAAAACTGCTTATCGGAAGCATCTCCGAAACAGGGATTAAAAGTGCTGCAAACACCATTTACTAGGTGTTGAAATTTCTTGGCCAAGAGCAGAACTGGCTGATTATTACGGAGTTAATTGCACCTACCTTCCTACCATCCCATCATAAAAAAACAACCTGAAAATACTTCACTTTTTCCCATACACAAAATTCAAGGTTTCAGGTTAAAACCAAATTCTCTTCAGGTTATATCCAGGATTCACGTACTCAGTTAAGCCAAATCAAAGTAACCTTACGCTCCTCTCCCCTTCCAGACCCGGGCAGTATGAGGTGAAAACCTTGAGTTGAAGAAGCATGGAAGGAGAAACTAGCAGGCCAGGAACTGCTTGCAGTGGTGCTGTGTGATGATTGACTCTTGCTGTACAGGCAGGTTTCCTCACACTTTTCCAGGGAGAAGGAATGTTGTATGAAGACAACCTAGTCTGGCAGTAGCTTTGTCTGATGTGACTATGGGTAGTATTCGGGATGGAAAAAGTTTGTTCTGTAGTAACCAATACCACAATGGGGAATGATGCCTGAGAAAACAGCTTCTTTCACAAGCAAGTGCGTGAGACCTTTTTCCATGTCTATTTGACCATTTAACCCAAAACCAAACATGTTGTTTCTTTGTACCAGGCTTTGTTACTTCCCCTTTCCACGAGGATGAGGCCAGCATCAGCATGAAGGTGTGAGAATTTGGAAGCAGAACTGCTTGCTGCATGCAAAAGGGGAGGGTTTCCTTGTGACACCAACAAAATCAAAACTACAACGTTTATAGTTTGGAGCTAGCCCCAGTGGCAGTAAGTATTAAATTGTCCATTTAGATTCTTTTGTTTATTGAAACACAAAAGCCAGCAGCGTAGGAACTTGCTTTCCATGGCTCGCAGCAAAGGCAGGGTGGAAGGACTGGTATGAAGTAGTTCTCAGACACAGCTGCGCCTGAGACCCCAGGAGGTTCTCCTCTTGGCGACCCAGGCCACAGTCATGAATAGTGCAGCCTTGTAAATCCAGCTGGCCAAAGCATTTGCTATTCAGCCGTCAGGAACACGTTTTGTAGGTGCTGTGGCACATGCATATCTCTGGTCTTACCTCCACATGTCAAATGAGCCTCTCTCGCTGATTTTTTGCACAAACAGGAGCCGCTGCCTTGCAGTGGAGCGGACTGGACCCTGGTCTCTCATAAATTCAGTGGCTGCCCAGCAATATCCTGCCCTGAAGGAGAGAAGTTCCTTGTCCCTGACAAGTATCAAACACCAAGAACGTGACCCATGGAGACAAGGCCACACAGCAGCTTCCATGTGTGGGCACTCCCGCTGAGTCCTTCCTACAGGCAGCCCAAATTCAGCCGTTCACACACAGGGAGCTCTGGTAAGCTAATATTCAAATAAAAAGCATTGGTAAGGCATACCTCCGTGTACCTCCCTTTAGCGCTATCTTGGCATTCCCTGGGTCAATGTGGGATCGTTCCCTATGTCTGCTCCTAGAGCTTTTATTTCTACCTCTGCCAGCCTAATTATGAATGTCCTACCTGAGAGGGCTTTCCATTTCCCTCATGTGCTAGGCAACCAATTGTCCATACATTTCCCCTGGGGTCTGTAAACATCCCATGGTACATTCTCCTAATTAGAAAACAATGTCTGTAGTTGTGTTTACATTGCTATGCTTATTAGGAAGTAAAATGCTGGGTTCGTTTTGTGTTATGTGCAACCTGAGATTGTACATTTCTGTGCTGTTTGGAGGACTTTTTAATTGGTTTTTAAGAAATGTATCTTGGGGGTTTCTTGGTTTCTGAATCAACACAGGGGGTTTATAGCTAAGCTAATGTATGAAATTACAGATCATGTGCTCCCTGTGAACTTTCCCTAAGTTTATTCAACTCCAAAAATGCAAGCTGAGTTAAAGAGGAAAAAAAATTGCATGCATTCAGCAATGAGCCCCTTCCTTGGGAGGCATTATTGTTATCAGGCAGTAAGTTTCAAGTCAGTTGGGCAGAGCTACTAACGAGTATCTTAAAGTCAATGAATATCTGTAAAAAGGGGAATCAGACGTTTCCCACATTTCTAAGAAGATTCATAGTATTCTAGAAACATAAAGAGGGAATCCATGAGTTCATCAGTTCTCATCTTCTGCATAATGCAGGCTGTAGTAATCAGAATCAATTCCAGATCAATGTCTTTTGAACTGAGTGTGTGCTTGCGCAGGAAGTCCAATCTTGCTTCAGAGGTTACCAGTAGTGAAGAGCTGATTGCTACCTTAGTACATTGTTCCAGTTGTTAAAAATTTTCACTTTACTGCTACTCTAAATTCTCACTTCAACCCACAGCTGCTAAATCTCATTATACCTTTTGTCTGCCAGAATGAGAAGCCTATGGTCAGTTTTGTTCCCCATATTGCTGCTTCAACAGAACGCAAGATCACACCATTACAAGACAAATAAATTTCGGTATTGGATGTTTCTGCTTGAAACCTATTTTCTAACCTTTTAATTCCACTCATGGCTCTTGTCTGAACTTTTTCCAGTCTATCAACGTACTGTGAATGGTGAACCCAAGCCCAGGCCCTGTATACTGCCAAATGCATCAGCACCAAATGCAAAGGTGGTGGAATCGCTCTTTGTTGCTGATGATGTTACACCACAGAATGACAGAAATGTCAATTGGAAGGACTATTTTTGGAGACATGCTCACCATCTGTTGCCTTACATAGTAAGGCAGATCTTAACTGTCTTTGACAGTCTGGACCTGGCTCCGTTCATTATTAGCCACCCTCACAAACGGCTGAAGGCTGTAGCATGGAGGATCAGAAGTACTACAAGGTCTCTAGGAGTCCCTGTTGCATTAGTCGCACAGACATACAGTGGCATGCCTTTTTGCCCAGCTGCAACAGAAAGAGTCCAATTCAATGCTAACTCTTAAGCAAATAGTACGCTGACCTCCCAGTTAATAGAGCGGCCCTTCTCGCTTATTTTATTCCCGGTATTTGAACTGCAGCACATTCCATTTGTGTAAAAAGACTTTGCTGTTTGGAGCATGCTGGAGTCAGGTGGTGAGCATACCAACAGCCAGACAGGATACCGTGCTTCCTGTGAGAGTAAATACTGAAAGCCACGCAAAGCATCTTTCAGTCTGGCTTGGCCGCAACAGCCAGTACAGCCGCTGGAAAGGAAGGGACTTCACAGAGACAGAGAGATTATTCTCTTCTGGCTTAGACACTACCTAGCTTTTTAATCTTATTTGAAAGCCTGTATTTTTAAAGTCTGCTCACTTTGTTGGCAGAATGTACACCCTCAAACCCCTATCTGCTGGGAGCTTACAGTCTCACTCAGGGATCAGCTACACAGGAATACAACCAGTGTGTGGATGCTCTGCACCTCTTAACTTTGCGCTGAAGACTACAGCATGGGATGACTGAAGGAGCTCTTGGGCTTAGCCCAAGTCTGTGTAAACATAAACTAAGAGAGAAATGTGCAACTAAGAAACAGTCCAGATTTGCCTTGAGTAATTGCACCTCTGTACAGTCTCTCTTAAGGGCTCTAAGCACTTTTTACCACCAGGAGACTGATACTGGGTTTGTCTTGGGTTGTTGTTTTGGTTTTTTTTAAAGAGGCAGTTCAGAAAGAAGCTTCATACAGAGCAGAGGCACATCTCCTTTGCAAAACTCCCTGATCACAGAATCACAGAATGGTAAGGGTTGGAAGGGACCTCTGGACATCATCTAGTCTAACCCCCCTGTCACAGCAGGGTCACCTAGAGCAGGTTCTTATCTATTAAATCGTCTTCAGAATTCACAGGGACCAACCCAAAAAGCTAGATTCCTCCCCAAAACTACATGGAAACCATTTGCTAGGCATTCAGGACACCTTCCCTTGTGGTGTGGTTGTTGACATATGAATGGACTGGAATAGATGCTGATGCCATCCCTATGGTTACCTTTTAAAAGCTGCATCATACACAGTCTCGAGGCCAGAGCGAATGGCAGCCATTCCACACGGTTTGCTGACATCTCCAGACGGTCATAGCGAGGATGAGCACAGGAAAGCTACTGGGATCACAGTAGCCAGCAGATTCTGCAACAGATGGTTCTAACCTTTCGTCATAACATTCAGGTGGTGTATTTTATACTATTTGGGAGCCTCCCATTGGAGTGAACTGGAAAGAAATCAAGCCCTGTCTAGGCATGTTTGAGCTGTGTTTCAACAAATCCTTTAATTTTCATAAACAAGTGCAGTTAGAAATCTGGTCCTTTACTCCTGTCTGCCTTTGTTCCCCATCTGTAAAACAGAAATGGCAGCACAGTCTGGCTCACAGGGGTATCTGAGGAGAGAAATATCACCACCATGCAAGAGCAGCTCAGTTAAAACAAGTTGCAAGAGCAGATCAATCCCGATATCCGCAGCCAGGACCCAAGAGGATTTTTCCATCACCTTGTGGAAGGAACTTTTCAGTTTTCTGACAATCTGTAAAAATGAGATTATATTCTTAAAAAAGCTTGCCTTTCATACTGATATCCACAAAGTTCATTGTGTTCAAATAAGTTTTCCCAAGATGCTCTATTATCTGTGTTTTCCTAATAAAGAACTCAATATTTTCATTTTTACTTGCAAAACTGTATTTACATCAAGCTTTATTTTGATTTTATAGACTCAAACTATTTTTAGGGTTATATTATTCATTGAGGCTTAAAGCCAGTGCAGTCATCTTGGTAAGTCAGACTTTATGGCTATTTTCATGAGATCCAATGTAACATCAGTCCGGGCTTTTGGAAGGAAATGGTTTTCAGGGCTGCCAGTTAATTTGTGTCAAGATACTGCAAGGATATTCTCTCCCCATTGTGCATTTCTTCTCTAATAGAACTACAGCAAGTTCTAATACTTGAATGTCTGGAAGGGTTTTAACATCTCTTCCCTCTTGTCTAGCAACACTTTAGCTAAAGAACCAGATATGATACCTTTTTAGTAGATAATACAACAGCTTAAAAGCACTGTGATTTTTCTGGAGTGTTTCCAGCTGATCTGTTGGTCTATGCTTTGACAATTGGTCATATTTATTGTCCATGCAGTATTTTTAAAGTATTTTATTGCTTTTACAGTGGAAGCGGAGGTATTTGGAGAAAAGGAGGCTTGACGGAGATGTTTTGAGGGTTGTGTCCTACAGTGAGCTCTGCCTACTGATGTTTTCATCATAAATCCTGATGATATAATCCCATTCCCTAGAAATGTTCTTCTGGAGATTCCAAAGTTTTTTACCAACATCAGTTTTCTTCAGTATTCCAATGAGAAGCATATTAACGTGGTGGTTTCAGCATGGGAAAATGAGGTGCTGGAGGGAAGCTGACTTGCACGCAGTCTGTAAGGCATCAGTAATGAACAGAGATTTCCCCAGAGTGATTCTTCCAGGAGGAAACAATCAAAAATGGGTTGGTTCTAGCATCGTAGATGCTGTTTTTCCTTTTGCAGCAAACTCTGTTTTCCAGGATCTTCCACCTTTTTTTCCCCGGGCAGTAGACTTGCCGTGAGTGTCCCAACCTCCTCTACAATACATTTATAAGTTAGGTGATTTGGTATGCACCCCTATGAAACACCAACAGCTGTAGCACACCTCTGCTCCCCATCTCCCTGATATCTTATCTTGGCAAGCCCCTCACTTTACATATCTGACTATTCCTTGCAGGTTGTTTCACTCTCCGACATTACCCTAATGTTTTTGCTATGGTGTCTAGGCTGAGCTGAAGATCTGGGGAAATGCATAGTCCTATGTGATTAGCTGTGCCAGTAACAATTGTTACTGCCTGAGCTGGTTTATGACATCTGTTCCAAAAAGCAAAGCTGTTTTTCCATCAGAATATATCACATTACTCCAAATAGCCACATCCTTTCAAAACATGCTCCTGTGCTGTTCATACCGTCCTCTGGAAACCACTGTGTTCAACTGCTGTTTTTCATGCAATTATCTGCTTCCTGATTTCTACTTCTTGCTCACAATTGCTGTCCTCTTCCACAGCAAGAAAATGACCAACAGCTTCATACTTCCTCTTCATCACCTGCAAGGCAGCCATGGAACCGTACAGAGATAGGATAGCTGCTGTCCTGTAAGGAACATCTGCAGAGAGCAATCACTCCTCCTCCAAGGAGACCCATCTCTATCATTCTTGTGCAACAGATTACATATTTAAGGATGTGGATCAAGGCTGACGGGATTCCAAGTTTATATTCCACCCTTTGCAAAAGGTACCCTCAGGATCTTGGATAAAACATTGAGTCTCCCTGTCACACTTTACCTTGTGAAATGCAAGGAGTGCTTCTGCACTTAATCCTTTTGTCTGTAAGGACAGTAAATACCTCAGTGCAAGCACTCTATGGGGAGGCACAGACAAGCCCCAGTTGTGTTTGGGATTGGTATTACACTAGCATTTATTGAAAACATAATTAGAATTGTGCGTCCTAAAGTTACAAAATACACTTCTGAACTCTATTCTTCTCCTGTTGAGGGACAAACCGAGGAATGTAATCACGTATTTGGCAGAAACAGTACTAAATGCATGCTCAGCAACTTCTGGATCTTACTCACTTGATACCATATTGAAAAAAACCTTCTAAATATTGCAAAAACTCATAGACGGGGAGCTTGAAAACTTTCTTATAAATTACAGTGCTATTATTATACAGATTTATATTAGTGCTTCTTTAGTGCTTAAAAAAACCCTACCTGTCATGAAATGAAACATGTGAAATTAATCTATGCCACTTCCTTTTGCATTATTCTCTTTACAAGCTGGAAACCTAACTTATCTGTATCTGATCAAGTGCCAATAATTATAGTCTTTAAGCAAAAACTTACCCAAATTCCTGGCGTGGTTTAGTTTCAGGATAACCAACTACAGATTTCCAGGGTGTTTCTGTAACTGATTTTGTATTTGGTGTATATTTACAAGAGATTTCTTGTCATATGAGAGAGGACAGGGTCATTCAGAGTTTGGCTTTGCACCTAAATTACTGGTCTTGGTATTTACTTCCTAGTCATTTTCTTTCTCCTATGGGAAGATTATTGACCGTCTGTTGACAAGAACTGAACGTGACAAGCAGCATACCTGGATACGAGGATGTTGCCATGTCTTGGTTCTGGTAGAGAATGGAGGGTCTGGGATTAAACTGCAGGTCGTGTACACTTAGTGTGGGCATTAGTGTATGACAGTGTTATCTATTGCTGCGTTTGGGCCTCTTGCCCCTTTGCAGTTAAAGGATTTCCAGGCTCAGCACCACAGAAAGGTGCAGGTATTTCCTATCCATAAGGCACAGAGGTGACATGTCCATGCCAAGGCCAGAAATGCAAGCCCAGACTCGAACTCTTATGATTTATCTGTACTACTGCATTGAAGCAGCTTCCAGCAATGTCAATCACGGTTCAAAACTATCCTCTACAAATGCAGATCAAAAAGATTATTATTGCCCAAAAAAATACATTTACTCCATGTGCAGCTTGAAAGAGATTGGTGCATACCAGGTAGTATGGAATAGAGAGAGATCATGTGCAGCGGGGAGATCTTACGGCCCGTGCACCTCTGCGATAGCACAGCTGTATAAGGATTTTGCGGTGCCATCCAGCCCTTCCCACAGGGGCCTGGATTCAGCAGTTTGGCTGGGTGCTGTGTACTACATGTCTTTCAGTGAGTGATTCACTAACTCCTTGAAGTCTCCAGCTAAGCCAGCAGGAGCACAGCTGTTTATACTTTTATCTTGCTGTTTTCTTTTTCCTTGGGTTCAATCTTAAAATGAAACTTGCCTTGAGAAGCAGAGGGTAATGTGGGAGCCTTTCTGGTTCTGCACTTACTGGAATGGGTACAAGCATTCATATTTTGCGCAAAACTCAGTGAAATAGCTGAATATTTTCTAGACAGCTGCCATGTCTAATCACGCTCATTTGTATTTAAATTTTGACGTATGGTTCCCATTTCAGGGAAGCCTTCATGCCATCTAATGGACACAACATTATTTTAAAAATTTGGACAGAGACAGAAACACTGCTTGACGTCAGACTGATTCTGAAACAAGGTAACCCTATTTAGAGCTAATTGTGACCCCTTGAGAGGAGCTGGCATAAGAAGCCCTGAGAATATTTACAAAATCAGGATGTTAGTCCAAGGAACATTTATTGGGCTTGAAATAAACCTACATCTTTTTTCTTTTCTCTTTTTCTTTTTTCTCAGTTTGAGAGGAACAACTATAATTGAATTGGCAAAGCATTCTCTCTGACATTGATTTTTACAACAACTTTACCTTTTAGACAAAGTCTCACATGTTATTGATTTGAAAATTCATTGTGAATGTTTTAAGATCTGGTTTCTGTCTGCTCTGGGGAAGACGAAGAACAACACACAAAATAGTAGAGTGTAAAGTACAGGTTGGGAGCAGGACAGTACATGTGAAGTTTTTCTTTTTTCAAACCCAACATTTGGCTGTGTTTCCAGAGCTGCTTGTTACTGTTGACTTATTTCTCTCTGCAACTGTAGCAGTTATGAGAGGGACACAAGCTACCTCTAGACTAGTTTATGTGTGTGCCCATGCCCACACAGAGCTCCACTCTTTAAAATGTCAGACAACTCTTTTACAGGGGATAAAATAGGAAGTAATCCTTGGAAAATATTGTCTTTTGATTTTAATTAGCAGCGATCAATTTCACAAAGGCATTATCGTTGTATCAACAGAAAAACCCCGCTGCCTCTTGTCTGGAGAATCGCCTTATTTCCTATGTGACTCTTTGCAAAGAGGAACTCGTGCCCTGACCTGCCTTGGCTGGCAGTGTCCATAAGAAGTACAGTGGAAAACAGCAGAACACGGTCTGAGAAGAAAGAGATGAAAACTGAGCAATACAGCCTCCCTAATTCACACATCTGCCCAGATGCCCAGAAGCTAACCTAAGTCTAAAGGGTTGCAGTGGTTTTTTAAGCTGAATAGTTCTTCTCATTGGGGACCAAGGTAATTAATTGCCTCAGCAAAGAATGACATGTACTGCACCACATTGCTTGCAGAAGTCACTGATGCCCAGAAGCAAAGATAATGCTACATTCCCTCTATTCTCCAGCCTCTCTCCTGAGAATTCACATCAGTAACAACCCATTAGATCTCAACGCTGTTTCCAAGAAATGTGGCTAAAACAGCATTTCTTTGGAGGTAACAAAAATAAATGGGACTCAAAAGAAAAGCAATTTACCTAGGAAACTCTGAGAGCTCCAAACATCAGCATATCTCGGCTTTCTTGGGATTTTTAATTTTTATTCTGCATTTTCTAAATGGCATGGATTCAGTCCCTGTAGATGGGCCGTGACCGCGCACATCTGGTTTTGTGGTTAAGGAAATAGCTGATTGAATCGATACACTCAGCACAGCTGATGGGAGTAAATAAAAGAGGATTTGAAGGAAGCTTTGTTTTCCCCCAGGTGGATGAGTCCACCTTCAGTGCAATTGCCCTAGAGTCAGTGGAGTGACATGAGGAGGGCGGAGCGGTCAGTGTATTTCTTCATGAACTGAGCTTGCTTGTTCTCTGTCCATCATAACTTTGGTTTTGTGGAACACAGCTCTTAAAAAGCAGCAACGGTTTTCTGCCCAACTTGCCACAGTCAGTAACAGAGAAAGCTGGTGGGCAGGCCCCGCTGCAGAAAAGTGGGACTGACCCATCGGGTAAACTGTTTCCATCGCTGGACTCTGCGATCACACCTAGTGGTCTGTGTGGAGCAACTGTCAGACATGAGCTTTTTGTTTTTCACGGGAAAGGATAGGGGAAATGATAGGAGAACGTGATGTGTCCAAAAGGGTAACAGTGGGAGGTTCTGGGCGTTCAAACCTGGCGGTAAATCCTGCCTCAGTGTAAATGAACTGCAGGACTCCTGTAGAGCCCTGGGGTTTTGGAGGTCGCAGGCTCGTGTTTCACTGCTCCAACCTTTTGGGCACAGTACAACTGTAAAAATTCTCTGTGGGGACATTTGAAAAAAAGTCCCAATTGCCTTTTGCAGAGATGGGGCAGCCAGAGAGTGGCACCTGAAGAGTTTTTGGGAATGCACGATGGACCCAATCTGTCAGGGTGATCCCCTGGGTAGGCAAAAGGCTACAAGCACCAGTTTACTGCTCCCTGCATTTGCCAGTCGTGTACAAGGTTCCCACAGAGCAACTGGCTGGCTGTAACCATTCCGGCAACTTATCTTTAAGATGATAATTGAAGGTAAGACGCAGACCTTTAAAAAAGACCTCAGTTTTATTTGTTGTCTTTGTTCAGACCATACACAAGAGTCTTTCAGGCCCCTGTTTTGTTTCAAAGCCTGTATCGATCACAGCTGTGAAGTTGTCATCCTAGGAGTGGCTTTTCCCAGGCAGTGGGAAAGTTATTTTCATAGGCACCTCATTGTCACTTCATATGCTTGGAAACTGCTTAAGAGCGGGATCTGTTAGCTTTATGACAAATCCCTTTATTTACATGGAGGGATGGCAGTTCTTGGTTTATCCCACTAAAGATTTCGAGAACAGCTTGCAAACATGAACGCTGCTGCAAGGCTCACTCCGAGCTGTTTCTCTCCCAGGTCTCACTGCTGCAGTCTGGATCGCTTCCTACGGATACAACCTGCACCTTGCATTTTATCTTCTGTCCTTGCTGCAGCCAGGTCACTGTCTCATAAAATCCAAGCAAAGACAAGGAATGTGGATGTTCTTCTAACGCTTAGGGGCTGTTGGTGCTCTGTGGCCCTACACCAGCACAGCTGGTCCTCGTTCAGCTCATCTGACCTCTCCAGAGCAGCTTATGAACAGTCTCTCATGGGTAACTCTTCTGCAAGGCTGTAGGTGCTCTCCACATCCGGGGAGAGCAGGGGCTTCCTTGTTTATAGTTACACTCCACTTACAAAGAGTACATGAAGAAATACAGATACAACTTGGTTTGGGCATGCAATGATATCTTTAATTTCTGACATAAATAGTTTTTGGCTTACCCTTTGTTTAAAGTCTGTGTCACCTGAGGCCCCTGGCAGCACCCAGGAAAGAAAGCGTTACCTGCCTGCCGGAGGCAGCTGTGCTCCATCCTGAGGTCCCACCTCCTGCAGGTGTGAAGCAAAGGTGTTAGTGGGAGCAGGGTTCCTGCGTGGAAGGTACCTGGCTGTGAAGAAGGGGAGCCTCTTCTTAGGTATTGCTTTTAAGGCCTACATTTAATAGCCGAAGTGCTTCAGAGTGTTTAGGGGGTGATAGAGGTTATCTGAAGGCTGACCAGAAGAGGAGCTGGTGCCTGGTCCTGGTAAGAGTCCCACTGGAACCTGTGTTTCTTAGTGCTAATCGGACTGGGCTGCCTTCTCTCAGCTCCACCACCCCTAACGACTGGACTTAACCAGACCTCATCTCTTGGCCTGTGAGAGGGGCAGATGATGTTATTAAAGGGCATTAAAAGCTCCAGAAATAATGGACCTGACAATTTAGAAAAAGAAAATAAGAGCCTGAGCAATGGGTTGCCAGTCCTTCTGAAGGATTGTATGCAAGTGTGTGGTTTGTATGGTGTCTGAGAAAACGTAAGACTGAGTTGATGCCATTTAGTAATACCTTTTTCTCCTCCAGAAAATACTTGGCTCTGGGAAGAGGCATGGAGGAAATGTCTGATAGATTTGCACCATGGAGAGCAGTGCTTGTTTGGTAAGTGAACTTAGCAAAGAAAGAGTGATGGTATCCTCATTGTGGATGGTTCTGGGGAAGGTTAGTCTCTATTTGTTTCCTATGGCCTGTTTGCTCTCTGCATTTCTGCTCAGAGCATTTGGCCCAGCATTAAGAGAATCTATCTGCTGTTAATGGAAATTGTGTTTCTGAGTGACTACCAAGGAGGGACAAGGAAGGAGTTGTCCAAACTCTGCTAGTATTTCAGGGCATGATCTGGAGCAAAACAGGCTGCCTCTCCAGACTTCGATTGATTACTCTTGAATAAAGTGGACTCTTGATGCCTGCCCACAGGGGTGTTAAAAAATGTAAAAAGTATTTGTAAATTAAAATGCTTGAATGGAAGGCTCTGGTATGTGTAATTGTAGAGTATTGCATTAAGTAGGAAGGCAAACTGTCAGGGGAGTTCCTGGCATTACATGGAGCCTAGCTTGTCTCACTTAAATAGATGTAATAAGTTCTGCTAGAATTGAAGAAAGGCTGAATTTAAACATATTTATTTGAATTTACATAAGCATACATCAAAGAGAAAATAATCCAGGCTCTTGGTTGCTTCAGTCTAGTTTTTGATAGTTAATACTTCATCCCTTCCAGCATATCATAAAGTTCCTTTTAATGGTCTCAGAAGAACATAAGGAATTGAGTGAAAGGAGCTGAGCTTGTTATGCTGTGTGACTGTCTGGAGGCTCAAGGTAGAGCTTTGTCTGTGTTTCATTGGTTTTTCCATGTTCATGTTATGTCTAACTTTCCAGTACCCTTAGAAAGACAAATGACAAAGCCGAACAGAACAGTGATACATTGCTTGGCCTTTCCCTTCAGGACTAAGCAGTGACCTTGATGAAGGTAGAGGAAACTGCCACTTTGGGAACAGATGATCATTCAGTGGTCAGTGCAGGACTAACTAACCATGCTTGTCCCTTTATGCTGTGTTTTATGCTCTTGGTATGTGTGAGAGCAGAAGACATGCTATGTGCTCAAGGAGCTGGGAGTTATTAATGAGCAGGAGATGATGTGGGCTTCTTAGTGTCCTAGGGAAGCTGGGTGCCAAAGTGACCCTGGAGCACAGGTATCTGTATGATCACCATCCCCAGCCGCAGCAGGTTCAGTCCTGCAGCCATGTCCTGTTTGGACTTACACTGCTGCTGAGTGGCAGGTAGCTAAGACTTGCATGTTGGCCTGCCTTAATTAGGGCATTTCCCTCAGAAAGGAATACATGGGTCTCTTTCTTTTGCTGCGAAATGACCAGAGGCCAATATTTTAATCTTCCTGTTTCTCTGTTTCCCAGCTAATAAAATGGGGCTTCTCATCCTGCTCCCCTCTACTTACACAAAGCTTTATCGTCCTGACAGCGAGCGTTATGCTCCAAAAACCCCAACCCTTAACACAGACAGCTTGTACATCTTGAGTGACGTGGTCTCATCCTTTGGCAATCACAGTCGGAATTTAAAGGCCAGTCTGTGGTCAGAAACAAGCGTGTGTTTTGTTACTACAAGCTACAGCCAACTCTGCCAGCTGTTTCCCCACTTTAGCAAGTAGTTCCTACTCAAATAGAGAAAATGGTTGATGGGAACTGAACCAGATACAGCCATTCTAGCTAATAATGAAGAGTTACACCCACGTAGAAGTTGAAAAAAGACGCTAGATGTCTCCAATGCAGTATGTACCAAACTGCCAGATGTTTGGGATCCCTTAAGTCATCTAACAGACCTTTTCTAGGCGATGTTACTCTTGAGTATCATGGCTCTCCTGAAAAAGCATTAAAGTGAACTAATTTTAGCTTTGAATTATGAGAATTTTTTTCTCCAACAGAAGGTGTCCCTGAGGACATGAGGGTAGATTTTTATTTCCAAAACGTTGCCTTTGTATATTTTTAACGGATCATGTGGATGAAGTTCTAATGGCTGGTTAAGGCCGTCTGATTTACAGCAACAGCTGTTCACCTTTGTAGATGGTGAGATTCCTGGAGATACAAAACACATTTATGAACTTGATATTCCACACCAAGGGTCAGGTTTTCTTGCCTAATTTTTACGCAGGTGTAAATCCAGATAGGCTCCTGTGAAGTCAATGAAATTGCTCCATGAAAGGTGTGGAAATCAGAGTTGCAGGATATGGCAGATCAGTTATTTCTTTCACCAGTAGACTGAATTGTAGAACCCACGGCAATTGGAAGTGATTAGGGTTGAGAAATGTACCTAAGTAGTGATAAGGTGTTCCTGATGAGTGATGGGGGGGGAAATGATGATTCTTACGTGATGCCTGGGGAGGCATTTCTTCAAATGGTTGTAAAAGATGGCAATCGGAGAGCCCAAAATTTGGAAGCAGAAAAATGAAAGAATAATGAGAGGGGAGATACCTTGGGTGTCCTGTTGCAACTCTTTAATATTTTAATCCCTATATTGCAAAAGGTAGGGTTCCTACTACTGAAACTTCCTGAAAAAATGTCTTCTATTTTCAGTATTGAAGTCTGGAAAAGTAGTTGGCCACTCTAGGTTTAAAAAAAAATGATAATAATTTTTAAAACTGCTTTCAGACAGTTGTGTCAGCATATTTTTTTTCATCTTCAGATCTTTTTATTATTTTATTTACATTTTGAAAAAAAAAAAGAGCTTCAGAACTCTCCACAGCATTTTCTTGTTTTGGTTCAGCAGATACTTTTTTTGCTTTAAAAATAATAAATGTTTTGCAAAAAGAAAAGAAGTTAAGTGCCTCCAGATCCTGTACAAGCTCCAACCCAAGCTTATCTTTGGGGACTTGCTTATGCTTTCTTTAGACAAAGTGTTGCTAGAGCAGTAGTATCTGAATGAACAACCAAGGCCATATAACTTTATTATTACCAAATCTGCTGTATTTCACACATTCACACTCTTTTCACTTCCAGCTACTCAATCCACCTCTGTGTTTTCTATAAAATACTCTTGGAGCTGAGCTGTTGATGCCAGCTCTGCTCTAAAATGCTGTGATGATTGTGTGCTCCATATTCCACTAAATGGAATGAACAACATTAATTCAGCATGCAATTGTCTGGCTTTTTCCCCTTGCCTTTCCTCCTCTAGTCCCCTGACTTGCTTCCCTTTGTTGCCTCTGCCTTTTGTCAGGAAGTTATTTTCATAGTTGACCTGGATTTGCACAGAACTAGTAATGCAAAGGCAAAAACAGCTGGAGGTGTAAGTGGGAAGAGAACTGAGAAGGCTTCTCAAGGGGATTTTTCTCTTGAAAATGGGAGGGGAGTGAGATATTGCTGCTTCAAATAACTGATGAACAGAGAAGGACAGCATGAACCTGGGATCTGTCAAGACAGCCAGGTCTGCCAGCATTATAGAGTCATAGAACTGTCAGGGTTGGAAGGGACCTTAAAGATCTAGTTCCAATCCCCCTGCCATGGGCAGGGACACCTCCCACTGGATCAGGTTGCTCAGAGCCCCATCCAGCCTGGCCTTAAAAACTTCAAGGGATGGGGCTTCCACCCCCTCTCTGGGCAACCTGTTCCAGTGTCTCACCACCCTCATGGTGAAGAACTTCTTCCTAACGTCCATTCTGAAACCACCCATCTCTAGTTTTAATCCATTCCCTCTGGTTCTACCTGACATCCCAAAAAGTCCCTCACCAGCTTTCTTGTAGGCCCCCTTAAGATACTGGTGGGCCACAATAAGGTCTCCTCGGAGCCTTCTTTTCTCCAGACTGAACAACCCCAACTCTCTCAGTCTGTCTGTGTAGGAGAGGTGCTCCAGTCCTCAGATCATCCTCTTTCAAACTCCAGAAAAACTTACTCTGCAGACAGCGCTAGGGGGTACAGAAAGCCATCAGGATTTCAATCCAGAGCATACCTGTGAGCATGATGCAGTGTTCCTTGTGCATGGCTTGTTCCTTGTAGCAGTTATATTGGACTCTGTAAAAACAGGCATCCATCTTTACTGCCAGCTTTCCACTACTCTTCTCATGTGCCCCTCTCCAATGCTGTCTGCATTTACGGCCCCAAAATGCAGCCAGGGCCAGAATTGTTCCAGAAGTACAATGTGTTTCGTGTATTGCTTTGGATGAGAGATGGTAGAACGGTGCCACAATTTTCCCAAGTATAGAGAGCTTTCCAGCAAGTTCTGCCTGGTCACTGTGGTGAGGTCAAAGCATTGGCAGAGACAAACTCGATGTCTTGCGCTGTTTCTCAATGAGTGTGGCTGGTTGGTTGGCTTTAAAGTGTCAGCACCTCCTGCAAAATGGAAACAACGAGGTTTTGTCTAGGAAACATCCAAATCCCTTTTCATTTTTGCCTTTGTGAAACCTTTTGAAGTCTTTCAGCTGAAAACCAGAAAGCTCCCAAGGCATGAGTATGTGTATTTGTTGGTACTTTCCAACTGCTGAGGACTAAAAAGTCCTGGGATCTGTGGTAGGAGAGTGCAATAGTAGATGAACGTACAGCAGCATGTTGCCCTCCCCTACTGTTCTCCAAAAGAAGCTTGATGGCAAATTTGTCTTTCCAGCCACAAATGAGAAAATGCACTGCTTCATGTTGCCTGTACTTTATAGTAACTTTACTGTAGTTAGTCAGGTTAATTTATCTTGGCCCTGGCTTTTTTTAATGCTCCCTAGTATATATTCTGCTCAAAGGAAAAACCACCTGTTTTTCCAATCTGCTGCTGTCTGCGTTTAAGAGAGGGGAACATTGTATGAAGTCCCTGCTCTGAATTGCGTCCCTGTATCAGGATGTCAATTTTGCCATGTTCCAACCAGCTCATGTCTTTTATAGGTGTAGAAACTACAAGAAAGTCCCTGGAGTGGCAAATCGGTGACAACTCTTCTGCCATTAGGGTTGCATTATAAGGCATTTGTACACTGCTTTTGTCAGCATAGTAATCTCCACCAAAAACTAAGCAAGGGGAAATCCCAAGGCCAGCTGGTCTGAAAGAGCTTTTTGTACCTGCAGTGCTAAACGGTGAGCTGGAATTGAGATTGTGCCTTAAAGACTTTCTCACATAACAAAAGTTTTCATGCCTACTTGGAGGGCAGGACACTGCACCACTAGATTTGCTCCTGGTACACTCTGTCTTGGTCCTTTTGAAGGACAGCAAGAGAGAGCTAGTTTGGGTCTCTGTCAAAGCATCTCTAGAACATGTGGGGCTTTTAAACTCCATGCAAGTAGCTTTTTTGAAGTTTTCTGCTTAACAGTGTGTGAATGTGACAAAGCAATTACATTGGTCTGTGGCACTTCTGCATTCCTAGGCCATCTTATGGGCCATAGGAACGAAAAGCTCTGTGCCATGCAGGCCACTGGAGTCCAGTTAGTTCTGTCAGCTGCCTGTCTCAAGGAACAGCAGGAATGGATGCCATTCCAGTGGAAACTTCTTTACAAGGAAATACCTCAGATTCCAGATGTTCGGGATTTTTCTGCGTATCTGTAAATTTAAAATGTTCCTTTAGGACTTGGTCAGCACAATTATCAGTACTAGGGTTTTGCTTTTAAACTATATTTGAATTTTTGTGAATGCTAGTTGGTCACTCTCTGCACTGGAGCCCAGAAGCCCTTGCCAGTGACAGGAGACGATCTCGCTCTATGTTGGTAGAAGTTTAAGTGACTTTTGTTCTACTGTTAACCAAGCGACAGAGACACTATTTCTTTTCCTTCTGCCTTCCATCTGAATCCTAGCTTATAACAGTGAAAAACTTGATTTGTTTTGTCCCTGAGCTGGCTGGGAAAAAGGGTTTGTGTGTATGCTTGTGAATCGGGAAAAGGTGTTTTATGTGGCTCCCTGCCCTTGCTGTCCTTATTACATGGATTATTTGTCTCTAGATTTGAGAACGTCCTCTGAGCAATGAGTTGTAACACACACAAGACTTCCCTGGGGAGTCAGATGCAGACAGCCTTATCCAGAGCATCAGCTGTACCTTCCTTCTCTTTCTACAGACAGAGCAAAGGCCCAAGGGGGCATCCTGCCTCCCTGCAAGGAAGGAGCTTTACCTTCTATCAGCTACCTAAAGACATCTGGTTTTTCCATCTATTCTGATGAGAAGATCTCATTTATGTCTGCAGACCCTGCCCATTTCTGCCTTAAACCAATTATTGGTATATTTCTGGTATCCCTATAAAGCTTTAGTATCCATTTCAGGAGATACTGCGCTGTCTCCTTTGCCTGTCTAAGATACCAACATCTGACTTCTAAATTTGGTTGCTTTGGTAGGAGCTGTGAATCCGGCCTGGTGGTCTTTCAAGTGGTGCATAGGTGCAGGGTCTGAGGGGATGGAGAAATTTGAGCAGCATCAGAACTCGGGTATCTTTTCTCTTGGTTTAGCACATTTGCCAGTGTACAGCAGCCAGACATGATTTCTCCCTGCACACAGACCTGCAGCCTTAGCACAAATGTTAGTAAATCTCATTCCTTGCACAGCACTTCAAAAGTCCCCTTAATAGTATGGGAAATTGGCCCTGCGTGTGCCCAGAAAGGGATGGTTCAGGCTTGGTCACCCATTTAGCCCTTAGCTTTGCTTATTTGTGCTGGCTCCAGCATGCGCTGATGGGCTAGTTAAGCTGCCTGGTTTCCACTCCCTCGGTGCCCTTCTCTTGCACTGGGGAGACAGCAGGATCAGGAGAAACTCATTCCTTTGGAGGGGGGCTGGAGTGCAAAATGAACAGCCCTCAACCCTCTGACCAGCAGTACTGTATTCAGGAAGACTTCTCTCTCTGCAGGGGCTGGTCTGCTCTCTTTATCCACTCTCTGAGATGATCCTGTATCCAGACACTTAAGAAGAAGTAAAAAAGAAACAAAACTGAAAGCTGCTATTTTTAAACTCTGCCTTTGGCTCTCTTTGCAGCACTCTGCTTTCTTCACTGTGATTCAAACAGTGTTCTTTTGAGAACTAGGCACCAGGGCCCTGCGGTTTCCTGGTACTTGGAACATAAAATCTCCTAATTCTTCTCTCACAGCAAGCTTCAGAGGCTGGGGAGTGATTGATATTTTCTATCGCTTCATTAATAGTCACGGCACAGTAGTTTCCTAATCTGTTTTTGTACTGCTTTTTATTTTGAATAATTTGTCTTCCAAATTTTCCCAGCCCTCCATGTGTCACAAGCGAATGCTGTTTGCTCCCCTCCTGGCTTTTAACCAATGGGTTGAGACCTTCAGGAGATGGTGAGGCAGAGCTGGGGGACCTGCCTCGAGGAGCTTCCTTATGCCAACAAGCTTGGCAAATCTACTGGGAATATGTCCCAGAGTGATCTATTGCTGGGATAAATTGGGAGTAACTACTGCAAGGGAAGGTCTCCTGTCGCTCTGCTGGCTGATACTGGCACCCATGGTGTAAGCGTTGCAATGCTGTCTGCAAATGCGAAAATAAAAGATAAGTGATGCCACAGAGAACGTGCAATCTGTGCAGGCAAAGGGAAAGAGAAGTGAAGGCAGAAGATGTACTTGAGTCTCGGACACCACTACAGCAGGCATTAATCAGTGATAGAGACCACCTCTACCTACCCCCTGTGTGGTGCTTTCCTAGCCCAGCCCCACTACTGAATTAGGGATGCTGACTATGGGTGGAGGTGGGTCTGGAAGATACCTTAGATCCTAAGGGAAGAGTGGAGCATTAAAGTCTACTTCAGTTCTCTGCAAGGAAAGTCCATTGAGAGAACACGATGGCCACACTCAGAGCTACTCAACAATCTGGAGCACATAACAGACCTCTCTGCACCACTGCTTCAGGCCCTGCTGGTTGTAACTTTTGGTTGACGTGGTCTTTCAGCATACTTGCATACGTACCAAGCGGGTAGCAGTCAATATGTGTATGTGTGCAGTTCATACAGACAAATAGCATATTGCAACAACTGCAGCCCTCTTACTGTGGAGGGGGGGTGTGGCTGTGGGTTGGTGGTCTGCAATGGCCCAACTAAAGTGAAATCAAAATGCTAGGGTCCTCTTGGGAAAGGAGAAATTCAGCTTTTTTCCTCAGAGCCTCTGCTCACTGCCATCACTGTGCACAGTGAGAAAGATTGCGCTACAGCTCATTTTCCCACCTTCATGTCCACCCTTGGCTCTCCTCTTCTTCAAACAGGACCTGCTTCAAGTCCTCTGTGACTAAGATAACCCATGTCTCCCATGGAGGGCAGCAGAATTAATCTACATGGCAACCAGCACGGAGAATCTGTAGTGTCTCAACTGTTTTTCCACACCCCTTACACACTTCTGCCTATTGATTCTAGTCCAGGGAATTATGAGTTTAAAACCTGGGTATTAGACCTGTTTCTGGTGGTAAATGAGGTGCTCAGGGCACAGGAAGGAAGCAAATCTCTAGCAGAGAAACAGGGTCAGGAAAAACCTGGAACGTCTCCTGCTGACCATGCCCTTCTGCACCACACCTTCAGGGATAAAACTATCCCAGATAAAAGCAGGAAAATGCAGTAGGACCCATTTGCCATGAGTCTTGGGCATCAGTGTATGAGATGGAGGAAAAACGGGGACAAGGGCAAGCTGTTGTGAGCCAGCTCCTCGCTACTGCACTGCTCAAGCTACGTCTCCTCATTGCCTTGTAAACACCTGGAACATTTACCTGTAAATGAGCTGGCTTTCCCAGGTTAAACAACTCGCTGTGCTGCTGGGACTCTCTGGCATGTCTGCAATAATCCTGAACTTGCTGGAAATTGCTTTTTCATTCAACCCAACATCGAAAAAGGCAGACAGGCTGTAGTCTAAACACCCCAAGAGTCTGTATTTGCTTTGTTCCTTATGTGTTCCAGCACACTCTGATCCCCTGCGACTTAAAACAATGTGTCTTTGTGCTTATCTTCTGGGCTTGGCAAGGCAGTTTTTACCTCTTAGTTTTTGTCTCAACAGGAGAAAGTGCTGTCTAACATCCTTTGTGGACTTCCGACCAAAACCATCCAGTGCAACATATGGTAAGTCATTCAACGTTTTATAAACTCAGAGCCTCGACTACAGTTATTTATGGGTGGAAACTGGCATATCAGTAGTTTCTTTTTGGTTACAAGGGTAATGAATTCTGGCTTATGTTATTATGACATCTCAGTTTGGGTTTCTCCAGCCCTTCCTTACATTATAATGCCTTTGACTTTACGTTTGTTGCTTCTGGTGCCTGCTGCAGCAGCTTCACACTGTGGTGTGTCAGCAAGGGAAGAACCTCAGCCACATTCCCCTTGCTCCAAAGAACACAGGCCATTATTACTTAGGTTAAAAGAGAAGGTTTGTGCCCTGATGTCACACATGGCAGCAGTGTGTGAGGACGTGGCTTTGGATGATCCTATATGTTACTACACTGATGTATCCATTCTTAGTTATGTGATCCTCTGAGGAAAAAAAGAAGTGAGATGGTAGATAAATGAGTATGACTTGTGGGATGCCTTTGTTTAAGTTCTCTTGTCTCTAGCCATTAGCAGTTGACTGATGCCTGCAGCAGAGAATAGCTGGGACTTCCTGCGACCTCAGCAAATGTGAGGGATTCACTGCACAGTGGTGGAGAAAAACTGTGCTAGCAACCTCCGTGCTAGGGCAGAGAGTTAGGCAGCTTTCAGCCTGTGGTGGTGTTCTGTGCTAGGTTGTTGTACCACCACTTAGGGCACTTGTCTGCCCTAATTCCAGCACAAGTTTAGGAGGGAAAACTTTTCATAGTTGTTTGGATCATATGAATTTCCTCTGTGTATCTATTTCTGGTATCTCAGAAATGGTTGTCATGCATTGCAGGGGGTCACCTGGAAACTGGGCTGACTCTCTGAAAGTTGAAACAGTACCTGTGCTTGGGAGACTGACCCACCTTCTTCCCTGAGGAAGTTCTTCCAGGGCACTTTTGGGAGAAGATTTCTGGGTTTACACTCCCACTGACAAAGGAGATCTCCAGGCTGTTGGACTCTTCATCCAGCACCTCCTGCTAGCACTGAATGCACCATGCATGTTATGCAAATGTTTTTTATTACTTCCAGACACGAGCTCGTCTTGAGTTTCCTTTGTGGTTAATGCAGCCCATCTGTAGTTTAAAAAAAGCAACATTCAACTGTCTTGCTTTTAGGATTTTGTGTAGTGCTGCACTCAGGTGACCATAAATGTGTTGCTCTCACTTTGCACTTGATTCTTGCAAAGTCTGGAGCTTTGTGGTCTCTTAGCTGTTCCAAGATGTGCCTGTTATCTAAAGGATTTTTATTTTGTGTGTGAGGAGAAAGAGTGAATATAAGAGGTTCAAGGGGAATGAGTAATATGGAGCAGAACAGCCTATACAAGTAGCAGCATGGCTTGGAGCTCGTGTGACTTCAAGGGCCTCCTGCGGCAGGGAGACATAAAGAACTCTGGACCAGGTGAAGTGAGGAGGGCTCACCTCCAAGGAGGCCTGATGTGTTGCACTGCACTAAAGCGCGTCCAAATGTCAGTCCAACAGCCATGTCTCCAAATTCTTCCTTGCCGCAGCCAAGAACGTATCTAGAGGGAGATGTTCAAATGCAGCTGTTCTGCCTGTTAGTTTTCCTTGTTTTGACACAGCCCCTTGCAGGAATAACTCTAAGGAATGGATTGCACTTCACCCCAGGCTTTGATGTAAGTGCGAGCTAATACAGCTCCTTACACTACCATTAGGTCTTGAGCAACTCAGAGCAAGCCGGGCAGGCCAGAGGAGGAGTGCAAGGACAAAAGCAAGAAAGATGGACCCTTGCTCCTAGTTCAGCTTTCAAACTTTGTTTCCAGCATAGTGTTTTGGGTTCATCTCTGTGAAGTATGATGGCAAAAGTCACATGGCTTAAAGTGTGCAGCCCAAACCCAATCTGCCAGTAAAATCTGCCCCTCTTCTTGTTTTTTTTAAAGGGTCAGAATATGCCAGGACAGTATTTAGGCTTATATATTTATGCACTAACATCAAACACGAGCTGTCTCTTAAAAGCAGAATGTGGAACTATCAGAGACAAAACAAGACTCGGACATTGGCAAGGAAGCACTCTCCATGCCTGACTGAGCTGACGTTTCCTAATTGCAACCAGAGAGCTTACTCTGTGTAAGAGTTTAAAAACTTTACCTTTTTTCCAAATCATAGTGGTTTGCCCCTGTGAAAGCTGTTTCCCTCATTGTTCATTCTTTGGACTAATTACCTACTAGGAGCATTTAGAATTTCTCTTCACCTCTTCATTTTTCTTTTTTTCTTTCTTGATGTGTGTCACTATTTCAGCTCTGTAACCGTCCTGCTCTTGGGTTAACCAAGCAGAGGTGGTCAGAACTCTGCAGTGCTCAGAGCTGGGCTAGGGGAAGGAGGTTACCCTGGCATGGAGTTGCCTTTAGCCCATGGCCTTCATCTTTTCTGTTGGTCTCTGGGCTTTGACTCCCCCAACCAAAGAAATGTGTACTGGGGTCCACATTTACCTTTTTGCACTTGGGACAAAACCCTCCCCTCTAATTTTCGCATTCCTGCAATTCTGAGTTCTGCCTAGTAGCAGAATTAGAATGAGCAAAATACCACAGGAAAGATGATGCTGAAAGAAGTATTTATTAACTGTCTCACCAGATGCGGAATGGTAGAAAGCATATCCAGCCAAGATGTATCTAGCCAACTTTAACTAAAGGTCATGAATCTGCAGAGCTTTTCTGACTTTTCATAACCAATAGACGTGCTCTTGCTTGCACATATCCTGTCTCTAATGTAGATGTTGCCGTACGGAACTCAGCTTTTTTCCCTTCCCATCATGCTAATTCAAATTAAGCAGGGTGCTAAGAAGCTAAGAGCTTATGTTTTCAAAGCAGGTTAGTAGTTTTAAAAGTTTCAATTTGGGAAAGTCTGACTCTTGAGAGACCAAACTTTTCAGCAAATACCTTCCACCTGAAAGTCTGGTGTCTCTTGCAGTGCCTGGGGATGGTTCTGCCAAGTCACTGGTCACTTTGGGACATGCAGTAGTGAGGTCTTTAGTCCAAAGTCAGGCTCTCCTGGAAATGTTTGGCAGTTAGCCCAAGAACAGGGATGGGCAGTTTCTCAGGCCTTGCTTTCAAAAGGTAGCAAAACCAACATGACCAGTTTAAGAGTATGTCACGTCCCACTGGTCTGTGTGCCTGCTTATCTTTAACAATGTGCTTTCAAAGGATTTTGGATAAGAACCAAAAGGAGAGCTTTGAAAATTCACTCATACAGAATAATTGTATTTAACCTATGCTGTCAGTTCACACCATATCATCGTAAAGAATAATAAATAAGCAGTCTGCATTCTTACAGTAACCTTTCACTATTCAGTACCAGGAGGTGAGGGGACATGTGCCTTCCCAGACATCAGGTACGCCCTGGTGGTGGTGGGAGTGTTCACTTTTGTTTTTAAACTTGACGGTAGCAGTGGGGGGATGAAGTTAAAAAGCAATCATTCCAAGTCAAATGGTAAGGCCTAGGAAAACAGATGTGGGGTGTGTGCCATGAGCCAAGATCAACTTCACAGAACTCAAAAGATTAGTTCTACAAAAACTGGAGGGGGGGAAATATTATCCAGTCAGTGTTGTGATGGATGGGAGCAAGGAAATAGCTCAGAACAGTCAAACAACAGAATCTGCAGCACAAAAACGTTAATTTTCTGTGCCATTATTTTGTCATAGGTAGGAAATTCTTTCAATGGTATCTGAAGGGTATTAAATACTATCTTTCTCTGACATAAAATAGGGGGGCAGAGGCTTTTATTTCTCTGAACTGCTTCTGCACTCAGCTCCAGAGTAAAATTGTACTCCTGCTTAAAATCCTGAGCATATCGGGCTATACTTGTCTCCTCATTCCCTGGGACTTTTTGTAGCAATTTTTTTTTTTTTCTATCAAGGAACTATGAATAAAATGTTTCACTTTGGCCAATACTGGCAGAGTATAACACTTTGGGACCATTGAGCCAACCCCAAATACTGCAAACTAATTTAGCAGTAGATTGTATTTACCTGGTTTTTTTCTGGCCGAGCTTCTGCATCCAGGTTGCGTTTCTTATGGTGCTGCTCAGCATCATGTGTGGCACTGTATTGGGGGTACCTCATGAAAAATCAGGGCTAGCCAAGGAGCCAAGAGCTTTTTCCCCAAAGCGGCTATTGATTTTTGAGGCATCTAAGCACACACATCAAATACTCGCCATCGCCTTAAAGGACCAGCTCAGTGCACCTGTTTTGAGCTCCTTGATGGCTGGTTTCATTGTAATCAGTCTTGTTCTACTGACTTCAGAAGGGTTATCTGGAATACAGTTTTCATGACAGCTATTCAGAGGACCCAGTATTCCCTATCGTATGCCTCTGCCGTCTCTGAGAGTCAGAACAAGTTCAGCTAGGCCAGCACTGTGAAAGAAAGCCTCCACTACTGTTCATGGGGAGAAGCCCCCAGTCCGAGTACCACATTTTTCTGGAATCTATACAGGGCTTCCAAATATTATTCTGTTTATTTCTCTAACGCATCCACTGAAAGCTCAGAGCAGTTTTTCAAGGCTTCCCACAAGTTAAACCAAGCCAAAGGTTCCCTGGCTGACAATCATCAATAATATTGAGCTGCTGCTTAAACTCTGCTGTGCTG
Source organism: Rhinoptilus africanus (assembly GCA_013400135.1). Lineage (NCBI taxonomy): Eukaryota > Metazoa > Chordata > Aves > Charadriiformes > Glareolidae > Rhinoptilus > Rhinoptilus africanus. The sequence goes on from VXBO01014686.1 coordinate 108,517, forward strand.
AGATGAACTGACAGCTCTGTTCTTCCAAGGCCTCAGCTGCAGCAGGCTTGTTACCGCTGTACAGGGACTCTGAAGGACCACTGAGGTCTGAGCTTGTTCCAGTCTTCTCACAGGATGGAGATGCTACAAGAACCTTATTTACCTCTCACCTGAGGAAGCCTCCCTCGGTCATTCCACTGGCACCATCTCTGCTCATCTGGTGGCTAAGGGGGCAAGTACCATTGTGGTAGAACTTGGCCTTGCAGCTCTGAGGAGGGACTTTCTCAGAGGCCGTGGAGACAAAGCACTTCCCAGCCTCAGCCACAGAGACAACACTGGTTGCTGCATCTTCTTGTCTTGGTGAGAGGAGGAGCAATTTCTGTGCGTCTCTAAGCCTTTGTGCTCCCAGGGCTCCAGCCAAGAGGCTCAGAATGAGTCTTGCTTGCTCTCTGTGAGCTTTTTACCCCATAGAGAGCAGTAGTTAAACCCTCCAGCCTAGAAATCCCTTGGGCTTTACTGCAGGCTGTAAAACAGGCTGGGGAGACACTGGCCTCTAGTTGCTTGTCTCCAGAGGTAAACCACTGTTCATACAGTCCTAGCCTCTAGTTCTCGGAATGAAATTCCGTTTCCATGCCAGAAAAGCAGCAGCTCCAGTCTATGGAAAGCTCATTTGCCATGCTTGTGCTGTGGGCTTATTTTCCTCTACAGTAGCACCCGGCTGAAAAGCGTGGCCGATGAGGCCCGGCGGGCTCAGTAAAACCCATCTATCCCCTCACCGGAATGCAAGACAAAAGAGCTGCATCTCTAATGGATGGCTCAGGCTCATATCGCCCTCTGAGGAGAACCATTACAAAAATATTTCCCAGATATTTGGCTGGGCATCTCACAAAACTATCCAGTTTCATGATGCTAATTTTCCCATTGTCTAGACAGTTGCAAATCCAGACAGCATTATCAGTATGAACCTACAGTGCACACACGTACACACAAAAGCCATTTTTCTGCCCATGGTAGTTACAGGTATGTTCTTACCCATTAACTGCCTAGTGGTGAACTTCTGAATTGCTCCAAAGTGCCTGTACAAATCCCTCGGGGTCCCCGTTCCCCTGGCAGGGCTGGCCTTTGATTCAAGCAACACTCAACTGTGTAGATGCTCTGAAGGTTGAGCTGGAGCATCTAGTCCCTTGCTGCCTACCTTCTCCTGAACCCAGAAGAAAAACAAACTGTGCTCGGGGTTGGAGAGTGCTGTGAGCCAAGCCTGGATGTCCCTCCTCAGGACAGGCTCCTGCCACAGTGGTGTTCCAAGGATGAAAATGTTCTTTTGCGGTTTGCATGCTGGAAGTGTTCATGGAAAGACATTCTGGGGCATGTAGATGAAGTCCTGCTAGTCTCTGCTGATGATAAAATGATGTGTGGGCATTTTGGAAGTCTGTCTGGCTTGAAATGCTAAGACCTGTGTAGAGGAACAGCACATTCTTGTTCTGCACATCAGGGGTGCCAGCCCACGCTGTGAGGCAGACTGTAGCACCTTCCCCAGACTTTGGCATAATCGGTAATTATATTTATAGCTCCTCTGTGATGCCAAGGGGCAAAAATATAGCAGGAGCAGGAGCTGTATTTACAGAGTAATAACTACTGAATGAAGATACTTAGCCAGCAGCAGTATTTCCCCTACTTTCTCTTCTCTGACTTGCAGAGTTCTTCACTTTCTTCCCAGGGCTTCTTTCCATATGTGCATGGCTTCCCTGGCCCACTGAAGTGGGGGTGCCCCCTGGCTTGCTGGGCTGTACCAGCAGCCCAGGCTCTGTGTCTGGAAGGCAGAGTAAAGAGCGACACAGGTGGTATACAAAGGGCTCGACTGCAGCTCCTTTCCAGCTTTCTTTGGAGGGTACAAGGAGTGGGGAAGGAACTTCCCCTGTGCTCATGGGATGTGAATCCTGCCAGGCAGCTCTTGATTGTGTGTGGGATTACCAGAGTGAAACCCTGGGATTGAGGCAGCAGTATTGTTCTACTAGTGAAAATCCAGGACTTGTAGTATCTGAACAACAGTGGCTTGGATCTTTCCCTGGTGAGGACCACAGCCACGCTGGGTGATCTGTTTCTAGGAGCCCCTACTGACTCCTGAAGGCAAACAAAAGGGAAGGAACTGAAATAACCACAACACAGTGGGTTCATCATCTGCCTCGGAGATATCTGTTATTAGAGCCTGGGAGCTGCAGGCAGAGAGAACCTAATGGGACCTGAGCTGAGATAATGTCCCAGACAGCCAGTCCACAAGGGAGAGGAGGAGGAGGAAGAGGGCAGTTCTCATTCAAAATCTGTGGGACTTTGCAGTGAAGGTGCTGGGAAGGGAGGGCTGGAAAAGTTCGTTCTTCCTCCAAGATAGCTGTGGTCTGTTCCCCAGCTGGACTCTCGCTCTGTGTCTGCTCTAATCCACATATTGTCTCTACCAGCTGGGGTTTTTTTGTGAACTCAAATCTGATCTCCTTAGTTGGTCCTGTGTGTCTTGCTCAGCTTTCAGGATTCTGTTTCCACCATGTAAATTTTACAGCAAAGCCTACTTGCTCTCCTGTAACTAAAAACGGGAGGTACTGTGGGTCTAATAAGAGCAAATAGTCCCAAGAATTCCTCTAGTCCAAATTATTTTACAGAAGGCTGGCTGCATCTGCAACTTGAACTGCTGCAACTCTCATTGTGAGACTTGACTTAATGAAAACTAAAAGATTCAGGCCCATCCAAGTTTTATGCCCGTGAAACATACTTAGCTCTAGGGAGGTGGCCATGTCTGCCAGAACAGTGTGTAACGTGAAGGGAGAGGGTGTTTCTGAAGCTCTACACCAGAGCAAAAGCCAAGAAATTGGTTAGATGTCGTATGCCCTTTCATATTTCCCATAAATGTTAACTCTAGGTCCATCCTCACTAACTCGCAGAGACAGATGTTAGTGAGACTGGAGATAAGAAAATGTAGCCCCCTGGAAACTGAAGGGATGAGATTCCTTACTCTGAAACGTAGAACCCTTCTGGGGAAGCCAATGCGCAAAGGATACAGACACAACATAGACACAGGTAAAGTGGATTCATACTTTGAATCGTGTATGCGCTCAGGTATTCAGTCTTTCTAACCACACAATGCAGATGTGCTGAAAGTTATGTGAGGTTGGTTACAATAAATTTACCTAACCAAATCCTTAAATCTGTGATGCTCAGCAGAGCTCCTAGGAGATGCAAGGAAACTTAGTTATTCTGTGCTCTTCTAATAGAAGTAGGAAGAGCAGATATCTACTTAAACTGTCTTGAAACAGGTCTCTGCAGATGGGTCTCTAATGGACTTTGCTCTGCAGTTCTGTGTTGTGGGTTCATCAGTAGGCACTTGATTTAGTCTGTATATTTGATAGCACTACCACCTGCTGACGGACTCATCTGAGCACAGATGTGCTTTGATCTGTGGGAAGTCGTTCCCAAGTAGGCCTCCCTGACTTTGGGCACCCTTACTAGACAAGGAAACTCATTGTGCACAGAGCTGCTGAGAAAGACCTACTGCATTTTAACCCCATGCATGAATCTGCCTGAAACCACGCTAGCACCGCTCTCGGGGCCAGAAACACCCTATCAGGTCCTGGGACTTGAGGGGATCGTCACCCTCCTGCACGCTCCGGAAGAGCTGGGCCTTTGGCTTCAGTGGAGTGGGAAGGAGTTATTTATCCAAAACTGGGTGCGTTGGAAGGATGTGAACCTGAAAAGTGTTTGACTAACAGGTGCCCAATAAAGGTCATCAAAGACAGATCCAACGAAAGCAAAGGCAAGGCTGTTTTTAACAGGTGTGCAGAACCACTGTTGAAAGACATTGTAATAACCTTTTCTAAGACTATGAATATCCCTGAGGAAAACCCCTTTTGGCAGCAGCCTGGCCTTCTGTTTCCCATCAATTGTAGCTTTGTCTCTTTTGAAGCCCCCTGCTGCAAGTGAGCAAACACCTGGCTGAGAAAAGATGAATGGAAAACATTGCCTGTGCTAGAGAGGTAATGGCAAATCCCATGCCAGGAGGAATAATAAACAGGAGATTATTGATATAACTACGCTAGTCTCCAATAGGTTTTCCACCAGGCATGTAGAAGTACCTACAAAAGAGGCATTGTCTCTACTGTCACTGCAAGGGAAATGGGAGAAGTGAGTTGTGCCTTGGTTCCAGCCCAGGGCAGGAGGGACAGGTTTGTGTCTGGTGAGCAAAATTGATCAGTATCAGCAGAATGGGAGAGGAGGGAGTGAGAAATTTCTGGGCTGTGAATTCTGAGGATCAAAAGGTAGCATACTGTAGTTAAGTGTCCAACATGCTGTTGTTCGTTAGCCAGACCCCTGCTCTAAATCCTAGGTGACAGGCAGGGAATTGAACTGCAGATCTGGGTCTGATGGCTGAAGTGCATCTTGCCCAGAGCCTCACTGCACGGCTGCTGACTGTCCATTTTGCATTGCAACAAGGTGCGGATTTATGGATGTGCAGGAATCTGTGTCATGACGTTAGCACAGCCCAGGCACGTGGAGATTTTAAGAGCATTGCACTGATTGAATGTATCTGTTTCTAACAGGAATGCAAAGTTAGCCCTGTATTTGAGTGCTGTTGAAAATGCCCAGCTCTGCAAGTGATACGGTGCAGAAGAGATTCCTTGAGGGCAGGTCATTGTGCTCTCCCCCTGAGATCTTCTTGTGACATTCTTCTTATTCAGGGAATAAGGCAGGGCAGCTTCCATAGATAGGAATATTCTGGGGGCTTCACAGAAACCTCTTCTGAGACACCAGTTACAATCTCTACCTGATCAAAAGGGATGGGGAAGGAAGTATCTGAACAATATGTACACCCTAAAGGTTGGAGCATTTGCGTACAGAAGCACCTCTTCTCCAGCCTCTCTCCCATTGCTTCCCTGGCCGCAGATAGCAAGCACTTTAGTTCCAGTTTGAGTGCCTGATTCTTGGAAACCTGAGGCAGACAGCAGACTGTTCTTCCAATGTGCTGTAGAAAAAAGAAAGGTGGGTGGGAGGGAGGAGGAGAAGAACTATTTCCTGCAGTGAAACTCGATCCTTTTCAACTTAAAAATAGGAAGGAGGAAAACAAATTCCTGTGGGTCCTGCTTTTAAAGGGTTTGACGGTTGCCTACTTTCTGCCCCACCTCCCAGAGCTCCCCATTTGTCTGATGTCTTGGTAAGAGCCCTCTTGAACACAAACGCAGATCTGTTGACTGCAGTCCTGCAGCTTTGGAAAGTGCCTCTGCTCCATGCTGGGGGTCAGCTGCAGGGGAGCGTAATGGACTGCGACAGGTAGGAAAGCCCAGGATTAACTGTTCTTTGTGTGGAGCTACCATGCAACCAGGTTTTCCTGGGCTTTTTTTCCCTGCTGGAAACTTTGTCCAAACCATTATAAAGGTGCCCAAGATTTCTGAGCATTTTTGCAGACCGTGTCAAGCCAGGAGCCTCACAAGAGAGATTGCACAAATAGCAGCCAGAGCCCCCATCTCTGCTTGCATCTCCTCATGGTGGTCCTCTAAACTGTAAGCCACAGCCTGTGCCCGTGGCAATAGGAGGAGGGGGAGCTCTGAGCACAGCTTAATCAGAGCAGGCTTAATTGCCTCATAGCCACAGCCATCTCCCTGCTCATCCCTGCTGCCTGCCAGGCTTCTGCTCTCTTCCCACTTATCCTCTCACTCCTTTCTGCCTCACCGCCTGATTTCAGCGCTGGGTGACAGTGCCGCAAACCCCGACATAGCAGACTTCTCCCCTGCCAGGTTGCTCTATCCCCTGTAAGTCCTACTCCCTCCTTTGCTTTGCTTTCCCACCCCTGCTCTCTGCTCCCCTCTCTCCTCCCTCTTTCAACAACCTGCATTGTCAGGGTAGGGCTGAAGGCAGCTGGAGAGGCAGGTTTTCTTGAAGCTCCTGTTCTTCTCTAGGGAAGAGAAAATAAAGCTTTAGGAGGCAGAAGAGATAGCCAGAAAGACTGTTTAAGTAATGAGCCAACAATGTTTGCAATGGCAGCTCCGGTAAAAATGCTGCTGCTCGCAGTTCTCCTGCCCTAGGGGTGCTATCGGAGCTGATGTGGCCTGGCCCCATGACAGGCACTGATTAGGGCTGTGCCATCCTCTCTCTGTCTCCCACCATCAGCCGATGCTGCTATTGTGAGTCACTTCAGCTCTTGGCTACAGTCACTGATGAAAGAGGCTCCCAACAGGAGTGATTCGCCATGCCTCACCAGCCTCCTTTAATCTGCTTCCAGTCAGATCACCTCGGAGCTGGAGCACTAGAACAGAGCAGCTCCAGTGCTTTCTCGTGCCCTCACTGCAGAGCCCTCACTCGTGCCCTCGCTGACCTCCTTTAGACCTCCCAGGTTTGTGCTGTTAACGATTCGCTGCATTCTTATGATTCTTCCCTCCTGAGTCAAGTAATAAACCGTTTCTGGTGCAGATCTTGGGACTGCTGTTGATAGGGGTTCAGAGCTTGGCTGGAACAGGACCGCACGTCTCTAAGTTAGGAACCACCCTCAGTCCTCATGTGAGCTTGGAGATCATTGTACTCTGGAGACAGATCAGCTGTTAAAGCCACCCTGCTGGAGCCAATTAACGCAACTAGGTACTTTTCCAACAGCAGAGGGGTTTTAGCCTATGTGTTCAGGCCAGCTTCTGCTCTGAGTAACCACATTATGCCTCACTGTGCTTGAAATTAGCCTTGAGCTAACGCATTGTATTTTGTGTGTCCAACAGGCAGAGTCAGTTACCACAGCTCAGCTGACGAGCAGTAATTCATTAAGCCTCTGTAATTCAATCACTGCAATCATCCAGTCTTAACAGGGCCAAATATATTCCCACTGTGATGTCACAAGAGTACAAAATTCCTCTTTAAAAAAAAAAAAATTGTCTGTTGTTGCTCAGCCCTGATAAAGCGACAGCTCTTTGTCATCTATCCAGACCAGCAACCTGTCTTTCCAAAGGCTGATTCCACCTGCATAGCCTAGAGTTGTACCTATCTGAGGAAAACAGGTGACTGAGATGAATGCAGACCTCTCCCTTGTACAGACATGTAATCAAATGCAATTGAATTACGGTTGCTCAACAAGTAATTGCCCTTCAGCTGAAGCAACATCACCATTGTGTACATGCTTGTAACTTGCCCAGCTCCTTCACTTAACTTACGCAACCTGAGAGCCTCAGCAAGAAACTGATGCCTGCTGAACTGATCTAAACCAGCTAGGGCTCCTGAGCCTCTGCTTGGGCAATCGCTGCTGGGCAGTTTGGTGTGTTACTTGTACTGCAGCTTCTTTTCTCCTCTGTATCCAAAAAGTCCGTTTAATTCTTCTCTTGCAGACTGTTTAACTGTAATCATCTGGCTTTCCCCTGGCATGGCCAGAGCACACACACTCAACCCCTTTAAACCAGCTCTTTCTCATCCCAAGAAACAGCCCTTTCTGTACCAAATATATACCTGCACCCCCAGCATCAGCTTTGTGTACCAGTTGAACTAACCAACCAGTGGCTTTCAAACTAACTTTAATCAAACTGCTGTAAATTTGCATGTAGAATGACCTATGTGGATGTGTTGCAAGAAACCTTGCAGAAGGCAAACAAATCCATACCTTTGATGAAGGAAGCATGCAGGCTTTTGTGGTAGGCTGTGGTCCAACTGCATGGAAGGTTTTATAGAGAAATGTGTTGGTTTTGTTGCATTTTTTCTTTTCTTTTTAGCTGGCGAGGAAGAAAAGAGAGGATAGTTTCCAACAGGGAGGATAAAACAGTACAAATTAAATCCATTCTCTGGCCAGTGTAACAATTGCAATTTCCTGCTATTCCTTGGAAGCTGTACAGCCCAAGAGGGAGATATTTCAAGACCGGTGTGTCAGGGGTAGAAGCGCATGCATCTGGTTATTTTTAATGGCAGCTCTGTCCCTAATTTTCACTGCTAGCCTTGATGAAATGCCAGCTCTGCCTCATTAACCTTTTGTCAGTACGGTTAAGAATAAAAGGTGGCTCACAACATTAGCACCTGAGGTAAAGCTCCTTTTCCCAACAAGCTATTGGAGGTCCTTAGCTATACCAGGCAGAGTTTTGGGTAGAGAAAGGAAAGAAGGTAAAACCCCCTCTATGAAAGTTTGTGTAACAGACCCTATACAAGTCTCTCATCTGCAGTCTTCATTACTGTCTGACATGTGTGTTAGAACCAAGTTTCAATCAAGGTAATAACCATTTTCCCCTACAAGCCAAGAAAAATACTGGGTTTATTTTCAGACCATTAAGAACAGTCTCTCAGAACAGCCCTGCTTTCCTTGCCTCATATGGGCTGCTCAAAAAAAGAGAAGAAAAAGCACAATTTCACAACCATGGCAGCTGTGAGCTGCACATGGGATAGACCCCAACAAGCAAAGCCTTCACTGTGCCTTGGAAGAGCTTTCTCAGGGCCTGAGACTTAATCCACCACCACAACCAAAGGATTAATGCTCCGGCGGTAGAGCTGGGCAAAAGACAGGATTTTTATTCTGTAAGAAATGCGGTGGGTTTAGGGTGGGAAGGAGGAGAAAACACAAAGTCGAATTTCTTCCAAGCTCTGGTTTGTAGTGGTGTCAGCCCTAAGGAAGCGTACAATGCAGCTCCAGCCCCCTCCTCCCTCCATCTCCTGCTTTGCAGCTATGACCAGTTCCTACCAACCACAGCCACTGTCACAGCTGCTACCTCCTCCCTCCGCTTTTTACGGAAACATAATCCATCACTGTAAGCCCTGCTTGTGAGACAGCAGTCTGGACAATGCGTTCAGTCCGGCTGGTGGCTGCTAGTTATGGAAGGCTCTTGGTAGTGCTGTAGCTGTTGCATAGTTCGGCACAGCTCTTGTGCACCCAGAAGGCGTATTTCAGAGCCCCAGTTTCCAAGTGGTGAAAGATAGAGCTGCTTGCTCTCTGGCTGCAGCCTCAGGAGATTTGGATTTAACTTATCGCGTGAGATCAGGATCACTGCTCTTAAAATGTCAGCAGTGAGCTGTGGAGCAAGAGGAGGAGGGGAAGCCTTGCCCAAAATTCAGGTACAGAAGAAAGTCTTGGGGCTGGGAGGTTTGCTGAGGGGTGGCCTTTCTCTGAAACCATCTCAGTTCTCTGCCAGGTCCCCGTCATATTGCACTGAGGCCTCTCGCCAAGGCACAGCTCACCCAAGGCAGTGCTAGGCTGGCCAAGGGGCTGCCACAGCATCGCCTGAGTGGGAGCGCTGGCTTACACTGCAGACTGGTACCAGCGGAGCAGAAGGGACAGGTAGAGCCGTGCCAGATACACTGTCTTCCCTGAACATCAGTAGTCCCCAGCAGCTCTGGGCCAGTACTTTGCCTAGAAATAAGTAACCAGCCTGGTGTCTGGTATGCCAGGTCTGGCAGGGAGCCTGGTGAAATCCTTGGAATCTCACCTGTTTGCACCATAGCTCAGTGCATCCAGTTCTTCTGATTTGTCTTGTACGCTGAAATGGGGACAAGTGCAGAGATGGGTACTGATTTATTAGAAAATCCACCAAGTAAAAGCAATTGGCTGAAAGCCTGCCATCTTCCAAACCAGAACATTTCTTGTCCACAGCGTTTAGCAATTTAAAGGCAATGCCAGCACACAAAAGCCAGAAATTAGAGGCCTGTAATTTGCCTTTGCCATCTCTGGGTTACTGGATTTGAGTGAGCATTTCTCAAGTTTCGTTATGGTCTCAAACTGGAAGCCAGATTCTCCAGGACATCCGCTGCAGGCAAGGATTTGGGCAAAGAGGAAAAGAGAGAAGCTCTTGTTTATCGAGCCTGGGCTGGGTCTTGAGTTGAGGTTGAGTGAACTTGGGCCATTTGGGTGGGACCCACTGAAGCTAACAGTCTGTGTGTCGTTTGGATTCAAACCTTGGCAAAACTAAACTCCAGCTTTGAAGAGCACGTCTTACTCCGTAAGCCTGGAAGACCCTTCCTGAAGCACACTAAGGAATACCAGTGAAGGGATGGGTGCGAAGAGCAGCAGCTCCTGGGCTTGGTCAGTGCGGGAAAGCTATGGCTGTTGTTCTGAGCTCTCCTCTCCCTGTGCTTCTGCCCTGGTTGCAGATCTCAACTCTTCACAGGCCCAGGTAGATGTGGGATTATTCTCTGTCCTCAGAGATATGGGGCTCCTTCTGACCCCTGGAGAGGGAATAATTTCCTTCCTGATCATTGTACACTAAGGTGGCAAACTTGGGTTTGCTGTATGGGGCGGGATTTAGTCACAAGGGTGTAGCATGGTGTTGCCTTGAAGCAAAATCCTAAAGCTGCAGCAACAGGGTCTCATCAGAACTGGCATGTTAGGGCAGACAGAGGCTTAACAGTAAGTGTGGGATTATACAAACCACGGCAAGCTCCCATCAGAGCATTCTTCGAGGCTGAAATGCCGGTCATCAAAAAGCATCCATCTAGCAAAGGATGCATATGTGAAGATGTGCACATCATCTTGGCTTTGGATAGGCTGGAAGGATGTTTTTCTCATGGGCTGAGAGTAACAAAGAGGATTAATCTCAGAAAAAAGATGGGGCACTATGTTGAAGTGGGTTTTCATCAGCCTTGTGCTATTGTGTGCATATCTCAGGTTTACTAATGATTCAAATGAAAAGTAATCAGGAGAAGTGCTTGGAGAAGGAGATTTTCCTGTATTTATTTTGGATGCATGTCCAGTGGAAAAATATCTTCCCAAGCATTTTGCTTGGCGATGTGGCCTGTTTCATTTGGAGAACAATTGATGGTGATGATGAGTGGTGTTAGATGCGATCGCTGTTAGACAGCTTTTTGACTTGCCTGCAAGTCAAAGCAGCAAATTCCCTGTGACTGCACACGTGTGCCGAGGAGAGGGTGGGGAGGCGGACGCCACAGACACCCTGCTTGCCGTGTTCGATCAGGTCTTTGCCAAACGCTTACCAGGCGCAGCACAGTTAACGCGTCGCCCGGTTTTGCAGCAGTGTCTTGCTGTGCTAGTCCCGAGTGGTTTGTTGACCGTGCACTCTGCGGTTTGATGAGATACCCCTGGACAAACACTGCCCTCGTGTTGCGGGTGCAGAGATCGGTTTAACCTGTTAGTGGAGAATTTGCCTGTGGCTCTGTGCATGGTGCATTACACGTTTACAGGAGCAGACCGCTCCCACCGACTGTCTGTTTCCCAGATACAATGGGGAGTATCTCTTCAGTTCATGCTATCCTGGTACCGTATTCCCCCCGTCCCAGAACAGCTGTACCAGCTGTAGCTCTCCATCCCTCCCCTCCTCCGGGTGCAGGGAGGATGAAGGCAGTGATATGCACAAAAGCCATCCCTGTCCCTTAGCTCTCTGCACTGGCCATTGGCAACCCTCAGCAGAGGGACCATAAGGAAGGTTAAATCAGTGAATACCATTTGTCTGTCTTCATTTCTGAAAAGGGAAATGCCATCTGCCACATTTATTCCCTCCCTTGCTGAGGGCTTCTCCAAGCAATGGCCTCTGGTCTTGGTGGCACAAGGGATAAATCCAAAGCAACTTTGCTGAAGTCTTCAAAATTGCTCCCAGGGTAACTGAGATCAGAGCAGGGGCCCCAAGAGTTTCCTAAGCTTCACAGCCATAGCCACAAGGCAAATAAAATGAGATTAACCAATTACAATTAAAATGAGAGAGAAGTGCTTTTGACAGTAATTTTGAATTTCCCCTAAAACCACTTCCAGCTGTGACCTCTGACTCATGCAGCGTTCGCCTGAGATCTGCCCCTGGTTGTTTGTTATAACTGGTGCTTTCAAGGACGTTCAGTCCTGTCTAACAAGAGGTTTCCTAGGCAAAAAAAATAAGAAGTGAAAAATGGAGGAGGAACTAACACAGGGCTTCCCTGCAGCGAGGCCCAGACACGAGAGCGCTTATAGCCCGCAGACAAGAACAGCCAGGCGATCTCCAGTGAATTAAGCAGAGTAGTGCTTGCATGGAATTCCCCCAGGCCCATAGTGCTGCGTTGGTATCATGCAACTGCAAACCTCATTCTGGGAATATCCTAATTCACGCCAGTGTAGAACAGATCTCTGCTCCCACAGAGAAACTGGCTGTGTACAGACCTTGCTCTTGCTTTGTGAAGAGAAAAAGGCTGTGTCTACAAGATTGGATTTATTATCATTATTTTTACCTAGAGATATCAAAAGGTTTGTTATGCAGCAGTGTCACACAACTGCATCTCATCTGAAGAGCGCCCAATCCTTTCAGACTGCTTAATTCTTTAAAATGAGTGGGTGGTTTTGACTCATTCTTTGGCCTGTGCTACTATCCTCTAGCAGAATTTCTCCAGGTGCTTTTCAGAAAACAACCTGGAGTGGGAAATTTTGGAGGACTAGTGAGAGAGGAATAATAATAGAGCACTAGTGAGAGAGAGGGTGTGGGTGTTCACCCAAATATTATCGCAATCTGCAGTCTTCTGTAGTTGCTCCTGCCTCTTCCCATCAGGAGACTGGAACTTCCCTCTGGACGGGATCAGAGAAAAACAGCACTTCCAGCAAATCCTCTTCTCATTTCAAAACTGCGCCAACAGTACTCACAAGATTCAAGGCTCCACTGTCTTTGGACAAGGATGCCTTGCATTTAGTAAGAGATCAGGTCTTGCAAAAGGAGGAGTTGGGACTGGGGTGTTTGTTAGGAGATGCCTGTAGATTTCTGCATGGGCTGACAAGTGAATAGCCTCCATTGCCTGCATCATCTCTGTGTCTGCAGGCGCATTCACTGGCCATGAGCCATTTACCTGCTGCATTTCTGCCGTTCTAGTGTTTCCACATTCAGGCCAGGTGGAGGATGTGCCTTGCAGAGGAGTGGCTGGGGACATAAGGTGACATACTTGAACCTTCTTCATCATGCAGTGCAGCAGGATCCATTTCCCATGCTGCAAGGAGGCAGGGCTGCAAGAACAGTGGCGTGAGCCAGTGATTAGGAACATAAAAATGTATATAAAGTTGCTATTTTTACTCTTTGGGCACAGAAGGTAAGAGGGCAAATAGACAGAGATAAAGAAGAAGGTGCATCCTTTTAAGGTTGAGTTACCCGAGTCAGACAGTGTATTAGATTATTTATGCTGTGATCTGCCAGCTTTGAAAGCCTTCCAGGTGCTGTAGCACCATACTGTTGATGTCGGTACCGTAGTCATCTTTCTTTGGAATTTCCTTTGTCATGAGTGATTTTTAAGGAATACGTTATCCTTTAGAGATGAGGTCTGAAAGCAATTTTGGAAAGAGGAATGCTGTTTGTTACCCCCACACTAGTTATATTTATTTAAGTTGGAACGAGTTAACTCCTTTTCAGTGCTGTCACACCTGGGTGACTTTCAAAACAGTTTTGTGTAAGCAATTGTCTGCCCACACTCAACAGTCTAGTATCTTTGCATCTGCAAACTCTGTTGTTTGTTTTCTAAAGTACCTGGGTTTGCATCTGAATTTCGACAGTCTGTTTTAAAAAACTTGTTACCATGGCCATTTTCCAATTCCCTAGGTAGCCCATCCCAGGGCTTTCTATTTACTTGCCTTTTCCTACAGTCCTGTCTAAAACTTCCTTGCTATAAATTAAGCCCTTCCCAAGGTTCTGGCGAATGGTTGCTATCCCTTTTGCAAATATTGGAAAATCATTATCATGTTCCTCTCATTCTTCTCTCTTCTAGACTAAACAAATTCACTTCCTTCCACCTTTCTTTACAGGTCATGTTTTCAAAACCTTTTTATCGTTCATTTTATTCTCTTTGCGCACACTCCAGTTAGTCTATTATCTTCCTTAAAATGCGCTACCCCAAAATGATTCAATGGAGTCTCCCACTAAGGGGCAAATCTCCTCTGAACCCTTAACCACTTCGTGACATCCTGCTTTGAGTTGTAGCCTATGCAGCCAGACAGAGCATTCCCAAAATGATTCGCCTTTTCAGTTATGTCTTTTTTGGTGCTATTAAGGCCAAATCTCAGGGTACCATTAGATGGGCTCTTTGTCTTCAGTTCAGAGCCCCCCACTGAGTCTCAGGAAGGGGTAGTGCAGGTGCTCTTAGTTCAGTTTTCACAAAGCAAATCAGCATGGCTGAAACCAAAACAAAAAAGGACATGTGTGTTAGTCCCTCTCTCTGCCCGAGTTCTCCCATTTGGGGAAAAAAATAAAAGGGAGAAAAATGTATTCTGGACATACTAAGCAGCCCCATACCTTCAAAATATTTGCTTAATCTCCCGGTATCTTGGCAGTGTAGGTAGGTATTAGCGCTCGCAGGTGTTCTTATCCATTGATCTCAAAATATTCTCCTCCTTGTTTTAAACATGGGGAGGCTGAAGTGTTTGGAAGCTCAATTTTCACAGGCAACAAAGATCCCCTGCTCCATTTAATGTCAGTGGAAAATGTAGGTTGCAAGCCAACTGGAGAATTGGGCTTTAAGTGACATGCTGAGGTCCCCTTGAAAGGTAATACCAGAGCCAGGAGTAAGAGCCCAGGTTTCCTGAGTCTGTCTAGAGTCCGATGAGCAGAACCAGGCTGTCTCCTACTCGGTCGTATAAACACACCTAGTGCAGCTGCGTGGTCAAACCCGTGCTGTTAATTCCCCAAGTAAAACCTACGCGGTCATGGCATCACGGCATTCTGGAGAGGAGTCGGGTTGATCACAATTTGCTCATTAACTAGAAATCTTCTTGTTCATCTAGTATTTGGTTGCAAGTTGCATAGCTCAAAAGCCTGTTAAAGAAAACAAATAGCACCTGCGCCAAACCCTGCCATACTGCAGCAGTAAAAGATATTAATAGTTTCCAGCTCTGTATTTTGCATGTTGGCTTGCCAAAGCTCACCTGCTCTGTGTGAAACGGGAGGCTGCTCAATGCTGGTCGCTGAACAAAAGGCTGGTCTGTAAAAGACAAATCTGGGGGAATTTTTTAAATTCCAAAAATAGACAGGGGGAAAAATGTGCCAGCAAGATGGATCTCATTTCATTTCCCAAATCCCTCTGGTCTCCAGAGTTCATTCTTTGCTCTTAATGTTTCATGCTATGGCTTATTTTAGTCTCCTTAGTGGAAAGTTTAAAACATTTACTTAAAGGCAAAACTTCAGCTGGCATAAACTGTCACAGCTCCCTTGGCTTCAGTCGCCTTCAGCAGAGGAGCTGCCCTTTAGCATTTAAATTGCTTATTAGAAAGTGGAAAACGGTGTTTCTTGAAATCATCTGCTAAAGAGAAATTAATATAAAGGAAGGGGCCACAGTGTGGATTTCAGCTGAGAAACAGTCTTTCCACATGGACAGGTGCAAATAGGGAGCACTCCTGACACACACTACTCTTCATGTCTTTCCTCAGATCCCCCTCCAAAGTGGCNCTGGGCAGAAGGAAGGGAGGCTGCAAGCATCTCTTGCAGGACGGTACAGGCTGCCAAGCTATGCAGGCTATGCCCAAATGGTGCTCCTTTGTGCCAGGGAGATGTGTCCAGAAGCACCAGGGGGATTCTAGTAAATGTTTTCCAAATTGTTGAATAATTGGCAGGAGGTCTGACTTGGAACATGTGAACCCACTTGCCTACAGCCTTTGGGCCAGCTGGAAAGTTGCTGGTTTAGCCGAATGGCCTGGATAGAGGCTCCCTTTTACACCTGGCAAGTGCCAATGCCCCATCCTGGAGCCATTCTATGTCCAGATTCCATCCATGCTGGCCTCTTTTGGGGCAACACAGTACTGCCATCACTGTCTAGCTCCCCGCTCATCTCCAAGCCCTGTTTCCTGCCTTGCTGCGTTGTTTTCTTTGCCATCAGAGAAACATGTAATAAGGGCATGGCAGAGTGGTTCAGGCATAAAAGCCTGTCTCAAAAATATCATTGGTCCCTAATGAGTGCGTCCCTCTTCCTCCTCTTCCTCTTGCCTTCCACGCTGGATTCAGTTCCCTCGGGCTGCAGACCTCCCGCTCAAGCACAGCTCAGCTCCCACTCCTGCATTTTCTCTTCCTGCTTATAGCACGGCCCTGGTGATCATGCAGGGGTAAAACAGTACTGTCACAGTTGCCGTTCAGCTCAGTGCTTTTACAGGGAACATCTGCAAGCTCTTCTTTTTGTTCAGCACATCCTAAAGGAAACCAAAAAAGAAAAATCAGCAAAGGTGCAATATGTTTTTCTTTACTGTCAAGTTTAACAAACAACAGCCATCTGAGCTTCCATCATTTTATGATGTTGGGTTCCTGCACTGATCCCTCTGTCTTGTGCATCCTGACTCTAAATTGAACCCACCTCACTGACTCTCCAGTAAATCACGTCAGCGGGGCTATTCCAGATCGACACCAGCCTGACTAAGACCAAAGGAGACTGCCAAAGCCCAAAGGATGGGAACAGTTATTTTGCCAGCACTCTGGCTGGATTTGTGTCTCCATAGGAATGCGTACACTTCCCTTTGCTTTTGCAATGGCACCAGCGTGTTGACGAACTGCAGTGCTGCTATTTATCCCTTAATTACTCCCATGACTCACATTAAAGTAACAATTTTCCATAGAAACAAACACAAGCAGAGCTAACACCACTTGAACTGCTTTTATTCTGAAACACGTTCTGTACTTTGGGTTTTGAGGGTGGCAACTGCGGAGGCTGCTCCACGTTCCCAGTGCCAAGGTTTGCCAGAGTTAAGAGGAATGAGACTCGCTGGGCACTCGCTTGCTGCGGGATGGGGAGGAAGGGTTACAGCTGCTGGACCACACACGGCGTGGGGCTGAGCACCACTCACACACTGTGATTTTGGGGGAGATGGCTGCTAAGCATAGCTCAGGACAGGGTGGCTCCTGTCCGTGGTAGTTCCTGGGTGTTCTTAGGATGTGTTCATCTGCTAATGTTCATGCCAAGACGCTCCCTCTGTCTGATTCACCCGTGGGCATCTTAACCTGGGTTGCTGCTCTGTGTTTCTACTTGTCTCAAGAGGCTCAGTCAGGGAGAGCAACATGAGTGCCATCCCTGGATCTTTTCTGGAGATATTTGACCTGTTCTGTGTGTCGTATCAATTACAGGTGCTACTGTTGTGGGGGATCATCCCTGGATGAGTTAGTCGTTTAAAATAACTAACAAAATAATTAGCTGGCAGATCTCAACTGCATCCTTTGGGCCAACCTGGCATCAGTTCTTATGTGGGGTCCTCATGGGCTTAAAATCCTCTGAAGCTCTTTCCCTGTGCTTGACCCTTGGAAACCAGTATGCACATGGGAGACTGGATGGTCAGGATGGGACTTTTTCTTTTACAAACCTGCCTGCCTTGCCTCGGCACTAGAGTTATCAAAAATCACCCTTGTTGTGTTTGTCTGGGGAGCCAAGAGAAACAGGCCAGAGCCAAAACTGTTTGTCTGATTTCTGAACTTGCGGCTGCTGTTATTTACAGCAACTAGGTGTCCCTAGTGATGTTGTCCTGGTGCCTCCCCCTCCTGCAGGGCAGGAGCAGGGGTTCCTTATTCCTGAGAGCTGTATGTCTACCCTAAAATCATCCAGCAAAGGGAGCCCTTCCCAGGGCTTTGCCACAGGCACTGCACCCATGACAAAGTGAGTATGTCCACACTGGAAGCTATTGCCTAGCCTCCCCATAGCCTAAGAGGAGGGAAAATGGCCACGTGCTGCCTCTTGCCAAGGCAGAGAATTGTAATGTCCAGTGCAGACGTGGATATGGAAGTGCTCAGAGCCCTCAGCCGGGAAACTGGGCCCCTTTACAAAAACTGCTACATGGAGTCATGTAAAACAGACCATTCGTGCTCCAAAATGCTCCTAGCATTGTGGGAAAAGCAAGAGCAAGCAGGTGGATGGAGAGAGGAGGGATGTGGAAGCACATGAGAGCAGCGGCGCTGTCGCAGCACCCAGGGCTGGGAAGTTGCCAGAGGCACCTGCTTTTCCTTGCACTGGGTTTTACTTCACAGGCCGGGGAAAGCAGGGCGCGATGGAGCTGGAGGAGCAGAGCCCTGGAGAGCTCGAGTGAGGCCAGCTCCAGGCAGGCGCTGATGCTTTTGCCACTGCACGCTTGCAGAGAGCGTGTGATTTGACGTAGAGTCTGTTAGAGTTGGCTGGTAACTTGCTTACACTTTGTCTGTGCAGATAAAGTTGCCTCCGTATTATACTGCTGTGCTCCCCACACACCCCCTTTAGCTTTGAGAAGTGCGGTTTAAAAAAAAAAATAAAAACACAACTTTGGCTGGGCAACCTTCTCAGGAAATGCCTATAGAAACTGTCTGTGCAGGAAACATCTACAAAGGGAAGATGGGGGAGGGAGGCGAAGCCCAACAGACCTGGAGTCTTCTCTGCAGCTCCTTTCCTCCGCTTCCTCGGGGCTGTTGGCTCTCTCTCCATTTTGCTTCCCAGGCCCCACACGTTACCAGTGTCTTTCATGAGGGCTTGTCAGCCTCCCGCCAGGCCGGAGTCCTGTCAAGTCTCTCCTCTGAAGAAGAAACTTGTAAGGGCTCAGTAGCCATGACTGAAACCAGATTTTCAAACAGGGCCAGCACTCAATGAACCGCTGGGCTTTTCTGAAAATCTGGCTCTGAGGAAAGCCTTTATTTTCTTTTTTTTTTTTTCCTCCCCAACACATAGGAGTTGAACTAGGACTGAATCAGTAATATAAACATTAGGCTGAATAGGCTGAGTATCTCATCCCTAGAGGACTGCGCTCTCTGTCTGCCTTCTTTATCTCTGCCAAGGTGCTGATAACCAACACGTGCCTTGTGGAACACATGGCAGGACTCCCACGGGACTGATGGAGCCCCATTCCATGGGGATTTTCCAGGCTGCAGAACGGGCTGGGAAGGAGAGAGTCAAAACAAGCCTTCCCTGGCAGAGAGAGGGATGGAGCAATCAAACAGTTCTTCCAGCAAGCAGGGCTGTATTTAGGCAGTGCAAGCCCCTGCTTTGTGCCTAAACACCTGAAGTTTCTAGGCATGAGGCCAGAATTTCAACTTCTTCTTAAATAGGGGTGTTTTTCATCCAGTCAGGGAAACAGAGTGAAGTGTGTCAGCTCACTGAATGTAAGGAGAGCTACTTGTGTGAGCAGGGAGTGGGACTTGCCCCTCTTCCCTTTCCCCAGACCCTTTTAAATCAACTTTGCATGATGGCACCTGAGAAGCACCCACCAGAGAGGGAGCAGGGCAGGAGCAGACAGGACAGGAGAGGTGCCAGGTAGGCCCACAGTACCCATCATCTCCTTTCTGTCCCACACATGGCTCCTGTTAATCGTGGGACAGCCCCTGTTCAACTGACCACAGCACAGTGTTGCGGAGGCTGTTCCCATGGGTGCAGGGATCCATGCAGGTACAGCAGGATCAGTGCAGCGAGAAAGGACAAACGGAAGCAAAAGAACTAAAAAAACCCCAATGTCTCCCCCATGAAAACCTTCCCAATTCCTGTGTCCTGCCAGAGGGTTATTGCCTTGACTTGCCTCGTACATTTGCCAGCAGCAGATTCTGCTTTCAGCATGTGACTTGAAAATATTTACCATTTTTTGAAGCGAGAAGGCAGAGAGGACTCCATTATTCTTTCTCCTTCTCCAGGTTTAACAGAGGACTTGTCTGAGACGTGAAGCACCTTCACACCTCTACTTGAACCGGACTATTTAGCTTGAACAGTCAGATTGCAGTATCCCTTGTACCAGGAGGCAGCTCTGCCAAGGCCCTTGTTCTCCCAGGATGCAGCAACATCTGCAAATAACATCTACCAAAGTTTTCTTTTCCCTAGAGGTTGGTGTGGGGTGAAGCAGCAAGTGGTTTGTGTTTTCACAGGTAGGGGTTCCAATCTCATTCCAGAAAGAGAGTTTAATTGCCTCTTGCATTTCTCCTGAATCAGGGACATCTCTTGAGCCCAGCAGCT
This sequence comes from Rhinoptilus africanus, assembly GCA_013400135.1. Lineage (NCBI taxonomy): Eukaryota > Metazoa > Chordata > Aves > Charadriiformes > Glareolidae > Rhinoptilus > Rhinoptilus africanus. The sequence goes on from VXBO01014686.1 coordinate 128,302, forward strand.
TCAAAGACATGTCCCCCGCACTCTATCCTAACAACATTTAGAAAGCAGTTTGAATTTCTTCCAGCTGGCGTCATGTTACAGAGATCCCTATCAGCACCCGGGAGGAAAGAATTAGCAAGAAAAACAAGTGTCTCTTTAAACTTCAGAAAGAAACAGAAAATGCAAAGAAAAAGGCTGTGTAAAAAGCCTAGATTTAGCCCAGTGGCGTCCAAACAATGTGCTCTTTTCCTAGGGTTGTTTGAGGCAGAAAGGAGCCTAATGATTGGATTTTCTTGTGTCAGCTGGAGACTTTGAATGCTAATGGCAGGATTTTATCGAAGCCAGATGCATTTGCACAGGTACTGTCTATGCGACCTCCCTCCCAGCCATTGGAAATGAGCACCTAATGTGAGTATTAACCCAGGCAGGAGCGTGTGCCTCTGGAAGCAGGGAGTCACCAGAGCAGACAAGCCAATGCACACGGAGTTTCAAAGGCATCTGCTTGGCTCTTCATGCCAAACTCCTTTCATGCCCCCCAAGGGACTGCTTGTGACTCTCTTTCCCCAGAAAAGCATCACAGTTGCAGACTTTTCCCTTTTACCAGGACATCAAGCAGTCAGGCTCAGGGTAAGCAGTGGGAAAGCCTGGAACAGGCAGCTGCCTTAGTAGCAGAGAGCTTCCCACACCCAAGGCGCTCCCCAGATCTCCGCCAGTCAGTTCTGTTGTGGTTATTGCTGAGCCGCCTCCTCTTGTGTAGCTGTCCTCCACCCCAGCCCAAGCCCTGCAGCCATCCTTGGCATCTTTCCTTTGGTACACAGACTGACTCGCTGACATGTGAACAACTCCTTTTAAAGAACAGATACCCTCCGTTTCAAAGAGCAGAGTCCCTTGGGCAGCTGGGGAAAACTGGCAAAGGACACAGGCTGAATTTGGTTTTGCTTTGCACTCCCTGTGGTTCTTCACACGAAGAAGCCAGTGGCATGAGATGGGCCTTGGGGACCAGAAGTTGGTGCCTTTGCATGTTAGAAACCATTTCCGTTAGCAAGCCTTACAACCACTGTCTCTCTCTCTGTATTTGTGATCCCCATGGTGCTATTTTTCTGCCTTTCCCAATACTTTCTCTTCTTCCCTATTCAGTCTGCTGATGGGCCAAGCCTCTTAGCTGGCTCTCTTCAAAGGAGGGCATTATAGCATAATGCCATCACTTCTCATACTGTTTTCTCCAGCAAATTTTCATTATGATTGAAAAAAAGTCTGGCAGCCATCACCTCCGCTCTTTGATGACCTTTGGTTATCAAGCTATTACTCATAATTTAATTGTCTTCACTTCTAAGTAAAAAGATGGATGGATGGATGGATGGATGGATAGATAGATAGATAGATAGATAGATAGATAGATAGATAGATAGATAGATAGATAGATAGATAGATAGATAGATAGATAGAAGGATGAAGGAGGGGGTGAGACATTGTGGTGATTACTGGCCCAGGTCAAGTTGGAGGGGTGGGTAACTGCATCTAGTTGCACCAATTTATACCTTCCAAGATCCTGACTTGCTCCAACAGTGAAACATTTCTCACTACCAGAACTCAATTTATTATTTTCTTGGGTTTAGGGTGCAGTTAAAGGAAAATTCACAAGATGCAATTAAAGCATAAGTTGCAGATTGATATTTCAGCTTCTAAGAGTCAAAAAAGTGAACTTGAGCATATGTAACTTCAGAGAATAACCTAATCTTCCCCTCTTACTGAGAAGATTCGCTTAGCAACAACGAATGGGGCTTTCTTCAATTTGCTTTATCCTGTGTGTATTTAAGATAACCCTTTTTTCCAGAATTTCATTTAGCTACTCATACTACAAACACAAGGACAGATGGTCACCAGATCAAACTTAATCAGCATTCTGTATGCTGGATTTTGTGCTTAGAAATTCATCTGGTTCTAGTAAAACATAGTCTGAAACCTGCCTGATGTTTAACTCAACCACAGAATTGTATTAAATTTCTAAGCCTCTCCATCCTCACAAGAGATTGAGACGGGAACCATCAGGCATTTTTAAAAGGGGTTGATTAGGAGTTTAATTATCAGAGATCAAAACTTGCTCTGTTACTGTGTCTCACTGGAGAACAGCGTTTTTAACAGAGGACCGCAGCCCAGTCTTACCCATTTGTTTCTTCCTGAACTTCACCACAGGGCTAAATCCAGCCCTGGAATAAGAGGATACAATTTTTTTTTACATCCACTTACACCACACTGAATTCAAGGTCTAGACCTCGGCGGTCCACCCTCGGTCAAGGAAATTTGAACTATTTTCCCATGGCTTCTTCTCATTCCTCTTCTTCCTCAGGCTCTTCCCTTTTCTGCCTCCCGTTGCTGTTAGTTGTTAGCCTAGCAGGGCTGAACTCCGCCTGAGTGCCCCCATTCCAAGGAGCTGACGTTACATAGACAGGACAAGCAACCAGTTCCCCCAGGGCCAAGGTCTGCAGAGGAGGGGTTTAGCAGCCTTTTAGGCTTCTGCATGCCCATGAGCATGCAGGTATCCAGGTGCATTAAAAGCCATAGCAAAGCCTCCTTTGCCTCAAAGGAAGACAAGATTTCACCATGTGTCCATAAATCCTCTGTCCTTCAAGCTGTTGTGGTGATCTTTTTGCCCTCTTCAAAATCACTCTGCTGTTTTATCCCTCACGCCACAGTCTGTTAGAGAGGTGTATGCCGCTGCATCGAACTTTGCTGCCTTTATTTGCATAACTGTGGCATGGGGCTGACTGGCTAGAAACCCAAAACCACTCCAAATGGCACAGAGGCGACAGCCATCTGTGTCTTTTTCACATTTGGTTTCATTGTTTTAGGATTAAATCCAACCGCTGCAACCTACAGTAACTCTAGACTTCTCGAGGCTCAGAGCTTTCCATATAGCACAGTCTGTGGTTTCACTGTGGAGAAGCAAACCTGGAAAAAAACATGTTGGACTGGTTCAGAAGTATTTTAGTTAGTGCAGCAGGAGCTGCCAGTGGTGAAAATAGCACTCCTGGAGCATGAATGAACTGAGTGGTGTTTCATTCTATGCTCGTTAGACAATTTAAGCCTAACTCGGCATTATGGTTGCGCTGGGCAGTTTACTCTTGAGATGTATTTCCATTGCCACGTAATAAATATAAATGCTCTTTATAAGATACCCGTGGATGGAAGGCATCTAGTGGTTGCTAAGGGTTATTCTGATGATGTATATTCAAAGCCCTCCTGTTTGGCATTAATTAGCACAATGTACTATTTTGCAATTTCCCAGCACAGACACATCCAGATTCCTGCTAGGAATTGGAAGTGGTATCACCCGCCACCCACTCTCCACCCAGACAGCACTGAGACAGTCCCTCCCTCACATGAAGCTTCTGTCTCCCCCGTGCAGGGCTGTGGAGGATGCAGGATTTTTTTGTATTATAAAAGCAAGCCATTTCGAACAGGCCTGAGGCCGGGATCTTCGAGAAGGTCCCTCCCACGGGTCCCAAAAGCCCAGTGCCATTAGCTGGGGGCAATCAGAAGCTCTTGATTTGGCATGTGGGCTGGTGTACTTCTGATGTCCAGGTTGAGGATTGCTGCTTGCAGGAAGTTGGTGCCCACAAGAGCTCAGACCCCTGAGGGACTGATGGGATCTTGTGAGCCACAGACTGATTTGAACTCCTTATGTCACAGCAACGGGAGAAACGGGTGTAAACCATTCCCTTACACGCTTCCCATTTCTCTGGGTTTGGTTGCTTCAAGCCTGCTACTGCTTCTTCCTAATGCAATACGAAGGACAATGCATAGGAGTTACTATGGGGGCTGGATTCTGCCCTTGCTAAAGGCCAAGAGAAGGGGATATTTGCACTTTTTTATCTATTTTATCCCTGTTAGGTGTCTGAAAAGCATTTCCTACCAGCCCGAAGCTGCAGAGATAATTAGATGCTGTACCAACCAAACTGCCAAAACATGAAAACTTGTGTGTTTCAGTGATACTGCATGGAACATAATTTAACATAGCTAAGCAGATCCTTTAATTAGGAAAGTGCCAACTTACACTCATATCCTTCTGCTTAGGCATCCCACCATGGGTAGGTTGTCCTGCTGTTCCTGGCTTCTGAGTTCTTTGCACGGGCCTGAGATTGCATTTTCCACTAACTGTGGTGCACCGCTATTTTATGTCCTCAGTGCAAAGGCTCTTTTTTCCTTCCTTCTTATTAGTGGTTATATCTTGCCTCATGTAAGGACCATTGGCCTGTGAGCTCTAACGCTGGAGCTGTTCCTTCTGCATTAATCTCTTACACAGTAACCATCCTCTCAAGCAAGCTATATGGTGCGAAGTAGGTCCTTTCCCGTGACTAATGAATAGTTGGGACAACGTGAAGCACTGACGGCACGTGGTTACAGCCCTGCAGCCAGCCCTTCTGAGAGCCCATTGCACCCATCATGGAGGACAGCCAGCGCTGGAGCCTGCCTCCAGTGTCACCATCCCCACAGACCGAAGCTCCGCTGCAACACAGCCTATCCCAGCACCATGGTTTTTGCACGTGCTGTAACAGGCAAGCACCAGTTAATTTTCTTTTTTGTGCCTCCAGCCTCCCTCCAGATAAATTTATTTTTTTAACTCAGAAATATATTCGTTGCAAGTCAGATGCCAACAGCTCCCAGTGCCAAGAAGATGCAGTGCTCCTTCTGCTTGCTCTGTTTTCTTGTGACCTTTATCAGTTTTTGCTTGTTTCTCTGTGACCTTTGGAAACCATTCAAAGTCATCTGCCTTTTGCTTTGATTTAATTTCAGGCCAGTGCACGTTGCCAGCTTATTTGTTGTCTATTTTTACACATCGCCAGCAAATCACAACCTCTTCATATTGTTTAGACAGTCATCAAATCTAAGCTTGCCAGCTCTTTTTGTTAATGGGCTAGGAGGGATTGTTACATCGAGCTGATGGGACCAGAAAGGGACCAGAAAACTACTTAATTCCAGCAAACAAATCTTTAAAACCTAATGTGGGACTTTTATGGCCGGAGCAGGGTCTGGCCTGTGTTACGGACCCAAGGTCCAACTGTACGTCTGCTCTACCTCATCTTTCCGCTCATTAGCAGGGCACTTCAGCTACCACAAGCACTGGCTCCACTGTGCTGGAAAAGTGTCCCTCAAGTTGTTGCACCACGGATTTGGCATGTGCTGGTTCTGGGATGGAGACAGTTTTTATTGTAGAGCTGGTTTGAACCTCCTGGGTCCTCTCCTACAGCTGGTCCCAGTTACAGGCAGCCTGGGATCAATGGGAGGTGAAGGTGCCTGCTGGCTTGCAGTTCTAACACTGCATTCCTGCAATGTTAGAAAGAGCTTGGGTAGACATGGAAGCCTCAGGTGAGGTGCAGGGTCCACAGACCATGTTCAGGCTCAGCTCCAGAAACACGCAGCCCACAAAGTGCTTCTTCCATGCCTGGGAGGCTCCATGTTTTTCATGTATTCCTCAGGAGAGCTATATTGAGGCCCATTTAGAATCACAGAATTTGTGGTGAAGGGCAGGAATACTTTCTCCACGACTTCTGTATGTATTTCTGCAAGCTTGTCTGTGTTGCCTTTACAGCTCCAGGTATTGTGCTTGATGGCTCATTTAAGACCAAGCTTTCCTTAGTGGGACAGGAGTAAAATCCGTATTTCCCTCCAATACAGAGGACAGTCAGCAGGGGCCGGGGGAGGCAGAGCACAGTTGACCAAAACCCAGACTCATCTTGACACCATGGACATGTCCCACTGCATCATTCAGGACTTGAGGCATGTATTTATTTCTTGAAGCACAGACACGGTATACATAGCTGTAAACTATTCTGACTCCATTTTCTCTTTACAAGCCCCCAAGTCCCTAAAGAAGACAATTTAAAGAGATAAGTGCTTACTGGTTAGATGTAACTGTGATGATTTTACATGGCGCAGTGGGTGTAGCATTTTCAAAGGTAGCCTGCACACTTCTTGGGCTCTCCACAGAGGTTTAACTTTTATTCTTTCTCCTTTTGTTGGTTCCCTTCCCCTTAATCAGCAGAAGGAAAACACGTGCATCTTCCACATGAGGTGGGGAAAGCCAGTTGCAACTCTTAAAAGAAAAATAACCCACAATTAAAAAATGTTAGTGTAAACAAAACCAGCCTTTTCAAGTGCCCTTCTCCCCAAAGGCGTGTCCTGCAAATGCTAACAAACAGGACTGGCCTGGAAAGGAAAAGCAGGAGCAGAACATTTACAGGTAGATGCTTGGATCAGTGCAAAACCTAGTACAGTGAGCGCCTGCCCTGCAAACATCCATGCCCTTGCTTAACAGCACAGGCAAGTCCAGCCCCTGAAGGCAGTGGGGCAGTTTATAGGCTTAGCCATTTGCAGGACAAGGGCCTTATTTTGCTGTCCTACATTCAGGCCTTGCAGTACAGAGATTGGCACAGGGTTGTGGGATGCATGTGGCAGAGAGGCTCCCTCAAAGAGGACTAAGCTGCACTGGGCACCTGAGAGCCCAGGGTGCTCCTCACTCTGCTGATGTGCTGCCACAAAACGGCTCACAGCCTGCGTGTCACCAACAGCGGGGCTGTGGGCTCCAGCCCTGCCTTGCTCCGCATGGCTCAGCCCCCCTAGGCCCACGCAGCCAAATTCGGGGCGAGCTTTCATGTTCCTCCAGGCCATCAGAGCAGCTAAACAGGCTGCAGAGGTCAGGGATTAGTCCTGGCTTGGCTTTGATACGCTCTCTTGAGCATTACCTGAATCTCAAATGCGCCATGTCTGCAGCTACGTCCCTGATCCAGACCGAAGCTCGTTTGCTTGCACCGCCTTGCAACAGCGAGCTCAGCTCAAGCTCGGTAACTTAATGTTTGCCAAGGTTTTGCATTTTGCACTGAGATCTCTGCTGTTGCCATCACCTCCGATGCCAGGTCGGCCCACACGTCCTCCTGCCACCCAGGGAGTCCCGCGCTCTGAAGCCAAGCCTGGCAGTACCACAGGGGGGGTTACGGACCCCAGAGGGGACCCCGGCACCGCCAGCCATCGCGGCTCCCAGCGCGGTGCAGGCGCATCTCCACCTCCTCCTAAGGCTCCGGAAAAAGCAGGACCCTGGGGCGGGAAGGCGGTGCGGGGCAGGGCTGTCTCTCACTGCTCCAGTGCCCACGCGTGGCCGAGCCCCGAACCTTTCCCTCTTTTGCTTTGCTGCGTCTAAGTGCAGGGCGAACTCTTTGCAAAGGAGGCAAGTGTCCTCTGCTGGCGGCGAGCAAAAAGTGCATGTGGTGGTACCCGGTTTGGGGACAGCGCTGGAGCGGGGGGTGTTCCGTGGAGTTTGTGACCTGACTTTCTTTTAAAGAGGGATGATAAACCAGCCGTGAGATGGAGCTCCGAGCTGGCTGCTTGCAGCACGGGCGAAGGAAGGGGGTCAGGGTCTCTGTGCCTCCGGGCTGTGGGTGCAGGCCAAGCTGCAGCCCCTCTCCCTCTCAGCCCTATGGCTGGGGGGAGCCCCAGGGGGGGCCCTGGTACAGCCCAGGGGGTGCCTGAGATGGCGGCGGCTGGAAGTGATGCACTTCACAAGGCAGAGGGCAGCTTCCTTCAGAAGGAGGGGCAGGAGATGGGAGGTGCCCAAGGCACAGGAGCAGAGGAACTCTTCACCAGCACAAAGCGCATCCTGGGCACTGCCTGCGGAAAGGACGTAAGAGCAGGGGCCAGAATCCAGCATGCGTTTGTTCTCTGTGTTTCTGAAATAATCCCTCGGAGATCAACGGGGTTTCACATCTTTCCCCATCTGTTCTTAATCTGTTCACTTGACAGATGCCAAACCACCATACCCTGTATGGAAAAACACAAAACAAAATACAAAGCCTTATATCTCTTCTGGTTTTATTCAGAAACATTCCCCGGAGCCTGGCTCTGCTCATGCCCCAGGCGTGTGTGGAGGCGCAGGGGGGACCCTGCACCAGGGACGGATCTGCTGTCAGCAGGGTTTCCACAGCAAGGCCCAGCCAAGAGGTGGCCAGGGCACAGATGGTATCTGATGGAGCGGCTTTGTGGTTATGCAAACCCGATGACTCAAGTTGGTGATTATCTGCTGCTGGCATCCCTCTGCTGCCAAGGAGCCTCTACCGACATCTCAGTCCTGTAGTTCCAGACTCGCACAGACAGGGACAGGCAGGAGACGGGCAGAGAGAAGAGAACTGCCTCGCTAAAGGTCACATAGCAGATAGGGACAGAAGGAAAACCAGTACCCTCGCCCCCTTAAAGGCTCCTGTCAATTGGTCAAACAGCCTGTAATCCCAGTGTTATCTCAGGGTTTGTCGCTGCAAAATCTGTTGAGGATGTGAGGAACAGCATATTAATGGTACCCATGAATACTTTATTTAAGGCTGAGACTCGGTGACTACAGTGCTGTCATTATCAGTGCCTGGACCAAACCATCTCTAATAATAAATAATACAGGATGACTCCCAACATCTAAAATTACTCTGTCCTAAGCTGTTCTCATCTTCATCCTATCGATCAGAAGGTCTGTGTTTGCAACAGCTCATATAGTAAATGGACTTCAACTTTGTTCATTCCAAATACTGAAAGTGGCTCTTCTCAGGACACTGCCATGTAATTTACAGCTCTATCACCCTGTCTTTAATAGTTGCCAGGTTCTTTGGAGTCCTTTGAAAGTGAACGTAATAAAAAGATAAGAGCTGAAACTGACCACAAGTTTCATGTCTGCAGATTCCTACGTGCCTTTTTTGGTCATTTCAGCCAGCTAATGGAAACCAATTCTGTATCTTCGAGGCTACACCATGAGGTTTTAGAGTTCCCCTGACCAGTAACAACAGAGAACTGATACACATCTACAGCAGCCAAATGCCAGCGCATCTCCGCACGGAAGGGAGAGATTTCCTCTCTACATATCATTTGTGTATCAATCTGAAACGCAGTCCTGCCAGTCTGAAACCAGGTTTGAAACAGTGGCAGTAAAACACCCACGCAATTTGACCATTACTCCAGAAATGGGGTATTTATATAAGGTTTGTATGAGTGAAAAAGAAGGCTGGAAAAAGATTTAGCAGCTCTGATAGGAGAGGGGAAATGGCACTGTCTTGAACTGTTAGCATCACAGCACGCCCTGCTCTGTTCAAAGATAGCTTCACACCAGCCTAAACCTACATTAATTCAATAAATGAAAACATCCTGAGCATTTCCAGTTTGGCAAAGGTAGGATTTGGGGTGAAGGAGATCTCCTTTGCTTACTCTGCATGTTTTACCAGTATCCCCCAACTCCCTGAAATGTCAAGAGAAAGATCAACAGAGTGAAACATAATCTTAAAGAGAAACACAGTATTTTTTAAAATGTCCTCGCAGCAGCAATCATAATAAAATACAAACCTGAGGTTTGTAAAAATCTAGCAATAAAACCACAGACATCTTTACAACTCCCAGATACACAGTGCTCCCCAGCAGCAAGCACAAAACCCTCCAGATGCAGGAAGCAAAACTGTAACTGGGGAACAGGCCTAATTGTTTTACAGCCTGCAAAAAAAAGGCCACACATGACACCAATTCACAGGTCATTACCAGTCCCCATCAAGGAAGATAAAACAAAATCTCTTCATTCTTCCTCACCTAGAGACCGTGAAGTTGTATGGCGGTGGAATGCTACGCTTGCAGGCAAGTGTGTGGTTTAGGTTCATAAAGCAAGCTGAGATCTTTGTGATGTTTCCTGGTCGTTTAAAGCCCTTTTCTTTGGAAGCCAGATTATAGGCATCTGTACTTCCCTAGCTAACAGTAAGTGTGTTCTGTTCCATGGGAATAGAGATCCTCTCTCTTAAAATGTGAGGCAGGCCCTTGGCAATGTAGCTCAGCTTCCCAGTGTGCTCTATCAGGTTAGGTAATATTTCCTTGAATCTCTCATCGTCAAAAGGAATCCAGTATTTTTCCCACTTTCTGTCCAACAGGGTTTAAAGCTCTTACGCTGGCACCGCTTATTACAAGGAGGCAATGGAGATCTGTGGCAGCAGAGGGCTGGCTGTGTGCAAGGAGTACACACCTGAGTACGGAGTAGGGTTATAAGGCACAGAGCGGTTGGTGGAGGACTTTCTAGAGCCCCTGCAGTCGTTTAGCCTGGTATTTTGTGTGCTTGACTTTATTCGTTGGTACCGCCAGGATTTGGAGTTGCCTGTATTGCTGGAGGAGGCAGGCATCAGCTTGCTGAGATGATGGTGTTGGTTCAGGTATTGACAACCGCCGTGACTTGTCTTTTCCTCTGTCTGCCATGGGAGTGAACCCCTGTGGCCGCAACGATGGGAAATTACTCAGAGAAAAAAAGAAGTTCAATATAGGCCAGGCTAAAAAGTCCAGAGTAAACACAGCATCAGCCTAGTACCGCACAACTGCCAAGTCACATTGCAGTAGGTTTCTTGATGCTGATAATTTAACAATTCTTTGGCCCGAGGGTACATCTCCCACTGTGAATCTGCTTCTCCAAAGCCGCTTTCTCACTGACCTGAAAGGAAACAATCATGGCTTGTGTGTAAATGTATGTGGTGAGTGCTAATGCGTGGTAATAGCTGCAGCGCATGTGGCCGGTCTGACAAAACGGACAAGGTTCTGTGTGTGTTTGCTCCTTGGACATAGAGGTCACTGGCCTTCTTCCTGCTGAAAAAGCAGGCAGGTCTCGGGCACGCAGATATAAGCTGTCAGTGATTACTTGTACACTTAGACTAGATTTTTATTTTATTTTTTTGTAAAAGCCTTAAAAACCAAAAGAAAATGCAGATGTCATAGGTCATCTTCTGCACTAGAAAAAATGTTTGTTCTTCTCCTCTTATTTCTAGATTATTCACAGCTTTTTCCTTGTCTTTTGTGGGCTGATTGTCAAAGTTACCTGCCTAGTTGAAGAGTTTTTTGAAAGCTGTTCTGGGCCTTAGTGACACTCCTTCTGGCTGCAGTGGGAACCCTTCCTCCGCAGGGGCCTGGGAACGGCCCGTTGGGTAACTGGAAGGTGGGAACTGCTTTTGCCCTTGTTAGAATACGTACAATCGCAGAATTCTGGCTAACCTCCATCTCATTAATTAATGCTGAAAAATAACGGGTTTTCTCAGAGTCTGGTTGGTAAAGTGGAGATAAGGGAGCTGATTGAGTAAGGGGCTGATGCCTTCTGCCAGCCAGCAATTCTAGCAGCGCTTTACGTTCAGGGAGTTGGTCAATTCACTTGTGCATTTAGTGGATGAGATAAAGGCCGCTTGTGCTAAATTAGCTTTCTGGGCAATGTATGATACCAGGGATGCAAAATCCTTCTGGCTGCCTGCTGCTGCGGGGAGCTGCCTGCGTGCTCTTCCAGAGCAAGGCCTGGCAGATCTATTTGCTCTTGTACTAAAACCAAACGCTGATGCTCCTGAGCATCCCGCTAGAAAGCAAACGACCGCTAAGGCAATTCAGGCCAACGTGCCGACTTTGGGAGACGGCTGGCCACGCTCTGCTCAGCACCGTTTCATTAGTAGTAAACGACACTGCAGCAGAGGTACAATAAGGATCTCCGTGTTGTGCCTCCCTCCATGTGTAGAGATGCATGTGCAGCTCATGGCAGCCCGCTCCCACCTTCTGCTCCTCCAGCCCATAAATCGGGACAGATTAGGCTTCTCCTGGATCCTGACCCGCTTTCCCCGGTTCTGCTCCTCAATAGATGGCTGAGGCTCAGTTCCAGCACTTGTCATCAGATGTTACTTGTTCTGCAGCAGGAAGCTTCCTCTTGCACCAGGAACCCTACTGGCCCAAGTTGTGCAAACAAAGGGAAAACAATAACTAGAAGCAGTCTCTGCCTTAAGGAGCTGACAGCATCTCCCTTATTTCTCCCAGCCACTGTAAATAAATCCTTGGTAATGTCACTGTTCTTCAGGGGATGATAAAAGAAACTGTCGTCACTCCCTGACACCGACTGTTCCTGCCATTCACCAAGCTTTCCCCTCCCTCTCCCATGCAGGGAGAAGTTTATTAAAAATTAGATCTCATCTGATGACTGCTAATTATCTTAGAGGCTGTTGGTAAGATGCAGGGAAGGGCCCAAAGACAGCGCTCAAGAACAGCCCTGCGGGAGGAATGCTGGCTTGGCTGGTGTCACCGAGCGGAATTAGACTTGGGTATTTTAATTGATGCTTCTTCAGTAGGATGTCCGATAGCAAAGATGCTAAATAAGTATTGGTTTAGAAAGATCTCCATATACACACACACTTATGTATGTTTGGTTCTGATTTTCCAAATCTTTCTTTTTGGAACAGGAAGGGATCACATCACCCTTCAAATTTTAACATTGTGGTTGAATTTCATCCTGGTTCTTGTTCCCTACTCTGCCCCAAGCTCTGGGAAAGCCTCTGCCCAATAACCCTCCCTTTGTCCTACCCCCAGCAGACTGCTGTGGAGAGCAGAAGACGCGCATGACAACCTGGGGGCTGTTTGCCTGCAAGGAGAGACAGTCGCTCCAGCACCACCTCCTTTCCAACGGGGTGAATGTGAAGCTAATCCCAGATTCTCATCTCAGCCACACTGATCTAATTAATAGTAATTCTTTTGGCTTTATAGGGTGGAGGGTGTCTAGATTTAGATCTGCATTACCAGAAACAAACCCTGCCCAGCTGTGGATGTTGATATTACAGATGCACGGCAAAGAGAAAAAGCGTCCGTGTGCAGTGACACAGGAGAGGTGATGAACCTTTTCTGCCTCCAGCTCTGCAGCCTGCTGCTGCCCCCTGTCCCTGTAATCTGCGCTCTTTAAAAACAAAGCAAGCAAAAGAAAATAAGGAGAGAGAGGCACCTTAAAAGCCAGCAAGAGTGGGAAGATGCACTGCCTCTAAGGTCCTGGAAAATCTTCTGTCCCTGCTCCTAGTAGAGCCTGGAGGGAAAACCGAAGACTAGGGAAAGCAGAGGGTAGGATGCGGATCACCTGAGACAAAACACAGGACAGGATTAGCCTTGCCGTAACCTCTCCCTAACATCTTCCTGCCCGTTAACTGTTTAGCATGGGCTTTTTAAAGTACCCATGGCCTCTCCACCAATACACCGATTTCCACTCATCCTCCTACCAGGTCCCTCTCTCTGTCCCCAGACAGCGCGGGAAGGAGAAGAGCCCAGAGCTGGCGCTGGCAGGGACGTGCTGCTCCTGCCGCTGTCAGTGCTGCCGGGAGCCCTGCTCCCTCCGCTGGTGTCACACCGTCTGCCCAGGCTTTGAGCCACTTGATTGATTTCTATATATAAACGTTGGCGATGTTCTGTGCAAGCGACGTGGCACATCTCCAGCGCAGCCAGGCCAGCCTGCGGAGGGCACGCAGGGCGGCGTGGCAGGGGATCAGAGCAATGCTTCAGCTGGTGCAGGGACAGACTGGCCAACCTGCGGCTCTCCGCTTATCAACAAGGTCCTGGCAATCCGTACAGATGATTGCATCCCGTCAAATCCAGGCAAAGCCACCCGCGCAAGGAGTTCCCTGCTCTGCAGAGCTTGGTCATATGGCTGAAGAATAAGCCATGAAGGGACAAAGGTCTTTGAACCAAAGTCCAGGACTCGGAGTTCATCAGATCTGGAGTCTGCTTGTTGGATTATCTGCCTGATCCTGTAAAATCATGGGAGTCAAGAAATCTTGATTTTTATCTCCATTTCCCCATGGATTTTCTGTCTGACCCTGGGGTGGTTGCTTAGAGCCGGTCTTTGAAAGGATGCCTGCAATTTTCACAGAAAGCTGTAACCGCAGGGAGCGCTGATAATTACACTACAGCGACAACCCACGGGCAGCACAGGGCCTTCAGGACTGCTGCACATCATCTCACAGCTTTTGGGGATCTCTGATTTTGGTGGAGCATAAACATTGTGAGATTTTACGCTGAGGCGGTCCAGCCTCAGAGCCCTGTGTTTGCACTTTGATGGACTGGGGATTTGAATTTCTGGGGAAGAACCCCTTGGCCACGCCTGAAGTTTAGGAGTTGTGATCAGGGCCAGAGCTTCCTCCAGCCCAACTCTCTGCAAAGAGTCGCTGAGCTATAATTAACTGTATTACACAGCACCCTCCTTTTGGGGATTTTTAGAGAGCTTTGCAGCTATTAATGACACATAATTACCATGCTCGCAGCACCCTGCAAGACAAAGATATTCCCATTTTGAACACGAAGAAACTGGAGCAGCTCAGTGGGCCGCTGGCCTGGCGAGGGGCAGCGGCTGCGGCTGCTGAAGCAGAGCAGCCGTTCAGAGGATGACAAATTGGGGTGACGTTCGCAGACTGAAACTTCACATAACCAAAAACTTCACAGAAAACGGGGGCATGGGAAAAACGCTTAGGGGCTGTTTCAGTTTTGTCTGAATGAATGTATTTTCATCCCTTCATTCCCAACACGTTCTCCTCACACGGGATAGAGGGGTCGATTTCTGCTGTATGAATGTCACACACCTTAAGGCCAGTTAATAAAAAGCACTTTCTTTCCAACAACACAGCTGGGGTTTTTCCCTTCATCTGTGTTAGGTTATCAGGGATCCGTAATGAATTTAACATCCTTCTGTCTTTCCTGCCAGGATGAATCGAATGGCAAGTGCGTTTCTTTTTTTGGCACAGGTCCTACCTGAACGGGCTTCGCAGACTAGTTCATCACCTAACGGGATCCTAAATTAAGAGTCCACTTTGTATATATAAAGCTGGATGGATCTGAGATAGGAGAGGCACGAACCCGTGTTTGAGCTCTGCCGTGCTTTGGGCAGCTGCCGCACAGCGATGCCCCGCGGTGGGAGCTGCCCGCGCTCCTGCTGTGTCCTGGGCCGGGGCGGTGCCGTGGGGACCCCGCTGACACCCACCGCGCACCGCTGCGACACGGCAGCCCGCGCCTCCCCGCTGCAGCGCCTGTCCCCATCCCTGCTGGAGCACTCACATCTCCTGCACCCGGCTTTTTTCTTCCAAATGCCCATTTGAAACTGTTCTTTGGGTTTAGCTTTCACTAAGAACTAGTAAGTTTTCTTAAAATATTTCCTGCCAGGCTACGTGGCGCTTCACTTTCCCTGTCTCCAGGAGCTGTGTGGTGCGGAGCACGTGTGGATCCATTCCCTGTTTCCTTGCACACAGCAGAATCACACTGAGGGTATGTAGGTCCACCAGCTCGCAGCTCAATGTTGAATTTTATAATGGTTACGGCCTGAAATAGTTGTCTGTGATTGATATAGTACTTGTTTTTCCTTGGAAAATTACTATCTTTAACATTTGGAAAGTTTAATCAGCTTTTTCTTTGGCTGCTTGCAAAATCAAGTTTCTGTCTCTTAATGTTTCGGTCCCGTATAGTAAAGTATTTTCTTGCCATTACAAGCCCCGCGTGCGAGTCTCCCTGCAAGAGACACCTCCTTACTCGGCTCTTCCCACCCGTGCCATCGGCGGGGGCCGTGCCCCGCTCACGCGCACACCCCGGCTGCCCCCCCCGTCCCGCACCCCTCCCTCGCGTGGGAGCCGTGTCCGCTCCGCCCGGCCCCGCCGCCGCGTCTCCCGCCGGGTCCGACGCGGGGGATGCAGCCGCGGGGCGTCCGCGGGGCGCGTGTGCGGGGAGGGGGGGCCGCAGAGACCCCGCCCGGCGGCGTGCCCCCCCCAGAGGCGCAGACACGCGCGCCTCCCCGCGTGCCCGCTCTGCCGGGCACACCTGCG
>VXBO01014686.1:144115-189226 GCA_013400135.1 Rhinoptilus africanus
GGCGGCTGGGAAAGCAGCGCCCCGGGGCAGACGGAGCTCCGCGGCGAGGGCGGCGCGGGGTGGGCTGCGGCCGCCGCCCCGGGGGGCGCTGGCGCCGCACCAAAGCGCCTCCTTTGCTCTCTTCAGAGCATAAACGGCCTCTCTTCTGGTCAGTAGAGCACCGGAGGGGAAAAGGGGTGAGCCTGCAGCTCGCTTTGCCCCTCGTCTTCCTGGTTCTGCGGGCTCAGGGGCAAGGACGCCTCTTTCGCTGCTGGCTGCGGAGGTGTCCTGGCGCAGGGGAGCCGCCCGCCGTCCTCCGCCCTCCCCAGCCCCCCGCTGCACGGCTCGGGGGGCTGCCGTGGGGCTGGCTCCCCCCGCACCTGCTGGGGCAGGCTTTGCATGCCATCCTCCTTCGTCCTGCACAGTCTCCCTTTGTACGGTACGTTTTCACTTTAGGAAGTGACAACAATGTCATCTTCCTGGGTAACACGGGGCCTGCAAAAGGATGGATGGATGGATGGACGGATGGGTACATTTTGGAGAAGGTAGGGAGTAATCCTCATTTGAGATGAGGAGACCTTTTTCCCTCTGAAGGGAATGCCTGTCGCTTGTGGATATGGCAGCAAAGAAGTGCAGGGCATCCTCAGACATGGAGATTCTTCCAGCCGCATAGATGCTGTTTCCCTACGCAGGACATGGGGTGGGACAGCAGGGAGGAAGGAGGGGCCCTTCCCACCGTGGACAACAGTGGTACGCATTCGAGTTTGCTTTATTAAATTGTGTTAAGCTGAGAGAGTGAAGGTAAATAGGAGCACAGAAGGTAAGGCAGCCCTAGGATGGAGTTGTCCGTTTTGATCTGCATTGCAGGTGCATATGTAGCATCCAGGGATACTTGTTGGCTTTGTCTAGATGGTAAGATGCTTAAGCATAAAAAGCTTTAGTGATGCTTTTGCAATATAAATTATGCCCCTTAATTTAAAAAAAGGCAAGTGGATATGACTGTAAATACAGTGCCTTTTTTCCATTACTCATTAGTAAATGCGATTCTGCAGTGCTTTATTATGACAACCTCTGGGAGAAAGTTGGATTAAATACAGAATATAGACATTTATGCTCTTAAATTGTGCAGTGTTTTTTGTTTGATTATTTAAAGCAAGTGTTTTATAAACAGATGATGGAAGACTTGTAATATTGCTAATTTTTCAAGCTTTTCGTTGTACTGATGTTCTAGCAGTCACTTTTAGTGAAACAACAAAGATCGAGAGGTCATGACAGAGGAAAGACAGCTGCAGAAGTAGGCAAAAAGAATATTGGCTAAACTGGTGCACAGCTACTTGTTTTCATTCTGTTACCGTACTTCTGTTTAGTGTATCTGTAAAGTTTCCTCCCCCATCCCCTTAGAAAAGATGAAGGCCTCATGACCAATCCAAATGCTGTATGTAGTTTTCAGTCTGGTGGTTGTTGCAAATTCTAAAATAGCAATCTTACTTCATTCCTTAAAGTTATTTCATTTACTTCAGATTTCAGATACAATTGCATACTTCAGGGGCTTTTAAATGATTTTTTTTAAAATGCATTTTATCATTGGAGTTACAAAAACCAAACCGTTCCTCTGTGTGCCCTAATTCAAGAGGCTGTAGGTATTAAGGACAATATATTTGTTCATCCAGATCTACTATGTTAGTCAGTCCTTTAACAGCAGTAGGCAGAAGAAAAACTCCCACTGTTATTATTCCAGAATGTGGACCATAATGTAAAGTGAAATATTTCCCGAACATTACACACAGTATAGTAGAGGGAATACAGTTGTAATAAACTATTTTGCAAGTTTATTTTTTATACTATGTCAGACTCTCATTTCTAGGTGTCCCATTACTTTTTTTATGGGTTAAAAAAATGCAGCAAAATCCTTTGAAGGATTACTTTTATATCCACGGGATTCACAATGCATTTTAATACTTACTTGTGTAAACGGAATGCTATTATGTAATTGATCTTTTTACTCAAGTTTATGTTTAACCTCATTTTTCATGGTAAAGTCTGAAAAAAATGGAGCAAATTGTAGTTTACTTTGTAGAGAGAACAGAGACCTTCATTTTTCTGAAACTATTCATAATGCTTAAGAATTTTTTTGCTGACAAGTGACACTGTATATATTTGTGTATCTGTATATATATGTGTGTCTGTTAGTATCCGTGGTGGTTTTTGGTTAGCAGTGATTTACTGAAAAATCAGTGTGTCAGATAACTTAATGTTGATGCTTTAGGGGAAATAGTTAAATGTGTTCTGACTAGACAAGTGCATAGCTTTTCCTACTGCTGGTTTGAAAAGCAAAGCCACTGATGAAGAAAGGAAAAATCTGAGGATTTTGCTGCTGAAAAAGAAAATAGTTGCATGAAAGGTCGCTGGTTTGGCTTTCTGCAGCCTCTTTCATGTCTGCTGCAGCACACAATAAAACATTGTGAAACGCTGAAAAGCATCGATGTCTCTGTGCCTTACTGCAGCTTCCACACTGTCGTTATTGATACGAATATGCTGCAATAAGCTAATGGTGTGTAACCATAACCAGTATGGTCTGTCCGAAGAGTCTCTGGCAGAGCTTGTCCTGGCCCTGGGAACAATGGTGCTGAGTGCCATGGCCACCGCTGGGGTGGAGCTGAGGCGGGGGGGTGTCCTTTGTTCAGGCAGAAATACTATCGCTAGAGCTCTGGTTTCCTTTGCCTCTGCAGCGTGCCCAAACAAACTCTCCACTCCTTTCTTGCGCACTAAACTAATGCGGTATCTGAAAAAGTAAATAGAGATCATGAATAGTGCGTTTAGTAGAGCCAAGTTTGAATGTTAGCTGCCCGGTGGCTACCTCAGATTCCTTCACTTGCCTGGCGTTACCTGGCACCCTTCATATATCTGGCTGTAGTATCTTCAATGACTGTGTGCCTGATTTAGTCTCTGTGCTCATCTTTAAGTGATATTAAAATTGTCTTCTTCTAAACAAGGACGTCCATCAGTGTGATAATGGGTGTTAGTATCTCCATGTGATCAGTTAATAATTTTCTCTAGTAATTTTTTACAGTTATCTACCAGCTCACTTCCCCTGGTGATATTAAAGAGCGTGGTACTATAAATGGGAACAATACATTTATTTACTACTAGAAGTTAAAGGCATGACAAAATATTGCTGGAAACGGTGTTCTCAAGCGTATCAGAACTTCTGCAAGCTGTTCATTTGGGGTTTTTTTTAAATAATCCTTGAAAAAAAGCCTTTTATTTGGATCATGGTTTCTTTCCTGCTATTGAGGACCATGTTTACTCTCACTTCACTCCTAGAAAACCTTTGGTTTCTACTTAAAGTACGTTGCTGCTTGTTGGTCTTAAATATTTGTGTTAGCGACAGGATTTAAGATCAATGTTATTTAAAAACATTGTTTGACTGAAAACTAAAATTTCGTGGCTTCTCCCTAAACAGAATGATAGCTGCCTCTAGAAAGGCTGAAAATGCGCCAGGGAACAGTAGCTCCCTGAAATCTGAGTCAGGGCCCAGAGGAAGGGACAAAAGGTGCAGCATATCGCATCTCTGTGGCGTGGAGGTGTCGAACTTAGGAAGTGTCCATCTGTGGGGGAAAAAAATGTGAATTATGTCATTAGAGGCAGGGTTCCTTTGTCGTAAAAGTATCTGTGCTTGTTTGCTTTCCATCCTCGTGAAAGCTCGAGTTAAACGTTGTCTCAATTTGAGATACCTGGATTATCTAAGTAGGAGTATAAAGCACCTCTGTTTGAAATTCTTTGTCCTGACGTTCTATTTACTAAAAAAAAAAAAATCTTGCTTAAGAAAGGACTTAGGTATAGGTTGTCACTAACACTAGATATCCTTCATCAGCAGATCTCAAAACCTTTACTTTAGCAAAGCAGAGACCAGTTTTTGTATGGTTGATCGTAGTTGCTGTTCTAAAATAATAAAATCAATGGCTTATGAAACAGCATCACAGAATGCATTAGGGAAAAGCATACTCCTTAGCCTCTTAAACTTGCCTGAAGAACAGTTGTGCTATTCTGTAGAGTTGCTGTTTCCATAGCTATTCTCTGTAAATGGATCTCTCCTAGGAGGACGGATTTATTTAGCTTGCTGTAAGGCTTCAGTGCCTTTTGATGGTTCACAAATATTCCAGGTAAACTCTGAAAATTGTCATTTTTGCAGTTCTTACAGTAGGAGCTCAAGCTCAGGTGAGTGTCTGGAGCTGGCTCTGTTGCAGGAAGCAGTTGTGTCTGTACCACCCTCATTACTGATTTTTTTTTTTTTAATTATTTTTTTCAACCTTCCCCATCAGCCGCACAGGTGTCTGTAGTGCTGCATGGGGAACCTGTCACCCGAAAAATAGCCAGTGGAAAAACGGGTTTGTTTTCAGCTGGACCAGCTCCATGACCTGGTTCACCGAATGACCAGGAAGGTGATTTCGGAGCATTTCAGGAATGCGACAGCAGAGGCCTGCTCAGTGTACGCGGGTGGGATGGGTGAGACAAAGTCACGGCTGGGCTGGATGGCGGAGTAGTTGCATGTCTGTGTGGTGGCAGGTTATTTTCCTGTTATGGGGGAGAAAAATGCCCAACCAAGTTGCTTAGGTGAAACCGGTGTAGTAATTCTCTTTTTGGTTTGGGTTTCAGCAAGCCTTCAGAATTGGCAAATTTGTGAAAATTATGTAAATACATTTTTTTTGACTTCTTGTGTGATTCACATGTTACTGATTATAGAGAATAAAAGAGGACATGAAGTGTTCATAAGTGAATGTTTGATGTCTGAAAAAAAAAAAAAAAACACCAAAACCCTAGACTTTTCCATAGTATAGCATTATTTCTAAGCATAAATTTAGAGTTCTGCTTAACATATCCTTATACAAAAATCTGCCCACCTTACTAGCTTAAGTCATGATTCAGCTTTAACTGAAGCTGGAGAACTTTCTTAATGACTTTGAAGGAAATAGAATCAGGCTCTGTTTTATGCCTAACACTGAGGGGAACTGGATATTAATTTTCTTGTCGTTCCTCTTCTGACAAAAGAAATTGTCTTTACTAGAAAAACTAAGGTGTGTCTTTGCAAAGTAACAACTGTCTAGTTGTGATTGGGCGCAGTCTGTGTTCTGTGGGTTGGATGGAGGTTACGTTAAAATAACAAACTATTTTATCCTCGGAATGAAGGTGTGAATACAATAGAAAGGCCTTCATCAAGAACATGTGCTAGAAAGCAGAAGAGAACAACCTGTTCCTCTGAATTACGATGTAGCCTTACTCATGAGGGCTTTTACTGTCACTTTAAAAAAATAAAAATTACATGGACTTTGTCATTGTTAAAGAGGTTCTTCTGAAGTAATTGGTGTTATTTAGATGATACCTTCTTTGTTTCCCTAAGTGAATTATGCCCAAATTAGGTCATTTCCAGTGTTTTCTGCCAGAAAAAGCTATTTCTGCCTGTCAACTGCGCAGCCATAGCATTGGATACCCTGGTATTGGTCAGAATAATTGTATGTATATAAAATGCCACTGCAGGACCATTTGATTTGATTTTCTAGTAGTCTCTGTCATGTCTCTTAACATCTGATTACTTTTAGTTGTCTTCCATTGTGATAGCTCTGGGCTTCAGTGGGCTCAAGGACGGAGAAAACTCATGGGAATTATTCCTGTCAGTCCTCATGACTTCAGGCAGACAGTCGGGCTTAAGCAGTCAGCGATTTCTGTGCCAAGTACCAGCTTGATCATTTAGACCATCTAGCAGAATTAAATCATTGCTACCAGCAGCGTGTCCACTCCGTTATTCTTCCTGCTGCCATACCAATTGCTGTTGGAGTAACAAAAAAAAAATATTTTCTTACTAAAATACTAAAGCCTGTGCTTCCTCGGGGACATTCAGAGATTAACTGTAAAAGTCTGCAGAATCTCTGATCAGAAAATGAAGGGGAAGCCAGGTGGAGAAACAACGGAGTAAAATAGCATTGAAAAGTGTTAGAAATAGAAAAGGAGCTGAGAAAGCAAAATCATATCCTTCCTCTGGGAGGAGGGTGGCACGTTTCCTTTTTCCCCTCGGTTGTGTCCTGGAAAGAACTACTAATTTTGCTTGGCTTAAACCACGCAAGCTAAAAGAATATGAAAACAGGTTATTGGGACAATACTTACCTGTAAGTATTGTTATACTTTAACACAGAAGGCAGACATTGGGAAGGTGGTTGTGTAGGCCTAGCACACAGTCCAAATACCGTGACTTTAAGAAGCATTGAACTGGTTAAAGTGGTTTGGCCTAATGCAGAGATAAATGAGGGGTGACCATAAGTCTGAAGCTGTGTAATAGGTTGTTATTAAACTGTGATAATGCCAGATCTACATTAGTAGAAGTATAATGGTACCAAGCTGGGGAGTGGGGGGACTTAAAGCAAATGTCCAAGCAGAAAGATAGCAAAGCCCTCGAGTTGGCTGTGGAGATGGCAGGGTTTCCTTTTTTATGTCCTTCAAAATAAGCTGAACAAACACTTTTGTGATGGCATATGTCTCTGGAGATGGAGAGCTGATGTAAGCAAAGGACAGCTAAGTGTCTGTCAGTTGGGCGTTTTATTGTTAGAGCTACATTATTTAGAAATGTTTGGTCAGTTTAGTGACGCTCTCTAAAATGGGGACTGGCTAAAACTTTGAAGGTTCTTGTGAGAAGACTCCTATGTCCTTAATTAGTTCTTAAAATTGTATTTTGTCTATCATACAAAGAGCATTTTGGCAGCTTTTGTCACATTTTGAGGGGGCACTGGCTAGAAAGCAGTTGAGAGGAGAGGGCCTGCCTGCCCAACCATGTTTCAGTAAGATGTGGATATGTGTTGGCAGGGAGGTAGAGCAGCCTCTCAGCTGGCAATCATCGCATCCATGTAAAAGGAGGTTATTCTGTTTTGTATAGTGGATACCAAACAGGAACGAAAATGTTAAATAACTCGGTTTTAAGTTCTTCGTTCCAGTATCTTCCTTTGGACTGTGCCTAAAGTCATAGACCAGCATCTCCCTCCTCTTGTCTGGCAGCGGGGTACAGAGGCGCTCTGATTTTGAGCAAAGGCACCTAATACACAGCCAGATGCTCATTGCCTTGGCAGATTCTGAACTCTATCCAAACATGTAAGATCAGAAAAGGCCTGGAGCCTGCACATCATCTGCAAGGCAAGATTTGGCTGTTAAAATGTTAGCGATTGTTTATGGTGAGCATCCAACAGAGTTGCATTTTGGCAGCTCTTATTTAATATTTTTAATTTTTGATTTAAGATTTATTTTTGTTCCCCTTTTAAGAGAACACGCACTTGTAAAAGAGATGGAGCAGTTCTGTTCTAAGCTGAGGTTACAAGAATGTTAATTTAAGTTACCTTCTCCACACTCATAGAAGATGAGGTGCAGCAAGCATTAAAGTGTTGTTCCCAAAGGAATGCTCTTTAACTCATTCCATTTGTTCCTCCTAGGCTACGTTCAAGAGAAATTGTGAATCCGTTGTTTGGAGGACTGAAGGCTCAATCTTTGAGCTGTCTCCAGATCTACGTTTCTAGCTATATCTAGAAACGCTGTGTGATGTCGGTGATCCTGAGAAGTGCTGGGTGTTGGAGGGTGGATGCAGCGCACCATCCGCGTACAGCTTGTGTAACTGACGGGTTCAGTGCCAGTCTCGCTGCCAAAGAGGAGGTGTGTTGCCATCGCAGTGCTGAACGCCGCAATGCCCCTTTTAATGTTTTATCAGCCTTACCGAGTGACATACGCATTGCACAGCTCCTTTTGTATAAGAACATAACAACCTTTTTTTTTTTTTTGAAGTTGCTCTGGAGACAAGAGGGAAGGGGGAAAAACCATAGTGACATAACTGGTCTGTGGTGTATGCAGTTACAGCTTTCTTCCCAGCATTGGCTTAACTTATCTGATGAAATCCAGCCAGCGCTGGGTTGCTTTGAGAGCTGTCCCACCGATTTCCATGGTGAGAGAGTGAAGATTGCTCATCTGGGCTTTTAAGGGCTCAGCTGACCTCTGCATTTTGCTGGTTTGCTTGTGCTTTGTGATCGTAGCCTTGTTCTTGGCTGCACGTTCATTCTTGTTTCAGGGAGCAGGAGGTGAAATCAGCTCAGTGCAATCCCAGAACTGCTCTGTAGGATTTCCTCTTTGAAACCCCAATGGGAGACGTACCTGAATAGATTTTTTTTTTTCCGTTTAGACTGACCCATGTTTTCTTCCCTCATGTGTGCGATAGAAATTTCCTTATAAGTTTGGCTGCAAAAGCAATCAAAAATATTTTTAATATTGTGCTAATGAGTTTGGTTGACAGATAATGCATTTTCATTTGAAATCCATTTCATCCAGATCCCAGACTTGAATAATATTAGGTCTAACTTTGTGGTTTAAGATTTGGTCTAAAATAGGTACAAAGTAAATAACGGCTTGGAGAATATATTGTTGATACTAATTTGTGCAATTCTAAGCAGATTTCATAGCAAAAGCGTATTGGTATAGTCACTGTCTATGCGAGAAGCTTTCCCCTTTCCCTGCTTCTATGGCCGATGGTTTTGGCTGTTTCCCAGAGCACATGTGCAGGGATTGTATGTGCTTGTATGTGCCATCTAACAAGGCATGACTGGGTGGGATAGAGTGGGGTCTGAACTGAAGCTGCTGCCCAGAAACTCTGTGGAAGCCCTGACTTCACCGTGGCAGCATTCCCGTTCCCCTGAAGGCAAGGAGAGGGGCAGGGCAGCAGCTGAGGGGGAGGAAGCACACGGGAAGGTTACAGAAGGCTTGTGGGAAACAGCTCTCCAGTCCTTTATCCTCAGAGCAGAGGGGCCGCAGATAAAATCTCATAGTGGATTGATTTAATTGCTCTCACTGATTAACTTACTGGTGTTGCAGGGGAGACGATGCTCTGGTGCTGGTAATTTTTATTTTCTTCCTAAGCCTATAAAACTGGCCTGCCTCCGATTAGTGTTTGTTTCTTCAGAGTAGCTAATCCCAGTGTGAGCTTTAAGATGCAAGAGATCAAGGTGGAAAAACAATTGAGGAGATTAATAGTGACGGTCCTGTTTTGCTTTTACTAACATTTAGAAACTAGTTTTTTAAAACCACATTTATTTGCAAGGACTGAGTTATGAATGCTGTTTGTTTCTGAAGTCTTTTTCTGTTTGGATGATAGTTACCGGTGTAAAGCCGCCGTTTGTAACCACTGTGATAGTTAAGGCTTTGGTATATTAAGTGTAGGCTGTTCTTTCCCTCAGCACTGCCAGTGCTTAGAGTTTCTTTTGGAAAATAAGTCTCTTGATTAAAAATCCCTCCTGAGCCTTGGTGTACCACCCGGTCTGAGCTCCAGCTGTGGTGAGGGCATGGGCTCTGCAGGATTGATTCTGCTGTCATATTCGGTCGGTAAGAGTGTGGTCACTTAAGAAATCGGATGATTCAGGAAAGCTTCTGCCTGTCTGAAGTCAGCTTTGCAAATAAGATGATGGCACTTTTGAAATGTAACACAGCTAAAATATCGTCAGTCGTTAAAAGTCATGGTGCCCACGGTGATTGCTACAGGCTGTAGCGAGGGGTGCCAGCGTGGGAGTCATGGAGTGTCCCGTGCCTCTGCTCCCGGCTGCGGAAACCGCTCACGGCTCAGATGAACCCCTCTTCAGAAGTTGTAGAGCAAGAGCCTGTACGCACACATCGGTTTATTTCTTATTTAGCCAACCCAGAAACCTCTTTTCAGAATATTTTTGGTCCATAATTTCTGCTTGTTTACTCATGATGGTGGCTGAGGAATGACCTGTTCGCTCGGCAAAGCGCAGGTTGGCACCATTACCCTCATTCTTCTTGAGCACTCAATTTAACCTTTGATCTCTGGTACAAAGTAACCGAAAGCTCTAGTTTGCCCCTTGCATGGAGGTGGATTCATTGAAAGTCTTTTATACCTTCGCTTTATTTTTCTTACGTGCTTCTGTAGCAGTGAGTCAGTTGATGATGTCAGTTAAGGCCACACGCGAAATCAAGAAGGCTCCGTGTGTGTGTTTTATTTGTCCCCCTCCTCCCCCTACCCCCCTAAAAAAAAAGTTTTACCAAGGCGCAGGAGCACTGAGTCTGCTGTTCTTTGTGGGAGTAAAAAGTATAAATTAAACACAGGGCTGTGTTATGTTTAGGAATGACAAAAGTGTGTTACTTTCTCTGAGTGTACTTTCTACCAATTTTAAACTTGCAGACTCAAATTTTTGTCATAAAACTACATAGCAAAAGGAGCCCAGCGGACAGCACTGGAGATGGCAAGACAAACCTCGGCAGCCGCAGGGTAGAGTGAAGGTCTGTCTCACGCACAGCACGTGGTCCCGTCATTACAGACCCAGCTTGTAACGCCCTGCCGGATGGTTGTCCAGGCAACGGGAGTCCTGATTCTTTACTTATCTTTGTAACCCAAATATTGGAATTGTTTTTACAAAACTACACAGATAACTGAATTTAGCTTTTACTGCTGTAATGACAGAATGCTCCTCCTGCATCAGCAGTGTTTAACCCAGCCTCCCCCCTCCCTGGCGGGGTTACTTGGTGGCAGGAGGGGGCTGCTGTGGCTCCCAGCCCCGACAGGCCAGAGACCCTCCGCTGCGCCGGGACAAACCTCTCCTCCTGGCTCCAGGTGGTAGCCCAGGGGCTGTGACAGTGCCCTGTGCTGCTCCATCCCTCAGAAACCATTTCTCCCACTGGGGCTTGTGTGTGCTGCTGTCTGTCACTGGTGTCCCCGTGAGCCCGGCTCTCTAGAACTTGTCTGTGCGCCTCTTTGCTGTCGCCGTGCTTCTGAGAAGGCTGGCTTCCCAGGGCTTTCAGAAAGCTTCCCAAGCGTGACAGATTTTTTGCTAAATAAATGTTAAGTGTAGAAATGTGGAGTTATTAAGGACATACGTTTCCAGAAAGTTCTTCTCATGTAGCCCCAGCAGCCTCTCTAAACCCGCGGTCGGTGGAGCAACACCACGCGCCCTGGCTGTAGCATCACGGCTCTGTGTGTGCAGGGAGGGGTAGTGATCACACAGCGAAATTTGAGAACTACTACAAGTACACCCGAATGGTTTTGTGCTTTGAGGCTGCAGGAGGGTTGCATGCTGTCATTGTTGCTTTTTCTCATTAGTATACTTATTTTAGAGTTGAAATTATGCTAGGAAACAGGACAATAAACAAAATCATGTCATGACAGCCTTGGTGATATCCCTAGATATTACTAGGGACCTGGCAGATCCTGTTTGTGCCTCTCTGGATGCTCCTCCAGGTGCTCCTTTAAATGTCGCAGAAGAGAGCAAGCCCCAGGGCACAGCATGTGCTTCTCTGCAGGAAGCATCTGGGTGCGCCTGGTGAGAGGAGCTATTTTTACCTCTGTGCCAGGGAGTTCATTTGGGAGCCTGTATCCAGCTCTACCAGGCAGATGTGTCCCAGTGGTTTGGCCTGCGGCTGTACCTAAAACCATTGCTGCCTCCTCAGGAGCAGCAGTAACACTGGCAGCACAGGGGCCTTCAAGGGGGCCGCTCAGCATCACACCGGGCACCAGCGCTACCTTCGTCCGACTCGGAGCACTGCTGTAGTCAAGGCCCGGTTTTATAAGGCTGCTCTGCAAGGAAAACCCAGCGGCGTAACAGCTTTCCATGTACTCATAACCTGAGCCAGAAACATCTCTTGGTTTTCTCTTTCAATGACACACAGTCCGTGTTAATTTTCTGTTCCGTGTCATGCGGCCCGTCGGGACGCCCCTCTCCCGTGCCGTGGGGCCTGCAGTGGGCATGGGATCCTGCTCTAGGGCCGGGGAAAGGCAATAGCAGCCAGAGCTGGCTCCCATGCGGGTCCCAGTGAGCACATCTCGGCTAAGGCGCCCGTAGCCATGTCCATGACGGTAGTGCTGGGCCCGGCTGTGTGCCAGACTCCCTGTTCCGCTTTTCTCTTTAGAGATGGCGCTTTTTAGTGCTTTCTTCCTTGTTCTTGTCAAGGGATGTTACTGATTCCTGTATCCCTGGAGGTAAGTGGAAAACCCCCAGCAAGAGAGAGGGACATACTAGCCCACTTTCCAAAACTCCACTTTTATCTTGTAACGGGATTAGTGACTTTGTCTGAAATTAATGCTTTAAATGTGTTAACTCCAAACAAATGAGTTCCCTACGCTGCTCTGGCCTAGAGTATAATTAGGCTTTCTAAGAACTTAGAGCACTTCTAATTAAAATAGTCATGAAACTGAAAAACTTTTTGTGGCATTTGCTTCATTGCTTATCAATTTGTTAATAGCAGAATTCAGCTATTCCTGCTGATCCTGGCTGTAGAGTGAGGATCTTTGTGTGTGCAAGATAACGGCCTGTTACAATTCTACATCCGTTTACTGACAGGGTGACGGTGCCTCAGGATGGCAGCGCCAAACCTGGAGAACCAGCTACAGAGTGCCCAGAAGAATCTGTTGTTCCTCCAGCGAGAACACGCCAACACGCTGAAAGGCCTGCACGCGGAGATCCGACGCCTGCAGCAGCACTGCACAGGTAGCCAGGAGGGGAGGCCGATGCCCTTTTGGTGCTTGATTCTTTTCACAAGACTGGAGGGACTGCTTCCCACCTCAGCAGTGAAACCGTGGCAGCAAACCCTGCCGCCAGGGTGTATTTAGGGTGACCAGCACGTATCTCAGGGCACAACTGTGTGATCATTAAGCAAAGATTTTTTTTATTATTTAAAATAAAAAAGCGATATGTCACCTGATAGTTCCAGTTGGTTTAGAGATCAGATAACTTACAGTGTATCTCCTGGGATTGCTTTGGGTTGGGGGGAGAGTTATTTGTATTTGTATTGAAGTATGCCATTGTAAGCACGCTCACCAGGCAGGGTATGGGGCAGATGATGATCTTCTAACAAAAATAAACAATTTTTTTCCTCAGATTTAACCTATGAGCTGACTGTAAAGAGTTCAGACTTGTCAGGTAAGAATACATAGCATTTTTCGTTTCATGTTCACATTAAGCTTCCTCATCTTTTTCAACGTTTGTATTTCCTCCGTGACAAGTAGGTGAGAATACTTTGCACTTCAGATGTTGACTTCATAAACTCTAAAAGTATAAGAACAGTTTTGTCCATTTCAGACTTACTGTTATTTATGAAGGAAATGTCACAAGTTCTTAACAAGGTCACAGAGGAAAGAGCCAGGAACAGAGTGCAGAACTGCTGACTCCGCAATCCTAAACAATCGGTGCCCTGCGTGTTCTGTAGGAACAGGGAGCACGAATTTTAGGGGCAGAAGAGTGAGATTATTATTAAAACTTAGCTGGTGCTGTAACCACACCTCAAAGCTTTTATTTATATAAATATATATGATAGATTCCAGTTATTTTAGATACATTATGTTATCAACAGGTGAAGCACAAGAATAAAATGTTCCCTGGGAGTAACATCCTGGATGAAGGACGGTGTGGGACAGGACATATATTGTGGCGAAGAGAGAACATGGGCAAATTTAGCAAAGCAACTGGGCAACTCTGCATCTGTTCAGCATTATTTCTTGATAATGCAAAGTTGCTCAGATGCTTCTCGTCACAGGAATCTCAGAGTAGGGGATCTACCAGCGATGCCACCGCTGGCGATGCTGTGCCAAACACGGGCACTGCCCGGGGTGGAGGGGACAGTGCCGAACACTTCACAGCTGATATCCCTGTGACATAGGGCGGTTGTTACTGGAGAAACCCGGGCTGCTGGTCTGTGCTGAACACTGGGGAGCCGCCCAGCGGTGATAACCACGGGAAGAGTGACGGAATCGCCCCCCAGGCCCTATGGGGTGAGGGCAGGGGCGCTGGGACGGGTCAGCCTGCCTGTTCCTGACGGTGTGCCCTCACCGGTGCAAGAAGCCCCGGTGTTACGGGGCGACGTGTCACACTCTTGAGAAGGCAGCCGGGCTCTGACACCTGACCCCCCCAGAGACCTCCGCAGCAGCAAGGCCCTGGTGAAGAGGCACACCTCTGCCGGAGCCTCACGGGCTTCAGCTGCACAGGGAGGGGTGAGGCTGAAGCCCGGCATGTCTTCCTGCTGAGCTCTGACAGCCGCTCCATCACTCTTCCCAGCCAGTCTGGCATTTTGCCGTGGGAGAGCTTCCTCTTAATAACCAGAGGATTTGCAAAATGGCTCCAATTTTGAGCAAGTTCAGCAAGCATAGTTTCTGTAAGCCCTGTTCCCCAGAACATAGGAAGCATCTCTACGTAGAATCACCACTGTTAACCCATGGTGAGTGGCGCTAGCTCGTCATCATTTCCTGAAAAGCTGTCCTGGTTCTTCTGAAGATGAAGAAGTTTTAAGAGTATTAGCTGAAGTTAGTCTTGGGAGTTCTCTTACGGCGTTGAGATAGCAAAAGGAACCCTATTGCACTGTTTTACTTAGCGGCTATCATTAATTTGGAACACTTCTGCTTTTCTTATTCTTCTAGGAAATGGTAGTTCAAGAAGTGATGAACTCAAAAGAAAGTGTGAAGATCTTGAAGCTCAGCTGAAAGTCAAAGAGGCTGAAAATAATGAATTATTGAAAGAACTTGAACAAAAGAATGCGATGATAATGGTGCTGGAAAACACTATTAAAGAAAGAGAAAAGAAGTATTTGGAAGAGTTAAAAATGAAAAGCCATAAGCTCAATATGTTGTCAAGTGAACTAGAGCAGAGAGCGAGCACTATTGCGTACTTAACTTCTCAGCTGCACGCTACTAAGAAGAAGCTGATGAGCTCAAGCGGGACTTCGGAGGGGACCCCTTCTGGCAGCCCCGTGTTGTCCAGCTATAAGCCGTCCCCTCCCAAAGATAAACTGCCGGAGACTCCGCGGCGCAGGATGAAGAAGAGTCTGTCGACACCGCTCAACCCCGAGTTTGAAGAGGCCTACAGAATAGGGTCGGAGAGCCGGAAGCTGCTGTTAAGAGAGCCTGTGGATGCCATGCCTGATCCCACTCCGTTTCTGTTGGCCAGGGAAACAGCAGAGGTACATCTTATTAAGGAGAGGCCATTAGTTATCCCACCTATTGCTTCAGATCGCGCATCCGGCGAATCGCACAGCCCAGCCCGAGAGAAGCCGCACAAGGCACACATTGGGGTGGCGCATCGCATCCACCACGTCGCGCCATCCCAGCCGCAGCCGGAGGTTGAAACGCTGGCAGTGGATCAGGTCCATGGAAGCAAAGCGGTCAGAAAGCACTCAGGGACAGACAGAACTGTTTGAGTAAAATCACTGCTCTACTCTGTTGCTGTTTATGCACTGTGATCCTGTAGGATAAATAGCACCTGCAGTAAAGTTTCTTTTGATGCCCCATGCATGCCAGACTTCTCCCAGATACATCATTACTAGATTATGCTCCTCTAATGAAACCTAATACAACTGTGTTCATATGGCAAGGTATGTAACTACTAAATGCTGTGGCCAAATCAGGGGTACCTGACCGCTTGCTTCTGGGCACTGCGCCATTTACTGTAACCACACGTGTGGACAAAGGCACAGGCTGCGTTATTAATTAATATTAGTGAAAACAAACTTAACTCTACACCTGCAGCAATATGTATTGGCTCTTAACGTTTGAAATACCAGTGGTTCTTTTGTCTTCACTGTGTATGTAAGGACTCCATAGACAAACACTAACCCCTGTGACAAAGCCTTTCTCACAGGAGCGTTGAAAGTAACACAGATGTGTGTACACTGTAAAATGAACGAAGGCCACCTCTCCCTTCACGTGCACATGCTCTCGATTGCAAATTGTGTTCAGTTTCTCAAAATCCTGAGAGTCCCAGCAAGCGTTACTTGATTAATCTTAAATACTTTGGTTTGTGGCTTTAAGTGGGGAAAAAAAAGGGCGGAGGGGAGGGAAATAAAGCACTCTCTTAAAGGGTTAATGATCCCCGTAGAAAGAGTATAAACACTGGATTGCTTATGGTTGCTTTTTTTTTTTTTTTAAATTGAGTGGCACCATTCCACATTTCACACTAGTCAGTACACTGCACTTGTAGCACCTTCGATACTGGCCCAGAGCTCCTTTTTCAGGGAGAAATGGTTCTTTATGCTCTAACCTGCACTTTTTTTGTAAAGGGATTATTTATGTTTCCTGAAAACCTTAGACTTGGTTCTGGGCATCATCAGACAGCGCTGCTTCTACCAGCTTATGAAAGCTGAGCTGTCCCCCTAAAATGTGTGTACTAGTTTTAAATTTAACTGATGTAACCAATTCATACAGGAGGAAAATCCTTGATTTTTATCCTTGTGAACTGGGATGGACTTGCCTTGCACTTGCCCTGGTTCCCCTACTCCTGTCTAGTGAGCAACAGGTAGACCCTACAGCCATTAGACTACTTGATTATTTTATAATTATTTTTCCTAGGAAAGAAAGGCATACGGAGAGCTGTGAGAGTATGTAATTTTAGGAAAGGAGCACAAATTTGACCATTTTTTTCTTAAATTCTGATCAGCACCTCCAGCTCACCTCTGCTTCACTCTTGTCTGCAACCTCTGAGTAGGACCAGCAAGAACCAATGGCTCCCAAATGCTGCTAAGCTTATGATGTGCCTTCAAAACCTTGGAACGCATATTCTCTGTGGAAGCTGCTGAAGGATCCCTGCCTCCCCTCTTTCCTGCCCCATGCCAGCTGTAGTCTGCCCCTCTTCAGCTTCTTCTGCAGCCGCGTGTTGGTGTGTGTCTCCCTCTGGAGCCTTGGGTCCCTGCCTGTCCGCTTCCCCACAGGGGCCCTGCCAGGATGGCAGAAGCTGTTCTTCCCAGCTGTGGCACCGCTACGTTTCCTGTGCAGCATGACAGCTTACAGCAGGTCGGTCCCCGTCAGAGAGGGTCGGAATATCCACGAGCCCCGAGACCTCCTGTGCCCTACCCCCGCACCCTCACGGCTCAGTCACTTGCTGTTTGAAGCCCAAGGAACACTCCTCAGTGTTATGCCGTGCCGGCTGCATGGTAGGGTCTCTTTCATGACTGGTGGGGAGGGACAGGGAGAAAGCTGTGTTCCTGGAAAATGGTTGGTTAAAGAAGGTTGGTTATTCTGTGGTTTACTATTTTTCAGTGTATTGTATTAACCAGCAGCGGGTTTGGGGTTTTTTGGTTGATGTTGCCATATTTTTATGGCGATCTATTGTATGACTGATCTACCCTGCCACTTGTTCAAGGATGACAGAAGGCACCGCTTCTAAGCACAGCAGAAGTGATGCTTTGGGCAATTAAAAACATTTCTTACAACCATACAGGCAAACCTTAGTCTTTGTGCGTGCGAGACTATTACCTTGTTCATATTCATACAGGTATATACACACACCAGCTCGGAGACTTTCTAGAAGGAAGTACAAATAACGAAAACCACTTTTCAAGTGGATTTATTGATTGTACGGGCTTGGTTGTATGGTACTATTTGAAGTCAAGTGTGGTTAAGTGAACACTGTCCCACCCATGGTGTGAATCTTGGCCTAGTTTGATTCCCTCTCTCCCCCTCTGCCTCCCTCCCCCCTCCAAAAAAAAAGCATTGGATTCTGTGGGAAAAATCTAGTGCCAACTTCAAGCTGTCAGTCTGCATTCAAGGTGAGACAAACGCCTTGAAGGACCCAGTGGGAAATGTGCTTTGTAGTGTAAAGATCAGCTTCAAAGACAAGGCCAAGGCCCATCGCGTTCCTTCTGCGGGAGGTTGTGTACACAGGTGTCCGGAGCGTGTTCTGAAAGAGCGTGGAGGAAAGAAGGAGGCTGAGTCCTGCCTGAAGTACTACGCGAAACTGGAAACAAGAAGGGCCTCTAGGAGAGATGGCATCTTCAGCAATTCACTACTTTTTGTTTTAAGTCTTAAATATCTCATACCCAGAAAATGTAAACATTCTTTATGTCATTAACTGGCAATGGGCAATAATTAAGAGTAGTGGGAATACAGGAGTGTCCCAAGATGCCTGTTCCGTTCCACCTGAATGGAAAATGGGCAATAAATGCATTAACCCCCCTGAGTGTAACCCTTAGAAAAGAGAAACTTTAGTGATGGCTGGCGTAGGGAGAATTGTTAAACTGCGTACTTGATATACTAGTGCTAACGATAAAATACTGCCGCTTGTGGGAAGGGGCTACCAGCTATTGAGATGTGAAAGCGGGAGGAGGTTCCTAAGCTGATGGGCCGTTGTGTCCCCAGAGGAGCAGTACCTGCAGTCTGAGCCTGCGCGCTTCAGTGGGGATGATCTTCACAATGGGTAACTCCACCACCAGGACGCCGGGCTTGCTTTTGGTGAGGCAGCCGTGCTCCATGTCCCAGTCCGCTCCTTCCAGAAACAGACCAGAAACAAAGCAGCCTGCGCAGGCAGAAAACACAATGCCTCCTGTAAACTGAGCTACTAAAACAAATCTGTTTAGACAACTGTTCCTGCAACAGCTGTCCTTGGCACGTACAGCCGTGACAAAACTCACTACATTTCAAACTGCAGCTCCACACAGGTACACGGATCCGTGGTGGTTTTATAATACAACTGTGAGCTACCATGTTTAATTTGCTTTGTCAAATTAAAACTACCTCAGCTGCACTACATTATTAGCAATAAATGCTGATTTGCTTGCAGTTTTCTTCCCCACAGTGGTGCCATCCTCCAATTACCTGCCCGAGTAGTAGCCAAATTGCAAGAGCTTTTTAACTCCTGTGGGTCTGGCTCGTTAGAGCATTCGGACAAAAGGGGAAGGGTTAGGATAGAGCTGGTCTAGTACAAATACCAAGAATTTTGGCTAAATGTTAGTAAATAAAGAATAGTCTAGGTAAGCCCCTGAGGTAACGTTTGTTTTTAACTTGGAGTTAGAATTAGCAAAAATGAACAATTTTTTTTTTTCCTCCTCTGTTCCCAGTCAGGCCTAGCACGGAACAGCATTGGCTCAGCTCTCCCCTTTACACAGTTTGTTCTATTTAGTACTTAGAGCATTGCTAGTCATAGCGATTTCATAAAGATATATTTACACATTAAATCATACATATTTGTATTTACTTCTCGTTTAAATATATCTCAGTGTATTATTTGTGGTGTAAATAGATCTTTATAAACCTGCTAGGACTGGTAATGTTCTAGCCATTAAGGAAAAAAGAACACATATATGTAAGGGGATATAAGGAAGGGAGAGGAGGAAGTTCCGTGCCCGTGGGTGAGAAGAGCTGAAGAAAGATCACGTTTGTGTATGTGGGGGCTCAGCAGGAAAGCAGAAACCAGACCCCAGCTATTCCCGCGTGAAATGGGGTCTGTGACGTGCAAACCCACAGGTGCTGCCTGCGGAGGTGTAGCCCAAGTAAGCTACTCAGTGTGCCAGGCAATTTCTCTCTCACCAATTAATTGCTTTATTATTTTTGCCAAATAATCATGAAAACACCCACCTTGAGTAGACCCTTCAGTGATGTCTTCTGCGGTCCTGTACGTAGTCACCTCTGTGTAGAGGGTGGAGTGATCCAAGGGCCACTTGTTCTTCCTGCAGGTGGCTTGAACAAGAGCCATCAGGTAAGATTCTGGGATGTGCAGGCCCGAGAGCCACATCACCTTTGGCTCACGCTCGTTAACCTGCAATCACAGAAGAGAAGCTGCAGCTCCTGGTTCTCCCACCACACCTGGTACTCGGCCCCGAGGCCAGCACTCTCACAGACTGGCCAGGGCTAGTCTGTCTTGTGTCCATAGTTGTGCTATCGGTCATTGTCGTTCCAGGGGGTGATGGGCCTTAGTAACTTGTCTAAAGCAGTGTGTGATCACTGACTTCTGCACCACTTTGTACAGTAAATCATGCAGATAAAACAAAAAGCTTTATGGAGGCACTCGCTTACCCAGCTGGTGTACTGGTTGTACCGGGCTCTAAGGAAAATAATCCAATTCGCAAGTGTTTTGAGTGTTTCAGGGGCTAGCCGCCGCCAGATTCCAGGAATCTGCCCGTTGAAGAGAGCCCGAGCCACATCATCCAGTTCACTGCTCATTCCAACTTCCCCAGCCAAGGCCTGGAAAGATGGTGAGAGGCTGAGTGCCAGCCCGGGGCAGGAAAAGCCTGACTGATGTCCTCTGCTAGCTGGGGCCTTACTTACCCGCTGCAGTTCAGCCAACGACTTTGCCATTCGAATGATCAGTTTATTAAACCGTTCCAGTTCCTGTAGCAGCACCACAGTCGTAGGGGCTATCTCTGGGCCAAAATCTTTCCGTATCTGGTCAAGATCGAATACTTGCGGTATTTTGGTTTCTATATCCTTAGCAACATTTGCAATATATTCATCACGACTAATTCCTGTAGCAGTTTCACCTGAAACCAAAATGGTTTAGTGAGACTAAGTCTGGGTAGGTTACTCCTTCCATTATTAATTCGCTGAGAACTTTGAGAGCAGACTCACCTTCCGGCAGCGAAGTCTCCCCTCTGCACTGACATTTGCCCCAGAAGCTCCCGCCTGCCTCAAACTCTGTCTCTGGCTGGGAGCTGAACTACTTCCTCACTGGCAAGACCAAGCCGTTCAGCTGCTTTGCTCACCCCCGGGCTCGCTGTCCCAGCAGCAGGGACACGATCCCATCGCGCCCCCCCGGGATCCGGCACCTCCCCACGCAGGCAGCTGCAGCCAGGCTGGGACCCAGTACCCTGGGGCGGGCTGTGGCACGGCTGGTGTCACAATCCCCGGGGCAAGGAGCTCGCCCTTTCACTACTTCTTATTTACAGAGCCAGCTCCAAGTAATGGCGAACATACCTGTTTGAGGCTGCAGCTCAAGAAGATGAGACCATATATCGCGAACTGCTCGTGTGTAATAGCCAATCTCAGCATTTGCATGAAGGCCAAACACCTCCGGAGTATTAGCAAGCGGCAGAGACTCTATCGCCTCTGCAATACAAAAATACGCTTCGTAAAGATGCGCTATATTAAACCACAGCTGCCAGGCAGAAAAGAATACTGCAGAGAATTCCATGAGTGATTTTTGTTATTACTCTGCTTGCACAAAAAATGCTATAGCTGGTGTTGAAACACTGCAAGGACTGAATAAGGATGAAAGCTTAAGCACAAAAACACCCCCACCCACACACACAAACACCCCCCCACCCATAAAGGTATCACTTAAAAATAACAAAATTAACAAGCCATTTACCTGGGTGTTTTAATTTTTTTTTTTTTTTTTTAAATGAGGAGCTGGCTGGTAAGCTCACATTGTAAAGGGCTGCTCACATGAAGAACAGTATCGTCAGTGGATTATAACATTACAAGACAAACACACGTGATGCCTGAAGTTCCCTTCAACTTCTCGTACCCCGCCACAGACATACAGAGAGAATCTATACTGTACGCAGACTTTTCTTAATGCTAACTTATGTGGCACAAAAAGCATTTCTTACCAACAAAGTCATCTTTTACAGTCCCTTGTGGAATTTTATAATCGACCGTGTCGTTTTTATAAAAATGAAACACTTGGAATGTGTCAAATATGAAATCACCGAGGTACTCATCCATATAGACGGTCAGAATGCGACGATCAAAGCTATCAATTGCACGCCCACCATACATGACCTAGAAATTAGTTACATCAATACTAGAGCACTGGTTTTTGAGGCAGCAAATACAGTTAAAAAAAAAATCACTGAAAGGTCCAAAACACTCTTTGCTTTTACGGTGACTCATGATGTAACATTGGCACCCTTACAGGATACCAAGTACATCTCTAAGCCACTCCCAAGGGGGACCAAGCAGGAAGTATTTGGACTTGTTCTGGAGATGGCTGCTGTGCACCATTCCCAATAACCCGTCTGGGTGATTTATGTACAATGGCATCTTCCTGAGGTACCAGCTCACGCTCAGCTGTGATTAAGTGCTGCAAAATAACCATTCCCTGTAGGATTTCATGTCACAGCAGCTACACAGACCTGGCCAGCTACCCCACAGCACCCCAAGAGCTTTAGGCATCTGTTTGTACAGCTCGCACATCAGTAATACTCCACTGTACCAATAACGCCGTAAAGTTGTGCTGTTACTACCTTTCATCAGAGGATCCCAAGGGCGCTCTCACTCAAAATTAATTAAGCACCGTAACTCCCCTGTTGTGCAGTCTCACACAATAGCCCGATTTCATTGAGAGAGTGAGAGTAAGTGGCTTGCTCAGGGCTACACAGGAGTTTCAGGACTGCTCAGGGGAGATTCTCACCAGCTTTATGATACCACCCGTGCAGAAAGGAAGCGTCATTTGTCTGGATTCTTTTACCATCAAGTGTTCCTGAGTGACATGGTAGGCACTCACCTCACCAATAAGATATTTGAGACTGCTCCAGGGGATTTTATCATCACTTTGTTGGAAAGCTTTTGTCAAGTATGTGTTAAGAATTTCCATGCAGACCTAATAAAGTTGTTGGGACATGTGAGATAAGAAGATTCATAAATCATCCTTACATATCCATAGCTTTTATTTAACGTAGTTCTTGTTTGAAAACTAACAATCATTCCTTTCTCAAATAATTAAAAAGTTAAGTGAAAATCCTCTTAAGAAAATAAACCCATGAGAGAGGCAATATAAACATGAATGAATGGGAATCTGATTAATTTTTAGTGGCAAAAATTGCC
The DNA here is from genome assembly GCA_013400135.1 of Rhinoptilus africanus. Lineage (NCBI taxonomy): Eukaryota > Metazoa > Chordata > Aves > Charadriiformes > Glareolidae > Rhinoptilus > Rhinoptilus africanus. The sequence continues at coordinate 166,641 of VXBO01014686.1, forward strand.
ATTATAGAACATCAGGAGCCTACATGAGTCCACAGCAGCAGAAAAAAATGAGGCAAAATGTTATTGTGAGAAAGGATTAAAGCTGGGCAGATTATATGTTTTCAAAAGTACTCCGAGCAACTCAAGAATATAAGAGCAGTTGTAATTATTTCCTTACCTGGAAATCAGATTCATTAAAATCATATGGCACATTCCAGCCAACCTTCCCAAACTTCCTTCTCTCCTGAACCACAGCATGGAAAAATGCCAAGATGTAGACTAAGGATTTAAAGGCAGGATGTGGGCACTGCTCTAAGGCTTCTTTGGGAATTTTGAAGTAGGTGGCTCTCATATTCAGTTTCAGACCATTAGGTGGTTCTGTCACAACCTACCAAAATAATTAGGGCAGCCAGCGATTACTGGGTAGCCTCAGGAAAATAAGCTGTAAATATTTCACATCTCAAAGTAAGCTATACAACGCGCGCTCGAAAATTTTGAACAGCTTTCCAAATTCATATCAATATGGATTTTTTCTTAAGCACCGACATGAAATAGACCTTTGAAGTTTATGAAGGTAAACACACACATGTAAAGAGAAACTTGACACTATTTTAGAAATAGACATGTCATTGAAAAGACATTAATATTTATCATACTTGAAGATCTAATTTACTGAAATATTACCAGTATTTTACATATTTTGGTGTGTCCTACCTATCACCACAGTAAGACGGCTTAACAGTCTTTAATATGGCTTTACTGATGATCAAACCGAAGCAGAGCCAGCTTCCTGGCAGCTTTTTCCAAGTGCTATAAAACCTGCACTCTCGCTGCCCATGGCTAGACCTAGCAAGTGCATATTTGCCGCCTTTTAAAGATACATTCACGCTCACTTCTCCCCAGGGCAGCACTAGGCACTGCTGGAGGTGAATACTCCAGAGCTGACATTGATACACTGGAGCACATACTGGGGGGATCTGTCATGCCACTGCTTTCAAATCTGCGAAATAAAATGATTGTGTTTCCTGGACTGGTTCACCACAACACAAGTAAAGCAGCCATAGAAAAGAACATTAGCACAGCATCATGGCTTGTGCCTTCAAAATAATCAGCTCAGCTTGCTTGTGATAAATGCTGCAGCCTGAAGTAGCAGCTGGAAACCATTATCCTATTACGACGTCTGCTCCACTGGCACTATTGCCAGGCGAGACAGAGACCTCACTGCACTCCAGCATCAGGACTGACAGGACTATTTCTGTCTCTCCGGATATTCCTCACTTGCGGCGACAGTTGAATCTAAAAAGCATTTGTCACGTTTCCAGGTTTACTCACAAACCTCTAGTCTGAAGTAACTGCTTCAGAAAAAAACCTGCCGAACAGCTTTGACCAAAGGAAAAATCACCAAAAGATAAACAAGACGATGAAACAAGGGTTTGGTTTATAGAGACAAAAAGTTGGTACAAACAGCCCGAGTCAACATGCTGCATTCAGGTCACGCTCCCCCAAAGCCAGTCCCTTCTGCTGAACAAGAGTGGCAGGACATGCCCTTCTGTGTGGGGTTTCCTCACTACACACTACCTTTAAGGACTTCTGCAGTATTCCAATTGGGAAACCCTGGGTCGGGTCAGTAGTCAGCCAGAGGCGAAAGTCTGGATGAGGGTTTGTAATTTCCTCCAGGGCCTTCTCCAGACTGATGAGCCACTTCACCAAAAGGTGGCAGTTCTGCAACATTAGCCACTCCCCACGAACAACCACGTCCTCCAGCATCTGCAAAGCAATCTTAAGGGAGGGAAAAAACTGTCTGTGAGTAACACTCCTTTATCCTGTATGCAAACGAACTCTGATGGGTTAGTGCCATGGATTTCTTCCAGCTAGCAGGCACGCTCAGCCTTTCAGTTAGTTTTAGTAGACTTACCAGAATGCTCCTGGCTGAGAACAGACCTTTTCCAATACCACAAGAAGTTGCTTTGAGATGCTTTTTTTTTTAAATTTCATTAATTCCTTTTAAAATAAAAAGTCATGCAGAGCACTGAAGTATTTCAAAACAGTACAGGCGTGTGCACGGCCCAAAAGAGGGTGAAGATCGGACCCTAGGAAATGGTGGCCTAAATGAGTCTAACAGTTCTCCCACTGACTGAATTCACAGCAAATTCAGTCGGCTGCTAAGCTTTGGCTACCCCTGCCTTCATGTCCGTAACAAAAAGGAAAGCTACAGGAAAGACAGAGCAAGCAGCAGGATATTTTTTTGGTAACAAACACTGTGACTTCCAATCAATGCGTGTCCGTACACAGAGACACTGATTAACCTTTGAAAGGCTGCAGAGTAACACCTTTTCAGATCAACTGTTTTTCAACAGACAACAATATCGCTCTGATTCTGAATCAGACAATCAGCCAAATGTCCCCTTCCACATTGCAGGAAAGCATTATTCCCAAGTTGGTTAACTCTGTGCTAGGTCTGAACCACAAAGTAACTCCCTTTAAAATGGAGCAGGCCTTTGGAAAGAAAACTTGACTAGGTCCGCAACATTAGGAGCATGATTTGCAATTCACACATTAACTTGCTGCACACAACATCTCCCTACCCTCGCACCGAAGTTAGTTACCTTCTCTTGGCCTTGTCCCATGGCTAGGAATTTAAGTCTATCTCCTCCAAAGCCCATCCTCTCGGCCAGTTTCATGAGGTCACTGACGGGATCAGAGCCAGGACTTAAGATAAAAACAACGGGTGAGTAAGGGCTGCTCTGCTCAAAGATAGCTTCAAAGCTGATCACAGGGGGCTGCACGTACCTGGTAGGAAAAGAAGCACAAGAAACTGCTCATTTACACAAGAGTAGCCATCTTGTGTAAAAGATGACTTTTACACAAACATCAAAGCTTGCTGCAGACTACACATGGAAATGATACGGAGACAAATCACGCTTTGTTGTTTAGGCAAATTAGGAAGTCATTTACATAGCTGATTACAACTCCAGTTCTGTGGGAAATGCCTGAACAGTGTGATTTGGACTTGAAAGAAGAGAGTGACTTACTTCTCACTCATTGTCAGAGTAACATAGTCCATTACTGCCCGGTATAGCCGGTCCACTCGGAAACACCGTAACAGTAGGAGTTTCTGAAAGTCTGTGAGATTGCTCTGGTACTGCATAGGGAATGGCATCTGCTCCAGAGCATCTGTATCATACCACTGGCAAGAAAAGATGGGAGACAATGCAAATGGATCAAATGGCTCTGTCAATGAAATGACTAGGAAAGCAGACAAAAGCAATTTGATTAGTGAGGGGCCAAGAGACACAAGGAAAACAAAGAATAAAGTCAATAAGCTGCAAAGAAATATTAAAAGATTAAGTGAATGAAAAAAAAATCAGCTTTTTTCAGTTTATACTGTATGTCCAGAAGCACATTTGTACTTTCATTTTGTCAAGTAATTTTCTGAAGATACAGAAAATAGCATGTCAAGCAAAAAGTATTAACAGATTGCTTACAGAAAGACTTCTTGTAAAGCAAGAAGACATGGAATGAAACTAAAGGCAGAACAAAGGAAAGTCTGTGTTTGTAACTAGCCTATAGAACTCACTGCCACAAGAAGACCAAAGTACAATTTAGCAGTACAGAAAGTAACAGTGAAATGTTGGCTGTTGAAATCAACAGCAAAAATTCCTCTGACTTCAACAGGGCAAATGAATCACCCAAGGCATTTGACTGGAAAATAAAAAATCTACACCATACCAGGGAAGATTTTTTGGGGGTGGGTTTCTTTTTAAACAATAAGAGTTTAATTCTTCTGGAAATAAGCCAATCACTAACTGAGGTCAAGAAGAAAAGCGAGGCCTTGATAGAAAGAGCCAGTGGTGACATGCCTCCTGCCGAGTGCTATGGCACATTGCATTATACTTGAACGTTTAATACCAGAAGAAAAACAAGGAGAGAGAGCAGGATTGCAGAAAAGCACGTACATTTTTCCATACATCTGGATGGTTTTCCACATCATCTGGAAGAGATTCAAATTTCTCAGGAAATAGTTCAGACAAGCGAATTAGGTCTTCCCAGCCTTGATCTGGAAGCCAAGCATACGGTTTCTTTCGTGCACTCTTCTCCAGGGAAATACTGCCTAGTCACATTCAGAAACCAGAGTGAATGTCCCTGTCATAAATTCTCCAATACATGACCACACATACAGTCCCACTACACAGAGAAATCAACTGGAAATTTGTTTCTGGAAGCACTATAAGATTAAACTGGTCTGCTAAAGAAAAGATGGCATTTTACAAGTGCTTGCAAAAGCCAGAGTTTTATCTTTGCAAACATTTCTAAAAATATTTATACATAGTCAGAAAATAACTAAAGATTATTTTCTCAGGTAACATCCTAACAATTAGCTAATGTGAGATTTGTCAACAGCTGCAGAGAAAGATTAGCCTCGTCGCTGTTTAACAAATAGAAATAGCAGAATCCACAATTTATGTAAACCAACACAGTTCAGCTATCTTCAGTGGTTTCTCTAGGTGCTAGCTTTACAGCAAATCATATCTAGTCAAAAATCTATCTTTGAAAGATCTTTTAGCTATTGGTACATATAGCTATATATTTATATATAAATATTCACTTTACCTTTCAAAAAGAACTCAAGTTCTTCTTGTGGAACTCTGCCATCAGCTTGTTCTATCTTGACAGTCATGTTAAAGGAGAACAGTAACTTGTGTCTCTCAAACAAACCTACATTAAAAGGACAATATTTTCAAAAATCAGCTGCTAAAACTTGTGGAACTACAGCAATCTTTAAATCCACATTCTGCATCTGGCCACCCCACAAAGATCAGGATGATCAAAGATGGGGCTTTTGATCAGGCTTACAGAGTCAAAACAGCATCTGTGAGCTACATCCAGGCATGGGAGATCCATGGCTGTGTTTTACCGTTAGTATTAAGAAAAGCATTTCTTTAAAAGTTACATTGATAATATGCATAGTTTCTTCAAACAGAAACAGCAGGGAGTAAAGTGTAAATGGGGACCAATGCTGGAAACGGAACATTGTGAATTCACTGGTAACTTGCCTCAGATGCAAACCAACTGAAGGCACAGCTTTTAACGAGCATTTGCACAGCACAGTATCAGCCCATCACTAAATTGCACTAACCTGTGCAGCCATAGTTATAGGTGTTGAAAGTCAGTGTATCCATGATGTTTTTTAACCTCTTCGGAAGAATAGGACTGGGCATTGATTTACGAAGAGAAAGTCCAAAAACCTCTAAGAAGGAGACCAGTGAGTACTGATACATGATGTTGACAAGGGCCATTTCAGACAAAACGGAGAATAAAATTGCCCCTCTCCTGGCAGCTGGTCTGTAGCCATCTCGAAGACGATCAATATCCACTGCTGTTGTCTCAGCCAGTTTCAGTTTTTCAGTCACCTACCCGTACATTGATTTCATACACATGTAATTACTGCACTGATCCACAGTATGTCTATTATATCACAATCATCAGAGCTATTCAGTGCCTGCCTTTCTATGTTGACTTTATAGGAAACTGGGCAGGTAACCCCAAAGAAGTAGTATGAATTGTAAAAATTATAAGTTAGAGAAAATTAATCCCACCCTATATATTTACGAAAAGGCAAAGATTTACACAGAATCATGGAAATAGTGTGGGAAAAGCCCTCTGGGGATCTTTAGTTCAACTTTCTGCGCAAAGCTGGATTCTGACCACCACTAGAGCAGATCAGCTGTGGCTTTGTCCATCTACAGCCTGAAACCCTCCAACAATGGAGATTCTACATCCTCTCTGAGTAACAAATACCTTATTTTTTCATTTCAGGTCTGATACAATACAAGACAAAGGTTGTGTCAGAGCTAAAAGAAATATACCATGTGCTCTTTGCTTTAGAACTGTAAACAACCCTAACTTTGGTCCTGATAAGGACTTTTCTGTAGATAGGATTTGGTCCTCTGCAATAAAATACTACCCAACACTGAAAGATGGAACATACTCATGAGAAAACACTCCATTTCCTTTCAAACTAATTCCTAGCTTCAACAGTGAAAGATGAAGCACGATATAAAAGGAAAAATGATGTTCTATTATATCTTTCCAAAAAGCCCAGAGGCGGTACCTCATCAGCTTTGTATTTTGTCTCTTCCAGGGTTTGCACCAAGTCCAAGTTGTCCAACATGTTTCCTGTGGAAGATGTCAGTTCCCGAAGGAGAGAGTCTTCCAGATCTTCCAGTAAGTTTCTGTTCTCACTTGTCTCCTGGATGAGATGTTCCCTCTGTTCTTCCAGTTCCCTTCTTTCAAAACCCGTGATGACACTGAGCAACTGATCCTCTAAGCCCTTTAGTGTAACTGCAGATACAACACGTGTACACAGCACAAAGTCTTTTTTTAAAAACAAGGAGAACTTTTACAAAACTTATTCCATCTTGATCATGTCATAAAACTACAGCGATGCAACAGAGTGACTTGGTTAATAACTCTGTATCTTAATTCTACCAAAGCATCCTAACCTGACAGGTGCAAGAAGAGATATTTAGCTCAGTTTCAGATTAGAAGAGAAACATGAGAAGGATTTTCTGTTAAATCAGATACTAAATATAAGGGAGGCTATGGATTTTTTAGAGTTTCATTGCTGTTTCAAACAAACACACAGGCCCTAAACATGCACTACAGCATAATCACTACTTTGTTACTAAACACACACTTTTGCTTACCTGTATAATTGATAACCATAGCTTTGCCAAACACAGAGGGAGAATACTTTGGGTTCGATAATTTGGTGTTCAGGTACAATCTAAAATTACTGTCATAGTCAACCTCTTTGTCACCGAGGACAACGAATGTTCGCCCCTGTGCAACTTTGATATTCTTCTCTAAGACATTGTCTATCACAGGATCAATGTATTCATCAACACCGTGCAACAAGAAAGGGCTTCCATACTTTATGGCCAGTTCTAGTTGTTTAAGGAAATCTGGGTCATTAAAGGAAGCTATCTGCAAGAGAATAATGGCAAGATATGAAAAGAGAACTGATAGTCAATTTGCTGAACATTATTATTTTACAATTGTTGCCAGCACTAATGAAGCTCTTTGTTGCTTTTTTTCTTTCCTCTAACAGATGATGTAAACTCCACTGGTACAAAACAGTAGATGTGCTTTTTTTTTTCTGATCAGTTGAAAATAATTTCCATTTGCAGTACTATTCTTCAGAGTTCAACTATGCCTTTGTTAATTGTCCTACATGTCCACCAGCCTTTTGGTTATACTATTTCTTCATGTACTATGGCTGGCCAAAATCCCAAACAAACTATCAGTCCTGAAGTACTGAAAGTCACGTGAACACTGACATTCACTCTTTTAGAGACACAGCAGTCAACACGTTTGTCAGTACGTAATCGGTTCCCCATTCAAGGTGACAGATATTTATGCAGCGTCTAAAACAACCAGTAAGTGATCATTTATCTTTACCCTCAAGTTGTTTTTTTTTTCTTTCTTCTTAATCCAATGTAACGCCTGCTGCTGTGGGTCAATACAGAGTGGGAAGCGGCTTGCATATGTCGTCAGGATGCCATTCTGGACAGACAGCTCATCTGGAGGCAACCCCTGGGAAACCCACCTGGGAACAGAATAGATCAAACACCAGGATGTGACAAAAACTCGATGGGAAAGCAGCACATTTCATTTGTCAGTAAAATTATGCAATTCATTGAGACACTATTTAGACACACGAGGAAACGTATAGCGTATGTGATTGTGAGAACAGTCTCAAAACTCCAACTGACTCATTGTCTGAGTCATTTGTAACTACACTACTCGAAACACTGACTTGCATATGGTGAGTAATCCTGCAGTAGATGACATATGGGCTACCTGGGCATGGGCTTAATTCCAAATTCATTGAATTAAATTAAAAGATTCCTGTTGGGTTTTGGGTTGAACACATATTATAGATAACTCCTTTAAAAATCTCCTAAAAAGGTACTATATGTGTCTAGTGCAGTGAATGTCCCTGGAATGTAAAGTACAATGGTTTGTTCTAAAAATAGCCTCTTCTGTTAACCAGAAGAACAGTAATTTGTCTCCTTGCCATCTTTGAGATGTGAGAGTAAAACGGTCTCTCTAGTAATGGCTGTGCACCTCCACCCACAATGCCAGTCCTATGCTACAGATTCAGGTTCAGACTCCCACTTCACAATTTCACATTCAGTAGTCACTGGGTTTCTTGACTGAACATACCTGCTAATCTCCACCTCATTAGTCAGGAGGCTTTCTAAGCTAAATGGTTGACTAAGAGGAATCTCTCGTGAGAGGATATCTTCTTGCCACACTTGATAGATCATTTCATTACGGAACTCCCAGTTGAATGCTCCTTCATAGCTCAGAAAGGCAGCACAGAGTAGACAGTCTCCAAGCAGCTTCACCTTTCGTATTTCATAGTCTTCTAATTCCTTTGTCCACCTGATAGAATTATAAGGGAATCCTGGGTCAGTCTGTACCAGGTAGATGGGGTTTATGTGCAGAATTTCCAGCTGCTGCTACTTTAGATGTAGGTTGAGAGAGACCCCCAAATTTACAATCAGTTGTTCTCTCACTATTATGATGGCCACAGACACCAAGTTGATCTCAACATTCTTCCATTTAATTTGAGTTCACCTTTTTCTGCTGCACTAAAAAATGTTGTTATTATTTTTCAAGAGCTAATGAATACTAGCTTAGAACAGATATTAGCCATTCTCAGGAACAAACATCACAGAAAGTGACATTTCCAAAAATGTTTACCCCTGGCACGTGATCCTCTGATGTCAAAAATGTTCCTTTGAATCTAGACTTACCTCTTGTTTTCAGATCTCAAGCCAAAGATGAGCTTGTCAGCAGCATCTAATCTTCTCTGCATAATCTCTGCTTCTTCTTGTAACTGTTTGTTTTCATTTATTGCCTCTTCATATTTTTTCCCCAAAGCTTTAAGCTCCTCCTGAATGGCAGCCAACTCGGCCTTTATCTTTTCCAGTTCCCGCTTACTTAAGTAATAGTTCCGTTCTAGCCTCGCCACCTACATTACATTATGAAGGAAATATAAGAGTATGAGAGGAAAGAAGGGCTTTGGAGAGAAGTTTTAAGTTCTTAGATTTCATTTGGCTATTTCACATATTTCAAAGGGACCTGGTAATAAACAGCATAAGCTAAAATAACTGGCATTGTTTCTCACCCACCTCTTCCCATCCCAAATATATACATCATGGTCTGATACTGTGGTTCCAAAACAGATTCATAGAGTTTTGTATCCACAAGGGATAATATTAAACCATGTGAGCAGTCCTGCTGACATTGGAGATCAGCAGGACTCTCACCCTGTGACAAGAGAGTAGGTTTGTCTGCATAATAACAACATTAAGACCTCAAAAATAGTCAGACTCATCATCTAGTGAATATACTTGCTTAGTAGCCAGCTGTATATAATAACCTTTTCTTGAAGAAAGTATCCCAGCATCATCTGTTGGACATCAGATTTCCTTTGGTAATACAGCTAACTTTCCATTCACTCTAAATCAAAAGGTGTGTGCTTAAGGGACGTGGATGTTGTGTACTACTGAGCTCTGCTCTGTGCAAACACCATGTGTTTTGAAGTCTGTTTTCAGTAGACAGCTATAAACTGTGTTTTCCTAAGCATGTTAGATTATGAAATTCCAAGTGAACATGTTCCTCCCCCCTCCTTCAAGCACTGGCAGGGATGGGAACCCACATCCCAACATCATGACACAACAAACACAGCAATTTATAACTGAGTACCTGCCTCACTCCTACTGCATTAGCTCTCCTAAACACCTCTTTTTAAACACTTCAAAGAGGACAAATGGGCAGTCTACAAAATTGTCAAGTATTATTTTTCTCATCAGGATCGTGCTTCATCCTCTTCTGAGTTTGAATCTACAAACTTTACCTTTTCTCTCTTTGGCTTGACTTCTTTAACTACATCACAGTAGCTCATCACTGCATCAACAAACTTTAACATTCCCAGTCCTGCTCTGCTAACAAGTTCCATTTCATTAAAGCTAGTATTAAGATTCTTTAACAGACCTAAATGGGCAAACACAAAAATATTGCAAGTGAGTTGAATTACAGTGCAGAAATCCTCAGAGAAATAGCTTTCCCTACCAGCAATATCGAGCAATGCTGTGACAGACAATATGAAACATTTGTCAGAATATTAAAGAGACTCAGACCTTAAGATGAAGCTACTGGGCTGTAACAATACAAGCACAATATTGTTAGTGATTTCTCAAGTTCTTTCTCCATGAAAGGCGTGCATTCAGGAGTTGATCAGCATGTCTGAGGATCATGGTTTGTTTTCTCTGCAGCAGTCAGATGCACTTTTCCTCAAAGAGCCAAATTCCCCTCTTAATGGAACTACTCTGGATTACACCCTAGTGAGCATGTGCAAAGTTTGGCCCATAAGCTTTAGATACAGCTTCTCTTCTTTCCACTCTGTATATATCACATTTTAATTGCCACCACATGGATGAGCTCGTAATTCTACTAAGTGGATAAAAGCAGATAGCAGGCCTGCTCAGGTATGCTATTTGTTTCTTGCCTGGTCTAAGCCAGAGTGTCTAAGACTCTAGCTAAGGTATAAACCGGATGTAAAACATAGCAGAATGTCTTTGAAATCTGAAAAATCCACTCATCCCAACAGTATAACACCTGCAGCTTTGTGGACAGTGTTATCTCCTTGCACAAAGTGAATCCCACCCTCCCAAATAACACTGGAAGGATTGCCACTGACATGGCTAATCACATTAAGAATAACTTGCACTCATTCCAAGTATACAGATCAGTAATTTACCTCGGACAGATTTCACTTGGCTCTGAGTAATTCCATCAAAATCTATCTCCATCAGGGATCGCAGGAAATTTGCCTCAGACATCATTGCTTTGGCTGTCTTCCAGTTTAATTCTTTGTAACCTCTGATTATAAGAACACATTCCAAAACAGCCTGCACCTGCTTAGGGGGTTTTGCAAAGGACCTAGAAAACAGATGAAGACAACAGTAGGAAAAGGAGGAGACAAAGCACATTATGCCAGGTACGGGTACTTCCCGTTAAGAGAGTCATTGCAATCCAGCAAGAGCTAGTACATAAGACATCCTACACAAAGTGAAAAAGATAACCCAAGCCAGACAAGAAATTCTTAACAAGACAAAAGCTCAAAACTTATTCCTGTATCCAGGCAATTTGATCAATGAAATACTAAAGGATTTCAACAGTGGAAGGCCTAAAATACTGAGCCATGATATTCTTCCCTAGGGCAGTGAAGGAGCTGTGCCTTGGGAGAAGCAGTAGAGGAAGAATACAGACATCTATAAGAGAAAGGAAGCTAAAAAAGTGTGGTAGGGATGGAAGAGCTGTTGCTATTTTGGGGAGAGCCAAGGACTGGATGTGCTTTCATATCTATTCCCAAACATGTACTATAAAAACACAGGAAAAAGTTAATGCAGCAGAGAAATATATTTTCATCCTATCAAAGCATCCCTGAAAAATAATGGGTGTGTGCTACTGGTGTTCACACAGAATAAAAACAGAGGAGGAACCTCTGTTTGCCTCTGCTCAGGCAAAAAACCATAGCAGTTCCTAGGCACAGGGCAGAGAATTATGGGGAAGACATCAAACGAAGGAGTAGAAGACAGGCTTGAGGGAAAGTCTTGGGTTAGAATCAGGGGATTCTGTTGTGACCTCTGCACCCAGACAACTGATCTCCTGACCGTGCAGGTGAAAAAGGTGAGGCTAAGGTTCAGACCCTGCAAACAAGGGTGTCTCAGTGAATTTCCAAGAGTTTATGCTACTGCACATGCAAATGAGTCACCTGATTTCAGTAACATCAGACTTGTCAAGCTTCTGAAGCTCCAGTTTGGCAGCTTCTAAAATAGGCATGACTTCAGCCAAAGCTGCCTCAGCAGCCGCCTTCTCCGTAGCAATAATCTTGTTCTGTTCCTCTATTTCCACAGCTTTTTCTTCAGCCAGTTTTTTCTTCTCCTCAGCTAGGAATTGTAAAGGCAGGACCATAAACAGATTACTCAAATTCGTATACAGAACATACACTAATACAGATTTGCTCTTGGCTGAAAATCAGAAATTACCATCACCTCAGTACCTTTTTGTTGCTAGCTTGCCAATGTTCACAGTTCTATCACAAGGCTAGGAACACTCTCAGTGTTCCACGCAAGAGCACACACAATCTCTTTTGCTCCCATGCTTCCCTCTGTTTTTCCTCTAATTATAATTTTCTGAATCAGAAAGTCCCTTTCTTGCTAATGCCTCTTTCCTATGTTACGTCCTACACCTTGGAAAGGGAAAACAAGGGCAGGAGAATGTAGTATTGAGTTGTATAAAATACTGCAGGCCAAATATATTGCAAAGATGGCAATATGGGCAAGACAGGGGACTTTTCTAGCATGACACTAGATGAACACAGATAGAACAACAGAGTTACCTCTAGTAGCAGCTGGAGCTCTTAGACAGTTGTGCTGGTCAACCCAACCCAACCCAGAGTAGGTGAGGCTTGCTTAGCCTGTAATCTACATACCTACTTCTGTGTTTGCTGAAATCTCTTGTAATAAAGCTTCACAAGCAGCTGCTTTTTCTGCTAACACAATCTTTTGCTCAGCAAGCTTCTTGTTCAGCTCAACCAGCTGTATACTAGCTTCTTTTAGTTTAACTAAGCCCCCATCCAGCCTTTTACATTGTGCTAGGTAGAAAAAAAAGGCAGAAATGTTAGTGATTTATTGATTGTGTCCTATCACACAGCAATAGACAATCTCACAGAAGGTAAATACGCTTATAGGTGCACTTCGCAGCAAGGCAACCTCGGTTATCAAAGAAAAACAACTCAGAGATTTATCCTTTTTTATCCTGCCACCAAGATGGTGCTAATGTTACTTGAGCTGCCACATAGTAATCCTGTGTCACAACTTTCTTTCTGTATTACACTGTTCATGTTTTATCTTCTCCACATATTTCAGTGCCCACTGAAGTATGAATAAAACTTACTGCTTAAGGAAGAATGCCAAGGCTGAACTGGTATTAGATTTAATCAGACTCTTCCCCAGGCAGAGAAGTGTCTGGTTTGGAGATTCTGACATGGGTTGATGCACAAAGGAGAGTCCACTGTTTGACAGACAGAGTCTGAACATTTACACATGGCCAGGATATTGGTCCAATGTCAAAATCAGATCACAGCACAGCATTTGAGATAGTACTGATAAAGTGAGGTTTGTATATGTGAGCACTATGTGGGATTCTCACCACAATTTACAAAAAAAAAATTTAAATTACTTACTAAAAAGTCAAAAATATCTACAAAGCCTTACCTAAAATGAACTCATTTTTCTCCTCCAGCAATTTTGAGTAAGTATGGATAAAATCAAGGTAATTCTTTGGCGTGACATGGTTGCTACGTCTCAGTTTCTGCAGAAACCTCTTGCTGAAGTCCCCTACAGATTCATGCACCATGACCATATGCTCAATCACTGACTTGGAGCTCTCTGACGGGATGCGGGGGCTACTTCCTAAAATTAGGCAGAAGAAATAAAAAATTTCAAAAGTTTTGGGGATTTTTAAAAGTCTGTCAATTACCATATTTCTTATGTACATTTAAGTCAGGCATAAAAATAGTCTTTTCTGGGGCAAAAAGCAAGACTAAGGTCAAGTCAGAAGAGAACCTGGACTTTCTGGTAGGAAGGCACATTGTCTGCAGAGTTGGAAATTTGAATTTTAGCAATTTTTTTGAATCTATCTGAGTAAGAGATTTCCATCCAACACCATTTTTTGACTGGAATTTTGCATCACCCGTTTAGACACAAGCACAATAGGAAATCAAATTATGAAATCTACAATGACTGCAAAGTAAAGAATATTCTTTTTAGGCTATCCCAAGGGTTAATAGGTTAAAATACTGACAATTTACTTACCAACAAAGGACTGTGCAACTGCATACAAGGCCTGGGGGGGCCAGGGCATGAACCAGTCAATACCAGTGTTGTTGACAACACCTTAAAATAAAAGGATAGTGTTATCTGAAAAATTCCTTTGTAAAACTAGACCCTAATCTGCCAGGCAGTCCCCTGCTTAACTTATTTGCGTCAGGAATCTGCAGGATCTGTCTTGACTAGTGCTTAGCAACAATATTTGCCACAAAGTCAGCACTTCCCTTATGATAGTAAACAATCAACTTTGCACCTGTGTCCTGCTAACCCCATTGTACTGTTCTTTAGGCTGCAACAAGGTATATGAATGCTTGATTTAATACTACAGTCTTCTGTAAACTACAGAAGAGAGGCTGCAGACATAGGCTGTATATTTCCAGTTAATGAGGATGACTAATTGATTTCTATCTGTTCAGCTGGAAAATGAACTGATCTGGTAAATGCTAATCAATACTACCCACCAATATATGGTAATTAACTGGAAAAAAAAATCATGCACTGCAAATCCTTAATCATGAAACCTGCACTGCTTCGCTTTAGCTGCCAGATATCTCTGAGTGACCACTGGAGATTTTCTCTCTCCTGCAAGCCTGTAGGGACTAAGCAGCGTATACAGTTGATACCTGGGAAATTTCTGCACCACTTTCTCAGATCATCCCCAACTGGGGACATTCCCAGGACAATATGAAGGTTGTTTGCACATTTGTTTACAAAATATTGCCAGATACTCTCTTTAGCTGGGTTCATGCCATCTTTAGTAGCTTCATCTCCAATCTGACTTAGTATGGTGTCTTTTTCATCATCTGCAAAAAGGGCTGGCACCATTCCTGTAACATAAGGACAGAAGAATGCTAGTGAGAACAACCAGTAAGAGAAAGCCATATGGCTGGGGACAGGGCAGATGAGAAACCACGGTCACAAATTTCAAACCTAGTTCTGCAAAAATGATTCTGGGTAGTTTTGATTGAACATATGAATCTCTTTTATGCTTCTCCTCCTTCCCCCTGCACCCATGGAAAATAGAGAGATAGTACTTAGGATGACGCAAGGGGATTTGGAGGAATAATTAATTTTTGTTTGGGCTTCAGTAACATATACAAAATGTCACAAGAACATAAAGTGCTTTTAACTCTGCAAATAAAAAATCTTCATTAGTCTCTACAAACCATCAGTTCACATTTTCATTCTCTCAATCGCATGGATAATATTGCATAAGTTACCTAATGACAACCAGAAGCAGAACAGGAACAAGGAAAACTAGACCAAGGAAAGGGATAAGATTTAACCCATCTGTTTTCAAAGCAGACGGTGTAGAAACTTCTATAGAGAGAGTGGTCACACAGTGCCAGCTGATGCTCATTTTTAGCTGCTGCATACACTAAAAGATACTAAACTACAGTTTAGGACATATATATATATAAGCAGTTGCTGCAGTTCAGGTGAACGCTATTAAAAAGCCAATGGGACAGGAGGTGGGTTTGTGGCCAAATGCAGCTGAAGTTACATCTCAGTCTTGGAAGAAATCTGAGACTCTTGCAACATCATGATCAGCCTTCCTAGACACATATAAATGACTCTAAGAAGATGCCAAAATGCCATTATTAAGGCCAAGATCATTTCAGGTAGTACTGGAAGGTGTAACTAACCAAAGCAGCAGAGAGCACAGTGTGAAACAGTAATAGCTGGATCAAGGGTACATTTGCGATTATGAGTCACAAGAAGATACTGATTGGGAGTAATTGAGGTTGCCTGTGTCACCTGAAGTTAACATGTTGTTGATGAGTTCCAGGAAACTCTCTTCTGCTACATGAGCATCTGTAAACAAGAAGACCATTGACTTGTTCTCAATACCCAGCTTCTGGTACAATTTTTTTAAATCTTCTCGGAAATTATTTTCTCCATATCCTCGACTCAAGATGATCTCAAATACCTAAAGATGCAAACATATACTGAGAAGACACAGATGGACCCAAGACATGATGGTAACTCTACATTTCAATTAGATTGGATCGAGGGTTTTGGTTTGGCACCTATGATCAGTAAATGTGTAAGTATCAAAAAAATCGTGCATTACATTCTTTTTGAAAATTGAATTCCTACAACCCTGCAGGACTGCATTTTCAAAATTGCTTTATGTTCATCCTCCTCTTTTTGCTCTTCCCTTCCAGGCCTGACTGAAAGTACCTGTGAGAGAGGAATATTTCCTATCTGAAACATTGCAGTATCAATCACAAGGTTCCTCATGCAGCACTGGAGTGCTGCTGTAATACAGGTAAGTAACAAAAGCAGTAGTTAGGGACTGTTAGTTGTTCACCCCCAAATCCATCCTTGTGTTGTGTCCCCAGTGCCAAAACCCAGATTTAGGCACTGACAACTTCCTGCTCAGATCACCCATCTGGTGACCTTAGACCACCTGGTCTCTCACCTCACCCTGTTTTTCTCTCCGCAGGGATGAGATGCCAGCCTGGTCTTACCTTTACTGACTGACTTCCCCCACCTCATTAATTTAATCCTGATCATAATGTTGCTTTCCTTGTCTTCTTTCACTGCAAAGATGCAGGGTCACTAACCTCACATCCAGCTGTATAGGCAGCCAGTCTTGTTAGAGACTGTTTTCCTGAGCCTCCCACTCCTATGAGCAGGGCATGCCCGTGATCCATCCGTATGATGCGATGTACATGGATTAAGTGCTCCAAAGCATCTTCAAAAAGAACCAGATTCATTTTAACATTAACTTCATTATATTCCTCCAAAATCTCCTGCATAGAAAGGTGGACAGAATGTTACTAGGAGACCAAGGAACAATTAATAACATTAATAAAATGACAACTCATTTAACAGCATGATTCCTTTCCCCTTCCTCCAGGAAAATAAACTACTGGAAAATATTGCTGACTCTAGCTGATCCTCAATTTTCA
Source organism: Rhinoptilus africanus (assembly GCA_013400135.1). NCBI lineage: Eukaryota > Metazoa > Chordata > Aves > Charadriiformes > Glareolidae > Rhinoptilus > Rhinoptilus africanus. The sequence continues at coordinate 183,508 of VXBO01014686.1, forward strand.
TTACTGCAGACCCAAAATGGATAACAGTGCACATAAAATTCTATGTGCACACAAAAAGAGAACAGTTTTGTTCTGCGGTTTGAGGCAGGCTTCTGCCCATTCCTCGGGGACAAAGACAGATCAGGCATGGTTCCAAGCCGATGCACACTACCTGAAAGAGAGCTTTTGCTGCATCATAGTCTTGGATATCTTCATAAATACGAGGTTCTCCTTCACTCAGTGCCATTCTAAAATCTCCAAAAAGAATAGGATCCCTCATGGCATACTCCAAGTCATCTCTGAAATTCTCTTCTATCAGGTTTTTTATATGACCTTGTACCTTCAAGTATATTAAATGAATCAGGAAACATAACAAAGCAGATTATTCTGAATCCAGTAACTCTCAGAAGGGTGACAATGCAGATTCTTGCTCAAATACTGACTGATTTCAATGCAATACTTATGTCACTAGAAGATCCAAAGACCACAGCCTCCTAATGTGTGCCATGTATGATCTAAAATGATCTAATAGGGAGTTCAAGAACTGTTCAAGACAATGAACTGCAGGAGTTTAAGGCAAAAAAGGATCAGCCTGTTTAAAAAAATACCTTCTCATATATTGGTGTAAATATTGTATTACTACACCTTCCTTCATATCATTGATGGATGTCTCGCCACCAAGACTTCTGACAATATTGTAAAGCTGAATGAATGCACAAATACAGAAAAGTTGCAATATAATTATTCTGAGTTGTAAAAATTTTATCTTTCTATGTTAGAGGAGAAAGTTTTAAGCACAAAAATCTGAAGCCACCTTAATTGACCTCTTTTCATCTGACCTTATATGTAAGTAAATTTTATCCAAACCCTATCCTAATTTTCAAGGTATAAAACTGGTGTCATTTTCTTTTGTGTTTTAAGATACAATTTGGAGCATTTTCTAGTCCGCAAAACAGACAAAACTGAATGCATTCTTTAAGGGCTCAGCTCTTATCCTTCTTTTTCCTACTTGATTGTATAGTCATAATCCCTCCTAAAGGAAAATACTGACTTGAAAATTAAGTAATTTCCTGAATTTTCCCCTGCACTGCTCTGACAGTTTGTCACCTGTGCCACTGCTAAGCAACTTTCCTGGGCAGGCAAACCGAGTGACACTTTCTGTTCCTTCAGCAGATCTGCTCACTTAGTCTACCATAGTCACATTATTTTAGAAAAGAAAACTGCATGGGCCATGTTTTAAATTAATGGAGCAACACAGTGGTTAGACAAGCCTGCAGTCTGACTGTGAGACCTGAGCGCAGCAGTTGGTAATGTTGCTGTTGCAAATCAGTTGCCATAGTAATAGTCAGTGACTACTAGAAACTGAAAGAAATTACTCACCAATGCTTTGTCTGCTTCATTAATCAGCCTGTCATGGAAAACCCTCAGGCACTCATTTCTCCAAACTCTCACCATCTGGGCCACGGTTGGAAACCTACATTAACATTGGATTATCAGACTGCATCAAATGAGCTGACGTGATTCCTAAGGCCATATGGTTAATAACACTGACCAAAGTCTGGATCGACTTTTTTTAACTCCTTCTGGTTTTGTTCTCTTCATAAGGATAAATAATGAATTTGCTTGCATTTTTACCTCTGGATATTTTATTTAAGAAACACTAACACATCAGTGTTTGTCATCAAGACTAGGATAGGATAGGATAGGATAGGATAGGATAGGATAGGATAGGATAGGATAGGATAGGATAGGATAGGATAGGATAGGATAGGATAGGATAGGATAGGATAGGATAGGATAGGATAGGATAGGATAGGATAGGATAGGATAGGATAGGATAGGATAGGATAGGATAGGATAGGATAGGATAGGATAGGATAGGATAGGATAGGATAGGATAGGATAGGATAGGATAGGATAGGATAGGATAGGATAGGATAGGATAGGATAGGATAGGATAGGATAGGATAGGATAGGATAGGATAGGATAGGATAGGATAGGATAGGATAGGATAGGATAGGATAGGATAGGATAGGATAGGATAGGATAGGATAGGATAGGATAGGATAGGATAGGATAGGATAGGATAGGATAGGATAGGATAGGATAGGATAGGATAGGATAGGATAGGATAGGATAGGATAGGATAGGATAGGATAGGATAGGATAGGATAGGATAGGATAGGATAGGATAGGATAGGATAGGATAGGATAGGATAGGATAGGATAGGATAGGATAGGATAGGATAGGATAGGATAGGATAGGATAGGATAGGATAGGATAGGATAGGATATTTCAGTTGGAAGGGACTTAGAACGATCATCTAGTCCAACTGCCTGACCAATTCAGGGATGACTAAGTTAAAACATGTTATTAAGGGCATTCTCCAAATGCCTTTTAAACACTGACAGGTTTGGTACATCGACCACCTCTATGGCAAGCCTATTCCAGGCTTTGACCACACTCTCGGTAAAGGAATGCTTAACAACGTCCATTCTAAACCTCTCCTGGCACAGCTTTGAACCGTTCACATGCATCCTGTCACTGGATACCTGGGAGAATTACCTCATCTTCACACATATTTATCCAGTATAAATAGCTGTAGGATCATTGAAGGCAATTTTTCAGTTCTTACCTCTCTGGAGTTGTAAGAATAAGTCCATTATAGACCCTGGAAAGATCCCGCAGGTTAAAAATGTAATGGAATTTGGAAGGAGTAGGGGGTAGGTCACGAACAATCATTTTATAAAGCTCCAAAGTACACACTGTAATCTTGTCAGAGATGGCTGACACAGACTCATTAAACATCTGAAAACATGAGAAAGAAGGGTGTTTTCATAAGACTGCCCAGAGAGAACTCAATGCTATTAAACATATTCTGCTTTCCAGCTTTTAATCCTGCTTGGTATATTTCAAATCATTGAGGGCAAACATTTTCAGAAATTCATATTCCTGTGTAGTATGAACATTCTGCAGTCAAATGTTTTGGGCAGGGCCCATCTTCACTTCCAAGCCTGCAGTGTGCTGAAGATACCAAACTCCACGACTGGGATTTCTACAGCACTTCCATAGCAGAAAAAATAAATTGCTCTTTTCTTACATAATGTTGCAGTTTACTTGACAGTAATGCAGTCTACTGCATTATATTAAATTTTGCACTGTCATTCAGGAGTTTCCTGACCTTTGCGTATTTGGTTATAAGAACTGTAACCAAATAGTTCACAGGTTTTCACATATGAAAAGCACCAGTTTTATAAATTATCTGCTGACTTGAAAGTTTACATATTACTCAAGAATTTATCAAAACAATGTAACTTACCTTCTGAGAAAGAGAAGAGGAAGGGAAAGGTTTGCATGAGGTTGTAAACAAGAAAAGAAAAATGATAACAGAAGATTTCAGGTCTTGTGATAACAGAAATAAATGTCTATTTAAAAATAATAAACCTGTTGAGCAATCCTTTAAAAACAGTGAAATTACCATGGTGTGGCCTGTCAGGATGGAGGCGTAGATCAAATTCAGTGATTGCTCAGAAGGAAAAGGTATGTTAAAAACACTGAAGAGTGAGATGAATCGAGGGTCAACTTCATTCCGACCTCCTCCAGCTTTCCCCATGGCAGCAATGAAATCCAGGTCTCGAAGAAGTTTACAGTTCATCTCCTTACCACGGTCATACAAGAAACCTTTTTCTAGCAGCAGCTTCAACAAGGCAATGGGTTGCTGTGTGCCATACTCATCAACCTTTGTAATACAAGAGAGTCAAGATCTTTAGAGTACAGTATATCAGCATGCCACTTACTACCATAAATGTGGAAATATTGTGCTCCACACTCAGGAGAACATTATAAGGACTAAGAGACGCTTATGTAAAGCTTTAGCATCGATTTTGGGCATTCATTTCAATGTCTCCTATGGGAAAAGCACCTCTTCTCTGAGATAAACTACATGCACATGTACTCTTTTGCCCTATTTGTAAAGAGGAAGGGATGGTTCCTATAGTGCAGCCAGTATCAGGCCAGAGAGACATGATTTAAATGGCATAAAGAAAATGATCCGATAGGATCTCACTTATATATAGGACAAATATTGTAACAGACAGAAACACTCCCTACTGCTCGTAAGTCCAACTCTTGTAAAGATCCTAAACTGAAATCCAGTTATGGACTTACCATGAATCTCCTCAACTTGTGATTCACTGGATCTGTGTATGAAGAGACCACATTTGTGCCACCCCAAATGTTTCTATACTCCCTTGCAGACTGTTGGCAGCTTACCCTTGGCATGTTTATATCATCCATGAAAACAATGAGACGTTTTCCCATAGGAGGGCCATAAGTATCTTTAGTTCGTTTCTCTACATTTGCCTCTAGGTTTCTCTGAATGTCCATTGATGTTGTACGAGAAGAGAAGTTAATTAGTAGCAGCATCTGCAAAGGGATAAGAGTGGATTTTTACCTGTTCTTTTCTTAACTAAAGCATTCAAAAATATTGTTTATATTAGACTGTCAGACATACTGTTAGAAAACACTTCTCTGGTCCATTTATTCACTTGAATTACAGATGACAAAGAAAAGTAATCCTATTCTTAGCACTTCAATAACAGATATTTACTTTATAAAATTGAATCTGTACATGGTAGAACAGAACAAAACATATTTGATCCTGAAGGATTCCAAATCATTCACACACTTTGGGCCTGAGCTTGCAGTTAACGTTACCAAAGTCAATATTGCTACCCACAGACTCAGGGCTCACAATGCAAGTTTAACACAAGGACAAGGGACAAAAATGCAGCTTTAAAAACAATGCCTCATACATACATTAAGGTCTTTGTTCAGATTATTTAGGANATAAATTATCTTCCATATAGAAGGGTCATGGAATGGTTAAGCTCCATTTAATCCCTATTTCAAGAATATAATCAGGATTTATTTGGATCATAAGCATTTTCCCTGAACACTACAGTGATGAATTTTGTTCTATGTGAATATCCTGCCATTAGGAGGAACTTTAGAGATCATATAATTATCCCTTGTGTCAGTGAAGTTAAGCTGCGCTTGCTGAAGTATTACTATAAAGTAACCTGCATTAATTTGTCCTTAACTGTGAAAAGCAGCTGTCACCATTATACAGTGCTTGACGTAACAATGAATAACAGCCTTAAGAATGCAATTTTTACCTACCAAGTACCTGAACCACAGAGCTGACATTTTTCTTAGAGTTTCTGGTACAGCAGACTGAATCTTCTGCTGCTCTGGCTTGTAAAAGGCATTGTTAGCTCCTAATAAGCCTTGTTAACTGAAACAACCTTTTCAACCTTTCCTCATTCCTTTATTACACAGTGCTGTAAATATCAACTCTATTTCTGATAAACTACTATGACAAGAACATTGAAGCAATTGATCTATGCCATCACAAGAAACTGAGTAGATGACCCTCAGTACAGAAAGAGGATGTCTCATGTTGAGCCATGCACTCAGTAGTGACACATTATAAATTAAAGGCGTACCATCACTGTATTTTATCTTACACTCACCTAGAATGTCAAGAAATTTCACTTGAGGCTTATGAACATATTCAGGAACAAGTTTCATCCAAGGCACCCACTTCTTTTGAAATCCATCAAAATGGAAGTCGTACAGAGTTGGCAGCTGACCTGCAAACCATTAAGCAACTGGAGGTTTTCTAGGACACCGAAATATTTCATAAGAAAATAATCTGATTGAGATTAAAGTGAAGG
>VXBO01014686.1:203304-257370 GCA_013400135.1 Rhinoptilus africanus
CCTCGGCTTGAAAGCACCTGAAATTCCTTCAAGAATTTATTGAAAATAGACATTTTTAACTATATTTCACCATTAATCAGCATGGTATCTCTAAGGGAGGCACATATTCAGAAGTTCAGCGTATGCCCTTATCCCAGGCATTGAAAAAGAGTAGTAATTGGCACTTTATCAGAGAACACAGATCTTTAACTCTTACTTTGAAATCCATGCCTTCTCCGCAGTTTGTCACTACACACAGCAAGCCCAGTGCTTTGGCCAGATCCTTGGTTGTTTCCGTTTTCCCTGTACCTGCTGGCCCTGCTGGTGCTCCTCCCAAAAACATTGATAAAGCCTTTGGAAACAGACGAAAAAGCAAAGCAAAGCTTGTATTACATTTATATTAGGTTGGCAGCAAAATTACAAATGAATCATTGGGTATAGAAAGCCTTAACTTTTATCTGTGAATGCATTCTATATTATCTTTAATGCAATCAGGTTAGAAGGACTACATAATTATTTTCAAACACATTAGCCTTTGCATTGGCATCTAGGAGATAACAGAAATTGGCAGTAAAACTACTATGTGATTGCCTAGAAGCGTATTTTAAAAGGGTTTGTTAGTAAAAATCTCCTTGAACATATACCTGTGTGAGTGTAAGATAAATACGATCTGTAAGCGGGGTGATCACAAGACGTCCATTCAAACCCATATACTCATAACCGTATGAAAACGTGCCTGTGCACTGCCTCACACTCAGTTCATCTGGCTCTCGGTCCCAGTAAAAACGCAGCTGGCTTTCCCATTCAAACTCCTGAGCCTGCAGAATGCTACACAAGAGAGACTAGCTCACATGAGGTAAAAGGATGGAAATACAATTTATGCATTTGGTATTTTTCAATAGGTTGGGGGGCGGTGTTTACCTGTCTCTTACAAATGTATCAACAATGTCTCTAGCATGAACATCAATAATGAGAACAGTGTTGTATTTTTTCCTGTCATTTTTGCTCAAAGGCATTGTAATGCGGGTAACCAGGTCATCAATTTGCCTATGCATTTTTTTGGCATAAAGTTTCATTGCCTGTTTTTCTCCCTTCTTCACTTTCCGAAAGACGTCCTCTACCTCCCAGGTCCACCACACCTGATTAGCAGCCAGCACCATCATGCCTTGGTACAGTAACATCCAATCGACTCTATGGGAAATACATATAGTGAGGGAGTCTCAGTAACTGCTTATTCTAAGTAACTGATGAGGATAGGAAAAAAGAAAAAAAAAGTAGAAGAAAAAAAAGACATTCCTCCTGTTTCTGCAACAACTACAACATGAGCCAAAGTTGACAGAGATGTACAGAATTCTATCAAGGTGTGCGGTAGCATTTCAAAAGCCTAGGAAATACTCTGACAGCAAAGCTGCCTATTCCATGTGCAAAGATTGCCAAGTGGAATTCACAGTGAGCAAAACAAAGGGAAAAATAAAAACTCAAGACTTAGGAAATTACATATGATAGATAACACAATTTTTTCTGGTCAGTCAAAATACAGCATTGTGCATGTATTCATATCCCTCCACATACAGAAATACAGGCTAAATTGTGTAAAAATTTAAAAATTAACTCTTTATTTTTCTATATCACTACAGGCTCATAGTAACATATGTGGTATTTATGTTATCCCTGACACTGATTGTTTCACCTGCTTCTGTCTTCACAGTATCGAAAAATAGCTTCCTTAGTAAGGAGTCTGTTCGTTCGTCTCATTTCTTCTAGCACTGCTGTCATCCAGTTCTCCACTCTGCCTTCTGCAGCTACAGCCTGCCGGAACTCCATCACCTCCCCCTCAGCTGATATCATGGCTGTTGCAATTTTCTTATCACCATCACCATCCTGAAACCTCAGGGAGGCTATGTTATCATACATCTGAAATGCACCAACAAAGAAACTCAATGGCATTTTAGAAACAAAGCTTCAAAGATTGAAGTGTATCTAGCCCCCCATGTAATCTTGAAAGAAGATTTCCATGGACTCTACGGAGAAATGGATGTGACTGTAAGTAATCAAATACAAATGCTGATAGCTCAGCAGCTCAACTGATCTGCCAATTACATTGACTTTTTTTCTAGAAGATCTATCACGAGCTACAGGAAGGTTCTTTAACGATCGATCATTCTGGTCTATCTTGAATGTTCCTCTATCAAAGTTCCTCTACTGTAACTGCTGTTGGCTAGTATGAGAGCCAGGAGAGACTATCGATCAGATTTGATTTAGTTATTCAGAAGCTTCTTCAAGGTGCTGCCAGGATGCTCTATTTATGCAATAAATATTAGTGCACCCTTAATAGCATGTACAGTATAGTCTGTTAAACTTTTTAAAGCACCTAAAAGCACAAGGCACTGTGGAAAACCAGACATTGTACCTTTATCATGTGTTCCTGGACACAAAGTGGGTTGCTGCTGCCAAGAATACTAAGCAACTCCTCATCAGATATAAAGAAAAATCTTGGGAAAGCATTTCTCTTGGAATCCAAATAATCATTCAAGCTTTTCTGACATTTCTCCAGCACATCATTTATATGATGGAGGTCTGATAAACGATTTGGGGCTTCACAGCATTTTTTTATTGTTGGTTCTTTTACAGTTTCCTCCATTATCTATATAGGGAGAAAAGAAAGTTAAGCAATACTGAACAGCAATGGACTACACTAAATTATATTTAACTAGTGACATAGCACACAAGCAGCACAAGCAGTATAGGTTCTTGCAGAAGTGAATTAGACAGTTTTACGTATGGTTTCCTATTGCTGCAGTGCTGTATGGGCTCAGGACAAACATGAAGATAGTATGCTTTCAAAGCTGAGAGCATGGTGATACTACTGTAAAAGCAAGTGTAAGCAAGACAAGCCTGTATCCCAAGTTATGCAAGCATAAGCATATACCTGACTTGGCTCCTGTACGGAGTGGAACTTCAAGTGAAGGACAAACAGAGCATTTCAGAATCACAATACTATCTCAATTTTGCAGATGGGAAAAAGAAGAGTAAGCCATATTCATAGTGGGAATACGTGTTCAGTACGGGAACGATGGCATTATACCTGTAAAGCCTTTTTGGCTTGTATGTAGGTCCTCAACCTATAGAAACACAACTAAGCTTCATATTATCACGGTAAAGGTAAAAAGATGTATCCAATGAAAGGAAGAGAGGATTCAGCCTGCCCAGTACTGCCAGCCAAGGGTCACACCTCTGCCCAGCTCTGATAAATCAGAAGTCTTCTGTGTATGACAGATGTGAAGTAAAACACCAGAGTTCCTGGGTTCCCCAGTCTCATATTCAATTCACTATAACATACCATTCTCAGTGTAACAAATGACATAGAAGACTACAGCTAACTATGAAACTGGAAGTAAAATGCACTAAAAAATTATGCTGATCACAAGTCAAGTTAGAAACTTGCCTTTTTAAACATTCTGTCTACACTGTCAAATATTTTGGCTTCCTCTGGAAGCTGTGATCTGATATCTCCACCAATAAAGATGCTCTCCAGGTACATCCATTTTCTCTGAACCACCATCCAGATCTAAGACACAAATGTTAATGTTATCATCAAAGAAAAAAAAAACAACAGAAAACTCTGATTATAAATAATAAGCGTTAATTATTTAGTCCAGCACTTTCCTCCCTACCTCGATTACTTCACCAATCAATGACACAGTTTTTTCCCAGTGGTGAACAGTTGAAAGGAAAGGACCCACAAATCGACTGCTCAAAACACTCTGAAGATTGACATTGTTGTCATCAAGAATCTCTAAAATTTCATCTACTGATCCCAGAATAAAGCCTCGCTTCTCAGTGCCTTTGAAGTACATTTGTACAGTGAATTTCAGGTGTTCCCATGTTTCCACTATTTCCTTCACACCCTACATGTAAGCATAAAAAGGTGCACATTTTAGTCTTCAAAAACTAGAGAATTCTAATCTTAGCATAAAAATGAAATCAATTAATTCAGCAAAATTTTTGTACAGATTGTCTAACTCCGGTTTATAAAGAAGGGTCTATTTCAAAATATGATGGAAACAGAATAGATCCTTCTTCAGTTCATTGTTCCTAGGCCAAACTTGCTTATTGTAACAACAGAAATCAAATATACTGTTGCCAAAGCTGGGATTCTGTGCCACATGGCAGCTTCTTAACAGAGCTATTGATCTTAGTTGCCATCAGTTACATTATGGCAGGTCCCTGAAGATGGCCGAACTTGCTGTCACGCCAACACAAAAATCTCAAATAAAACACAGACTGTTGTCAGCTATGTCTTTTTAGTTTTATTAAGACTTTTTACATTACCTTCTCAATGCTAAGTTCCTTAACAGCAGTTCCGACTATTTCACTGATAACGTCTGAGTGTCTGTGAAGTTCCATAGCAAACATATTCTCCAAAGTGAATGTTTCTGATGCCATTTCAAAACTTGTTCCTGTTTTCTCCATAAGGTCTTGCCAATGCCTGTTTTAAATTGACACATCAACAATTGTACCAACCGCCATGACACAGTAGAAACGAAAACAGCTGTAATTTAATATATAATAATTAAACCATGTTTAGCTCTCTACTATTTAAACAAGAACTAGTATTTAGAATACATAAAGTATTCTAGTCATCGTAGTCACTTTGCATGCTATTACGTAAGTTCATTAAGCAGGAAGTGAAGTTTCAAGCTGCAGTACATGGCATGACCCCAGAAAATGAAATTAAAAGTTCTAACAAAGCAAACAAAATCTTCCTATATAGAGAAAATGGATTTATATAAATCAAAGCAAACCTTTCTCTTAAAGCTTCATTTTTCAAATCAAGCAACAACGGAATGGAGTCTCGAAATGCCTTCATTTTTGTTTCCAAGTGAAAGGCTACTGGCATACTGCGGACTTCTTTGGGCACCTTTCGAAGGGCTTTAAGAAATCCTTCGATTCCTTCCTGAAGAAACTGAACACTGAGGTTTTTCCAGAGTGTCTGAGACCATTCCTTTTTAGCTGCCTGGGAACAAGGTCACCGGTAGGAAAAAAATCATGTTTCCTTTTAGTTCTGACCAAAAAAAAAAAATCTTTCCACTACAGTAGGATCTAGAGATCAGAGTCCAGATGCAGATGTAATTGTCTTAACATTTTACAAACAGAGAAAGAGACAGGTTCACAACCAAGACAGATTCATAGCCAAACACAAGCAGTTGTATAACAAGTAATCAAAAAGAAATACGGAAAATGGGAAAAGCACCTTTAAGAGCATACTTTACAGGGCATTTTAATTTTGGAAAAATAAAAGTTATTAAAAAATCATTAAGATCAATTAAAGCCTGAGATACCCACTGTCACCTGTACACATACTATATCCAAAAGTAGTTCCACTGAAATGATCAGGAGACTTGTGCAGTAAAACGCCACGCAATAATTATTAGGGGCAGGGGGAGCTCTCTTTTTATCTGATAAGAGTATGTGTTTGGTCTACTATGGAGACACTGTTAGTCCTGTACTAACATCATTAAAATCATTTCATGGTGATAGTCAATATAGGTCAGAGCTTATTTCATGCAAAGGCTTAGAACAGAGCTGATAGTAACTAGAGGACGGACAATGCAGCCTCTTCTTCTCTACCTCACCTTTTCTGTATGCATGTGCATGAATACGTATGTGTGTGCCTGTTTACACACAGTGTAATACTTACTTTTTGTAATTCATAAATTTCATAGATCTGCTTTAGACCTTTCATATCATTCTGTGCTTTTATTAAGTCAGGGTACACTGTAACTGGCATGTCAAAAAGTTTCTCAGCGCTGCCCAATTCCTGATGAATTTTTTCCAGTTTTTCCACTTCTTTTTCAAAAATGGACATGAGTTCCAATCCTGGGAAATGAGAGGAGTTTTTCTAGACAAACAATCCCAGGGATCATGAGAAATAAATAAGACAGCATTTGCTTATAGCCTGTGGAAGTTAATAGTACTAAAAATGTCACATTCCTGGTTGATTAGTTTGCATGTTAATAAGGAAAGCACAATTTTCTTGAAGAATTTGAAGAACTGTCCGAAGACTAATATTTTTAAGACATCACTTTACACACATTAATCCATTTACCTTGATCAAGATCTTCCCCAACAGCGCCAGGCCCCTCAGTCATGAATTTATGGAAGAAATTTTCTATCTCTTTGCTGTAGTCTTCAATTTGTTGCTCTGTAATCTAAAGAGAACAGTGTTTAAATTGTTTTCCTATCCATTTCTGATTTTTTCAATATTAATTACAAATATTACCTTCGTGAATGTTTTTTTTATGCCTCCAAGGTTGTGATCAACTTCTGATGCTTCAAAGAAGAGAGCCTCCCACTTTTCCCTAATCTTGTCGGCTGTTTCTTGCTCTCCTTTAGCTACCTAAAACAAAACAAGTAACATCTCACACAAAATGATTAGTCACAAGAAAGTGAGGAATATGTGCTCACATTATAGATCTGCAAAACACAGAACAAGCATTGAAGTGATCTGAATCAGATTTAAACACATGCAATACGTCCATTTTAAAGTGGAGATACTGTTTTGAGAAGGGGGTTTGGACTATACAATCTCCAGACATCCCTTCTAACCTCAATAATACTGTGATTCTGTAAAATGTCTTACAAGGAAAACATTTATTCATCCATATGTGAGGCTTTTGTGTCCCTAGCTCAAATTTGAAATGTATCATGAGATAAGGCATAACATGCACTTACTGGAATATTGTACATTGCAAGAGTTCGGTATCTCTCCCAGATGTCCAAATATTTCAGTTCCACCTTGAAGGACATGCCTTTGATCTCTGCAATTGTGCGAAGGACAATTCTCAGATCTTCCAGGGAATCTGGAGGTCTCTTAAGACTCTCTGATAAGCTCTGTAAAAAGTAACAATATTTTCCAGAAGCAACACTGACAAAGCAATTAGGCAGAATTATAATTATTAGTCAAATAAAAAACACAAGTAAATATTATGCAGATTAATTTTCATTTTTAATCTATGTAATAAATATAACACACCCACATTAAAAAAAAAATAACAAAAAGTAAACCCCAGTACAGAAGGGATGTTTTTGCAAAAACAAAATCAAAGTTGTAAGCAGAAGTTTAAAGGGAACTTCAGAATCACCAGTACAAACCTTTTGCCAATACAGGAGTGAGAAAGTCCTGGGTTTCATGTTACTACTCCCTCCCGTTTCCCAGCTACAGAGAGGGAGAGCTCATCTCTTTACATATGACATATCAGAATACACCAGATAGTTTCAATCAATTTGGAGTGTGGTTCAGATCATCACCTACTACTCCATGCTAGTTACATCAGACAACAGGAATTGAAAACACCTACCTGTATTTCCTCCTGAAGACTGAAGAGTTCCTCTCTAGCAGACTCATTAAGCAACTTTCCAAGTGAAATCACCCAGCTTCTAGCATTGTCCTGCACTGCGTAGACTAAAGGAGCCAGCTGAAGCGTGATACATTGCTCATCCTTCATCAATGGCTGTTGAGTCACTTCTTGAGCTACCTTCATATAGAACTGCAACTGTTCATCAAAGGCGATACAAGCAGGCTTCTCTGCAGCTAACCTCTCCATGACTAGGCCTTTGTCTAATTTCCACAGCAGTTGGTACCTGTTCCATTGCTTCAAATACTTGCTGAGAGAAACCAGGAGTTTGTGGACATTCTGAGTAATGAGAACAGCCTGTTCAATTACCAGAGGGTTCTGGGAGACATCGCTGTAAAAGCTGAAAGTGATAACTTCATCTTCTTCAACATGCTGAGGAGGGCATTCAATACATGTACCATGCATCCATCGTGTAAAATGCTAGAGTTTTCAAGACAGGGTTGAAAAACAGTTACTTTGTAGAGAGTAATTTTAATCAAATCATTCATAGAATCATAGAATCATTTAAGATCATCAAGTCCAACCATAAACCTAACACCGCCAAGTCCACCATTAAACCATGTCCCTAAGTGCCACATCTACACATCTCTTAAATACCTCCAAGGATGGTGACTCCACCAATTCCCTGGGCAGCCTGTTCCAGTGCTTGATAACCCTTTCAGTGAAGAAATTAATCATTATTTCGGAGACTACGTAGGAACTGGTGTGAATGATTTCTCAAATAAATTGTTTTTCTGACAGCAAGAAAAGAAATTACATTTCCCCATAAACATGAGAGAAGAGTTAATTTCATCCTAACAAAACCTTTCCATGCACTGCTCTCTGCTTTTAAAATCTTCACTGAGTAACAACATATCATGACACAGAGAAACAGGTATTAGATCCAACAGACTGGATGCAGCAGAACAACAAATCTGAGCACAGGAAGCACACTTAATCTAAATTTATTCATTTCAGGTGACACCTGGAATCATTTCTCCACCAGCACAGGGCAGGAACACTGCAACAATTTGGCATCTTTTCAGGAAAGCAGTTAATATGAACATACTTATGCAGGGAAATACTGCCACATCTTTGCCAGTAAGCTAGATATTTCATCTGCTGTAAACCTGGTGCCCTAGATGTCTCCCAACATTTTCTGAACTGTTTTTCTGCTGCTTTTGAGGAGAGCTGTGATATAGAGAAGGCTACTCACAATCCTTATTCCAACAGCTTATTCATACATCAGAAAGCAACATCTGCAGTGCAATCTGAAAACCATTTCCTTCTGATGTATGCTGATTTATAGAACCAAATCATGTTCTTACACTGGCAAAACTGCTGAAAAGTAACAAATAATTTTGCCTAAATAAAAATTGCATGAAGCTTTATGGCAATTTTTTTCCTTTGTCATCAGTTTGTAAAATTAGGACGGTCTGTAAAATTAGAACAATGTACCGGATATTTTGATTTCGCGATAAAGCAATATGAATCTTCCCTATGACATTGATGCTTTCCCAAACATAAAGCATTATAATCATAAGCAAACTCTGTGAACAAGTAAGTCTTTATCGAAAATCACCTTAGTGACCTCAAGACAGTCTTGGATACATTGTACAGTCATTTTGTCAATCTCACTGGCATTAGGTTGCAAGACTATCTCAGAAACAGATAAAATAGCTTCTGTTTGGAACAGTGGCACATTTGCAAGAACAGCTGCATTGAAAGCCTGCAAATTCCTGGGAAAAGAAAAAAATCATGTCAAAGATCGTAATAATCATGTGCTGCCCCCCATGGAAATGCCCGACAGATACTGCAATTATCGGGTATGTGCTTAGTCAGTTACCACCAACTTCAGCTGGAAACACTGATGTGTATCAGAGCAAAATTGTCCCACTAATACTGATTTAGTGCAAAAGCTTGACTAGCTAAAAGAAGCTATTGGAAGGAATAAATACATTCTTTATAATATAAGCCTTTATAACATCTTATTACAAGAACCTCCTTGGCCCTAGTTCCTGCAGAAGAGGTAAAAGTAAAATCCAACAAACCTTTGCTCTTTTAATGGTGTCTGCTGTATTACAGAGATACATGTGGCACCCCGACACCAAGTTCTTAAAATTGTATTCTTTAGTAAAACAAAACCTTGATTTTAAAATAAACCAAGGAAATGCAACTACATGCACCGCAGAAAATGTATCTTATTTCTCTCTTCTGCCAACAACATACCAATATCCATTTTCTAAGAATTTGGTTTTCTCCTGTATCTTGTTACCAGTTCTCCGTTCTTCACAGGAAAAAAACAGTACAAATACAAATCTGTCTCAAAATGCAAATCACTGAGGTGTTCAAACTCCAAAAATTAGTATACACACTTATCAACAGATCAAGAAAAAAATGAAGATGAAAGACTGAAAATTCATTAAAGCAAACAACTGACTTACTTCACAATTAACTGTGTCAACACTTGATAAATCTTATTTTCCCAGTATGCATAATAGGAAGATAATTTTGGAGATTTGCCACTGTTCGTATTGGCAACTCGTCCTTCTACTTTCATTAGCAGTTGTGGAATTGTAGAATACTTTCTAACCATGTGTGCCACATCTTTTGCTCTTTCACACTTAACATACTCAAAAAATTCTTTCACTTCTATGAAAGATACAAAAAATAGCATTAGTAACTGCAAAAGACCTAACAGACTTGCATACTGGAATAATTAGCTGGGCTTTATTTGTGAGCATGAAACTGATCTTGTATACTGATAAAAAATATCATCACTTATTAATGCTTAATTTATTAATATTTCAGCCCTCTGATTTTATATGGACTTAATTATTTAATAGCAACCATTAGACGGGAAAGTAATCTTTTAAATGACTTACAAAGCATTGAAAGGAATTTGATCCATCCCCCACTCCCGCAGGTGACAGGGAGACCTGGGAGACAACTGCCACACTGCAATTTCCATCTGAGGAAACCAGTTCAGTTCAGATGGCCCGGCAGGGAGCTGACGCTCCATGCAGACTGCAGCTCTAAGGCTACACTACTGCAGGCAAGAAGGATCAAGGGAAAGCTAAGGGGAAAGTGATCAAAAGCAAGGTAGATGCAGTCAAGTATCTATTTGTCTCATCGACACCGTCAGCTTCACAGTACTAAATCTCTGCTTGTGATTCTTCTGTTACACCATGAAATACTGCTGTAACTAGTTTTGGTAACAATTAAGACTTGATCATAGCAAGTAAAAATGTAAAGTAGCAGACAGAGCAAAATAAAACATAACAGAGCTTGGAAATGAAAATATAAAGACTTACTGGGAAGTTCATCACCATTTTCTGAAAGTGGAAACTTAAAGAGATTTGTTGATTCTATGAACAGAAGTGTGTTGTTTATGGCTTCAGAGTTATTATGAATCTGATGGACAAGTGATTCAAGCTTCCTGACAGCTTGTGTACATCGGTCAATAAAGTCACCAATACCTTGAAATAAATCACAACCATTTGGGTTTTTTTATTTCATCAATGCATCAAAATCGACACAACCAGATGTGTTTTATCTCTGAGAATGAACTGATGCTCTGCAGAAAGATAGGTTAGATGATTTCTCACCTAATCCTTCAGCTAGCTCCCCTACAGCTGTTATCTAAGAGTCTCTACCATTTCCACTTAGTGTTTTAAACACAATAAAAACATAAAAAATACCCTCCTGGATCAGAGTCTGTCTAACCTACTGTTCTGACTCTGACTGTGGCAATAGGATGTACCATTTAGGGATACATTGCTGTCATATGACATTAAAAAAAAGAATGCAGAATTGAAGAGATCTTTTAACTGAAAATCAGTATCTGTATCTAAAATAGTATCTCCATTACCTAAGGAGTTCCACTTGAGTCTCCTGTGCCCTGATTTAAATACTCTCCAGAGTTCTTCAATATGGTCATCCAGAAGTTTGGTTTCTGCTTCATTCATTGTTTCCATTAATTTGTGATAGCGATCCAGCATGTTTTTCAATCCATTTGTATACCTAAGGAGTGTAAGATACACAAGAACCACAAAATTATGATTTTCTGGAAATACAGCTCTGAACTCAGGTCAAAGAGCAGATCACTTCCATCATTCCATTCAGACTTCCATATAAAGCAAAATTTGCAGAAATAACCACTGAATATGTATTGATTATAAATGCAATTCGTGTCCTATTGAAAACAAAAGAAAAATTTCATATGGCTCCAATAGTAGCTAAAGAAACCACTTCAGCCTCAACTCAGAAACAGTTTAAGACAGATCAGTTTGAAGCACGTAACTCAACAGACAAATTTTAAAATCCTATTAGGGCTCTTATCAGCATACTTGTGCACTAAATGCCTGTCATAATTTGGGCAAAGGTGACTTATCCAAAGCTGCACAAGAAGAAAGTGGCAGTGAGTTTAAATGTTAGTTGAAATCTAAATGGCACTGACAATTCATTGCAAAACAAATTACTTTCCTTGGTTCTTCTCAGATTTGACAAGATGTTAATTTGTATGACACAGTCGTACAGGGTGAAGGATGCAGACAGCGCCAAAGAAAAGCTTATTAGTGCAACATGGCCATTAGTCATTTTACCCTTAAAAAATGTCACTAAAAGCTCTCGTATTTCCAAAATTGTATGACTCAAGGCCCTTTCTGGTCTGGAGTTAAATCATCTGAAACACTGCCATAAGTCTGCATGTGAACAGATAGTCTGTTACAGCCTTACCTAAGATATTTGTCTTCCTGTAATGCCACGTATCTTGCTATTTCTGGGACTGGAAACCCTAGTTGTTCCATGTACTTTGTTTCAATGATAATCTCTTGGAGTACTGTAGAAAAATTCACTGTAAAGCGGACACCTTCCTTTGTGGTGATAGGGTCCTCTGTTACAGAGCTCTACAACACAAGAAAGAGCAGCAGAAAGGAGAGGAACATCAAATTTACAATGCAACAAAAAGGTTAGCTTTTGGAGACATTCGATAAGGCAGTAGGTAAAAGTCAGAATGGCTGACATTCAGAGCTTGTGGAAATGCCTTTAAAATTCAGTAATAATCTCAGCATTCTAGTTTCAGAAATTATACACAACTACCTCTTCCCTGAAAGCTGATTACAAGAAACAAACCAAATCACCAATGTTTAAATACAGCTGCAACCAGTTACAACACAAATCCCAGTGGAAGTTCATAGTCAGACAAAAGTTTAGTTAGAACAGGATTTTACACGATCTCTGCTGGGAACCTACCGCTTCCTAACTTCAGTCCCAAGTTTTGTTGTAATGTCCCAAAGAAGTTGTACCAAAATGCAAAATTTAACAGGAATTACAGCACAGAAGAAAACATAGAGAAACAACATTCACCCATGGTCATTCAGCAACTTTGTCTCATAAAGGAAAACAAACAGTTCTCAGCTCAGAACTTTAAAAATTTTCCTTTCAAAAACTGTTTAAAATATTATTATTAGAAAAATATCACTGACCATCAGATAGGTTTCAGTTCTTTCTTATAGAGAAGTCTGCTACACTGTCTTCCTATATCTCACCTGCTCAAAAGCCCCTGGATTGACATGGGCTGCAGCTCCACCAGTGACAACGGTCAGAAGATTATTTTTCAATAGCAGTGGGAGTATCTGTTCTGTCCCATCTCTCCAGTGGTTGTATTTTTGATCTTCATATTCTTTCATCCTCTTGGCCACTTGAAGATATGTTTGTTTTACCTAAAAAGGAAAATTCTGTATAACTAATTTTAAAGACCATGAGAAATGTTCGACTAACCTGCCTTAATACGCTGTCTTAATATGGTTTCTTATTTTTATTAGACGAGAGGGCAAATAATGCCTTGCAATTAATACAGGTGATGGAGAATTTAGGCTCTTGAGTTCTGTCATTGATTCCGTCACTGTGTCTCTGGGAAACAGTGGGAAGGTCACAGTTAGCTTTTCACATCTAACATGGCTTGCTGTGTGCAAAGACATTCTTGGAACTTCACCTCACATAAGAGCACTTCCACATCTTTAGAAGAAGAATAAGAAGAAAGTATTTCTTCATTAAATATCAAAAAACTAACATACTTCCTTTCCACGTTCACTAGCAAGCAACCCCTCTACTTCTTGAAATCGAATAATAGTGTGTTTGATCCGATAGAAAAGGGATCGGGACCAGTATATTGCTCCAGCCACTGGAGGTTGATTCTTGTACAAAGGTGGATCCTTGAGGTTCTGCACAAAGATTTGCTTAATATTTTCGACCTAGAAGAGAATGAAATATTGCAAAGAATCATTTCTCCACTTGCTTGTCCATGGTCAGTATCTAACCTGCTACACAGTACAAACTCTGGCGCTAATTCCAGCAGCAGGATAAAAACGATTATTTTTTTTTCTCATCATCTCTTGTTTGTACTAATTGCATTACAGAGAATGTCCTCCTTTCTATATCCAGTGGAACTGCTATTGTGGCCGTGTTTTATGTAAGATTACATATTATTGTTAAACTCATTGTTCTTTGAAATATCAAGAAAAATGTTCTGACATAAAAAGCTTTCTGACATACAGGCTTCAACATGTCAGAAATTATTTCTGCCTTCATGGTTGATCTCTGACACCTTTTGGTCATACCATGAACTTGTTCATCACAAAAAAAGCTGTAAGGCGTGAAAGAAGTATCTTCTCAGGAAGGACTACTGCTGAACTCCTGTTCACAAGGTAGGAATAGCCACAAGCCCTGTAACATTCAGAGTACAAGCAAACATCTTTCTGTTCCCACACAGTGCCACATCCATTTCAGCAAATTAACCATACTATTCCTCCAACAGGGTCCAAGAAAGTGAGAGCAATTATGATGTTTATTTTGTAAAACTTGTCAGTCATTCAGGTAGTAAAGGACACTACAATATTTAGACATATACACAGATTGATGAACATCACTAGGTAAAGAGCTTCAAGTACTACATAAGAAATCCTTAAATTAAATACCTCTTTACAGTATTGGTCCAAAATATCATTGAACTTCATCATCATCTGCTTATTAATGGTTTCACGAGAGCGGATGTGTTTGAAGTTTAACAGCATATCAAATGCAGCTTCTGCTGATCGAAGGGTCTTAAAAGATTCATCAATAAAGTTTTTGGTGTCTTCTTCAATAACCTAAACAGAGGAAGAAGGCAAAGAAATGCTATCACGTAGAGATTCATCTTGCAAAACCAAGAAAAGAACTTGGAAACAGAATACTGACCTTCAAAAATGGTCGAATTCCTTACATTTTCATTTACATATTTATTTATATATTCTTGTCTTTTGCAAACTTACATTTTCTTTAAATAAAAACACTGATATTCTAGAAGGAATATGTATATAAGACGTAATGAGGAGCATCACAGTATGTGGTACTTACTGAAACTTCTTCTTTAAATTCTTCCATAACTAATTTCCAGTCATGTGCATTTTCAATGCTAAAAAGATCAAAAGTCAGTTCTTCCATAGGACTAGTTAGTCCATTTACTGCTCTCACTAGATCATCAACACGCTTTGGATCCCCTGTGACAGCTTTCAGTTCAGGACCAAACACATTGTAAAACTCTTCAGTGATCTGTTAATTCAGAAGAACATACCAGAAAACTGTATTTTTAATGGTTCATATGTTATCTTGCAATTGATATACAGATTCATATATGGCCAAATTTTATATTATAGTATACTTAAATGGTTATTTGATATAAAATTCTTTCTTTAAGATAGCAATCCATGAAAACTGCAAATCTGTGAAACAGTTGTTAAAAGTCTGTATGTCCATAACAGCAACGTATGCAGTAATATCTTTCCTCAACCAGTACCTTGAGAAGAGTTATTTTGTTTCATACGTTACGATCCATTTTACTGGAATCAAAGTCACTGCTCAAGTCTTAAACACAAAACTACACACAAAACTAAAAGCTGTTAACATTTCAACAACTACAATACAAAATCATCTCCTCTAAAGAACAAGACACTGATCACACAATCCCTTTATTTATTGTCTATATTACTACCTGCAAAATATCATACACATCTTGACAGATTGAAGCCATATAATCTGTTTTTTCAAATAAACGCTTTCGGTCAAATTCCCAGTGTTGCTCTCTTCCTGATGTTTCAATTTGGGCACGAACAGCAAAATAACATTTCTTCCATTGTTCAAGAGCGCTTTTGGCTTCTGCTATTTTCTTTTTTGCAGCAGCTCTATCTTCTCTATTAATCAAATCAAAACAGTTAAGATACTACAGATAAAAAGACTATAGATAGAAAACTATATCTCAACTGGATTAATATACCCTGGTTTAGCAGCTTCTAATTATAAAAGATCTAGGCAAAATCTTGAAACTGTGAGGTCTTAATTTTCAATGCGATTGATTTTGAAAAGAGGTATTATTTCAGTACTGATTGATTATATTTCTGCCACTTTTTTATCATTATAATTCCATTGGGTTTATTAATTTACATCCTTTCTAGACAACAGAAGACAGGGCTGATTCAGTAATACATGAAAATTACAAAATAAATTGACTTTTAATTGACGTTCTAATACAATTTTAGGTAGTGAAAAATGATGAAACCTGTTTGATTAAAGTGTTATCTACTGCACTTCCTGTAAGACAAGCAAAGTTTTTAATAAATACAGCCCAGTTAAACAGTAATCCAGTACTTACTTAAACAGCGTGTGTAAATCCACAACTTTGTACACTCTTCTTGAAATTTCCCATGCAATTCGTTCCATGAGTGGTACCATCCGTTCATCCTTGTTGTAATGCCGTGAAATAACCCATACCATTCTCAAGGCATTCATCAGTGTAGGAATTGTATCCAAAACAACATGAAATCCAGTGCTGTATGTTAAATTCTATTAAATGTATTATAAATATTGTGAATAAGATGTCATGAAAATACACAGATACATATTCTATAAATCAGTATTTTTTCTACAGATACCCTAAGTTAAGAAAGTCTGTGACATTATAAAACAAATTACCCAGTCAAGGAAATACCTTGGTGCCCAAGTAACACACTTGGTTAAGGATGCGCAAATCTGCACTGATTCTCCAAATGCTTTTTAGATCCTGCCTCATTAATATTCTCTTTTCTGTAAAAGATGTCCCAAGACTGGTTTTGGCTTAACTCTTTATTTGGATATTTGGATGATCTTCAATAAAGCTTAAAAATTGAGACATCAACTGTAATCAGTGATAGAAGCTACCTCAAAAATGGAGTAGAGAAATCTTTATTTTCCCCAGTTCAGCTATGCTAACAAATTTTCCCAAGCCTGTGATTTACAAACCAAGCTCTTCACAGCTCTGGGCTTCTGCTTTCAATTATTAGAACAACTGTCACTCATACAAAACAAGCAAGCCTTTTTTTTTATTAAATATAAAAAGCTAGGGTATATCTTTATTGTTGATAAAAAGTAAAAAATAAACAAAGATGACTGTGTCAACAGAGAAAGCAAACCCAGGTAACTACGGTTAAAACTTCACAAAGTCTTCTTAAGGATACATACCTTCAAATGGCGTTCAAGAGTTGAAAGAAACTTAACATTATCCAGAGCTTCCATATGATGTTTTCTGAGGTCTCTTAAGACTATCTGTAAATCTCCAGTATGCTCAGATTCAGCTTCCTGTAATATTTCCAAGACTTTTTGCACTTCCGGAAGCTTTGTCTGTTCAGTAAGAGCCCTTAAAGTATCATTTCTTTCACGCCAAAGGTTTACTTCTGCAAGTGGACCATCACCCTACAAGTAATGTGGAATAAAATAAAAATCCTAAATTACGGTTACACAAGTGTGAAATCCTATAACCAGGACTATATTTGTTCCTTCTTTTCAATATGCTGTATGCTGAGAAAACCCTGACATGATTCAACCGTGCAAAAAAAAGAGACAGAAGAAGATCCTTGAAATCAAAAGTTTTACGCACACTGAAGGGAACTGTTCATGGGGAGTATATCCCTGAGTTGAAGCTGGAGAGTCCATGCTTGCAAAAGCTCATGCACAAGTAACTTTGTACACCTTAAATCCCTCAGTATGTCTAATGGTACTGCTCATGTATGTGTGTGTTTGCAGAATCAGACCTTATAATTGGGGTTTTTTTGTTTGTTTGTTTGAGAGAGGACTCTTTTCAAGCAGAAATATAGTTGTGTATTTTAAAAAAATCACTGCAGCTTTTAATATTGCATGGCTATCTTTAGAAGAGTGTAGATAACAAAATTGCCTTAGTTTCCACAGTTATCCTGCGTGGGTAGGCTCTGCAGTGAGTTACTTCATATTCTATTTATATTCTATTTCCCAGAGTCACACAGTTCCTTACTACTTTTGTTCTACTTGACATCAATTAGTAAATGGCTTTCCAACAATCAAACATGAAGAAGGACTAAAAATGAGCACAAATCGCTGAAAGAGATTCTTGTGGGGAAATGAAGTAGTGTCTCCAGGAATAAAAGAAGCTTGGTGTTCTAGGCAACATTACCTGTGGAACCTTCTTTAGTTGTTCCTCTAGAGTTGTGGATATTAATTTCTGCCAGGTCATTGCATAACTTTCCAGAGCTTCAACCACTTCTGGAACTGTGGCAAGAGCAGTCACTTCTCTGTCTAGATTTATAGTTGGCATCTCCAGTTTAATATTTCCTATTGGAAGAAAAGGCACATTAACTGTCTTGTCCCATCAGCATTAGTGGATAACATCACTGAAATGGCTTATGCCTTCCATCTTGCTAGCTACGGAGGACAGGTAACATAGCGCCTGCTCTGCCTATTTGAGAATACATCGAAAAACATCCAGTTGCTTCACGGTTTACACAGTGCAAAGATGTATTCCTAGAAATACATGAAAAGTTCTTAGTTTTTCAAGCCTTAACCCAATCTCTAACTATGAAGAATTAGGCTTAGGGCTTTGGTGAAGAAGATTATCAATCTGCCTATTGTAGGCCATGACACTCCCCTTAGTGTCATGACAGTAGCCCCTGTCAGAGAAGGGATGCTAAACAACACGTGAAAGTCTCATTCGGTCTACCACTTTCGATACCCTGCTATGGCCTGAGTCCCCTGAATATTGGTAAGCAATGAGGCATGTTTACCCTCTCTCCTGTTCTTACTCCAGGCTGTTTGAAAGACTATCACTGATTTCATCCATTTCTCCATACTGCCTGCTATGCTTCAGGGCAGTAAAAATACTACTGTTATCAGCAAAGAGAAACTTCCATCAGGTCTGGAGCTTCCCCAGAAACTGTATGTATTTATTATTCTATAAGCCATTCCTAGGTGAACCTCTTTCTACTGTCATGTACCCTAAACCCCACAGTGCTGGCTTAGGCAGAATACTCACCTTCAGTTTGTTGTGTAGTCTGCTGAGTAACACTTAGGAATTTTTGCCTGTTCATTTGAACCTCATTCCTCATCTGAATATTACAGTATTCCACAGGCTGTTCTTTGTTTTCTGCAAGCTCAGTTGTGGGTAAATTCCTTTTTTCAGAATCTGGGTTTTCACTATCTGGATGAAAGGAAGTTTCCTCAATCTGCTGCTGACTATAGGAGACAGCTGGTGAAAATGTCTACAATTCAAACAGGTACCACAGATTAGATGGTTCATATTAAAAAAGAAAACAATAAAATTCAGCTTACTAGCAATTCATTAAGCAATGGATTGTTGTTCTAAAATTTAATTTAAGTGCATATCATTCCATGTCACCTCTTTAGCATCATTCTCTCTACCTCAAGTTCTGCAGAGGAATAGCTCCAGCATGCTTTTACAAAAGTCTATCGGCACAAAAATAGAGGTATCTGGTGTCACACTCTTAAATGTTTCCCATATAGGGCCAGACAACAAAATAATGCCCATCTCCACAAAAAATTGGGAAACAAAATATCAAATAAGGATTAACAAAATCTTAATTTTGGCATATGAAGGTCACTCATCAAATACTAGTATTTCTTATGCATGGTTCATACTGTCAGCAGAATACTAAATAAGCAAATCACTCATAGAAACACTCAAAACTCCATATATAAAAGCTGTTATACATTTACCTGTGAGATGGCATTCTTTAGCATCAAAAGAGTATCATCAGTCAGTAAACCAAACTTTATCACCTTAGGAAGAACCTCATTAGCTTCACTCAGGTCATTAGGTTCAGCAACTCTTTCTAAACAGTATACAAACAATTAGCATAAATCTAATTATTTTATACAGAAAGCATAAAGTCCTTTCCACGGTAAGTTAAAGCTCCAATAAAACAAACACTCAAGTGTCATCATCTGACTCTAAGTCTTTACAATTCAGCCTCATAGTTAGGAAATGGTTTTCTGTTCAAACAAAACAGCGTTCTTGATTTGAACTCCTATTCTACACACAGACCAGGAAAATCTTGCACAGAACTGCCACAAAATGACCAAATACACTATCATAATTTTTTTTTCTCAATTGTCTTGTTTCTAGAAAAACTGAAATTAACAGGCATGTACAAAATATTTAGTAGCTTCAAACACCACGTGTTACTGCTTGGTGCGCCCACATAAATGCTTATGCTGGGGCCAGTCTCTGGCACTAAATTAGATGTAACATACCGTTGATTGTTCCTGGACACAGGTGTGAAAATACCTGTTTGCTTCAGTGTAGAAGCTGTTTCCTATGGGGCTACAGCCAGATACTGAGGTCTGATTACGACCTGAACCAGAGCTACTCTGACGATTTGTACTAGAGATACCAGATGCTTGAATAAATATCAGAATAAAATGTGCTGCTGTTTTGTATCACAGTTTGAGTCAGGTCAGGAAGTCTAACCCAGCTGTGCTGATCACCACCTTATTGTCTAACTTTCACATACAGCTCCTCATCCTCCAAACACCGTACACAGTTGTAGCAGTTGCAGTAACTAAATCTTCTTAGTTCCTCTGAGTGCAGCATGAAAGCTTCGTCCTTGCTGGTAAAATGTGGGAGATATGTAACCTCCCATAAATTTCATATGAAGAGCATTCTTGATTCCTGGTTCTACTTGGAGTGTATTTGTAGCCAGTTAATTAATCTGGACATACACTATCCTGAATTCCAGTCACCATCACCTTTTCTCAATGTGAAGTAAAGTTCAATGTGACACTGAAAACGCTGACCCTGCAGTTATTCAGGGCACATACCTTTGTTGTCTCTCAGAAAATACACGGTAAAATCTGATACAAATTCTTTGGGAATTTCATCAAGAACCACGTAGAGACGCACTTTGTCAACTTTCTGTTCCTGTAGCTGAAACAGAAAATAAAAAGGAAGTATGACTATTAACTGTTTGCTGCCACGTTTCTTAACAGCAAGAAAATGTTTGCCTGCTGTTAGCAATAGGACAGAATCATTAGTTTAACTCCACTATCTTAGAATTGCTGCCCAAGTACACTACTAACATAAATTAAATGTTAAAAACCCACTCAGCTAACAGTAAGTCATCAGCTTTAGAAACAACGTTGATTTCCAGACCGACAGGACTAAGAGCATTAATGCCTGAAACATAAGAAAGCACTTAAATGCCTGAGCCCCCCATGCCTTTCTGAGAATGTGCAAGCATGTACTCCCCTTCCACCTGCATCTCAGCCATAAACCAACTCTAGTTAGAAACCCCAGGCTCCATCCTGACCATCTAATTATGTAAAAGACTTGAGGTACAAAGTCTTTGTTCACTGTTCCTTACACGCTTCTCCCATCGTGTCTGTACCTAGCCGTGATTCTAACTGCAACTTTTCTTTTCCAGGCAACTCTGGGAATAGGTAATGTGGTGCCTGAGTAACTCTCTGATGCATTTTCTCACAAAAAGTCAGCATTTTGCCAAGTAAATTACCTTTGCAATCTCTTGTCAGTCAATGTCAGAGCCTGTGGCAAGACACCACAGGCCATTGCTTTTGAATGGAAATTCCTGTTTTCGTAAAATGCTCTGAGTACTTGCTCTGCACTGTACCTCCTTAATTCGCCTACCAGTTTTACTGAAACAGTTGCATCAGAAAACCAGCATCTTCATATCCACAAAAGAACAGAGTGAAATACAACACTTACCCGTGGTGCGTGTTCCATACCATCAGTTGTAGATCTCTGCTCCAGTTTACTCAATTCAGACCCTCTAGAGAGAGCTGATACGTGACCTGGCACGCTGTCATTGTCTGTAGGTTGTAGAGGGGATGCCTTGCCTTTTTCAGTCACCTCTAAGAAAGAACAACACAAGAACTCAATTAAAAAACAGGTATTTCGTGTATATAAGACGGATTCTTCCAATTTTCTTCTAAAAGTAAATGACTGAGCATTTTCTTCCATCTTCAGCATCACTTTTCAACAACCAGCCATCAAAACCTGGTGTTAATCGTACATTTTCACACAGTACAGCATTATTGCTGAAGAACTGAATCCAAATATACAAGTCACTAAACTGCATTCCACAGGTAACTGGGTTTTATTTAGAATATCTTACCAGCCATTTCCAACGCAATTGATCTTTTATAACTAAATAAGTAGGTTAGCACATTTCAAGGTGAAACCCCTTTGTAAAAGGAAATGCAAAAAATTAAGGGTTTTGTCGTGTCAGATCTATGATGTGGAAAATGTTTAGAGTTATGTCATGCCCAAGAGGTGATGGTGAATACACTGTAACACAGGAACAACTGCATGAATTCCAGGGCCAGTCAAGAATTTCAAACTTTATTTCATATCGTCTTTCAGAAGGTGCACCATGTCTTCTTCCCCTTTCAGCACAGGCTTCCAGACACTTAAAAGAAGTGCAAAAAAGCATAGCTGCATCCCCAACTGGATCCTTTGTGTGCTGATATTATTATCAAGCAATAAATAATTCTCCTTGTCTCACTGCCTTTGAGCATTAACCTGCAGCATTGCAGCTGCCTCCATTCCGAGGTGCAGAGTGGGAAGTTGAATTGTATCTTTCCTTTAGTCTACTTACGCCCACACCAGGCTTCAGCACTTAACTTTCATGGTCCTATCTTTTTTGCACAGTATGAATAAAATTCTTTTATGGATATAAAATACCAGGCCATGACTCTCTGCTTCTGCAAGTAACTGTTTCAGGAGCTTGCAGGAGTTACACAGATACTGACAGCAGAGAATTGAATCTCTGAGCCACAGAAAATCATTGCTCTCTTCTGACATCCTTTCTACCACTTTTCCTTCATTTTTTCCCAATTTTTTTTGTGAAAGGCTTCTCTGCAATACCGTGGTTAAAGTATTAGACCTATCTTAACTCTTTACAGGACCGCTTTTATTCTCAATAAACTACACCAGAATAAACAGAAGAGCCTGCAACTCTTCAAGGGAATGAATTAATTCCTACTAAATGGAACATACTAATTTTATTTATTTTAATAACACTAATCTCAAGGAATCCAAAATTACAAAGCCAGTAAAAGATGTCACAGACAAAGACTGGATGGAAGGTCTGTGCTTGTGGGTTGGTTTTGTTCACCCGTCTCTTTCTTTCCACCTGTTTGGAAAAAATGAAAGGGCCAAACTAGGATAGGTTTCTTTCAAAGGAACATTCTGAGGGATAAGCTCCTGAGAAAATTTTAATTAGACACACTGTCCAGGACACTATCCACAAAATCAGATCTACTTTTCTGGGAAAAGAAGTTGTTGATACAGCCGGATCTGCTCAAGAGAGCCATGTTAGCGAGTCACATTTAGCCCCCACAGCAGTGTGGCCTGGAATGACTATACTTCGGCCACTCAAGACACCTACTTCCTTCCAACGCCACAGAGGAGGCTGTTTCATACAACTGCTCAGGAAGGAGGTTATCCGGGCCTTCCTCCTGCTGCTCGTCTGCAAACTTGTCTGCATCACCTGTGCCTGCACACACGCAAAATAGCAGGAAAGCACGGCAGAACCACTCCACAGCAGGGATGGTGCAAATCCCACCAAGGCACAACCAGAGAGGAAAAAGGTCATG
This sequence comes from Rhinoptilus africanus, assembly GCA_013400135.1. Classification (NCBI taxonomy): domain Eukaryota; kingdom Metazoa; phylum Chordata; class Aves; order Charadriiformes; family Glareolidae; genus Rhinoptilus; species Rhinoptilus africanus. The sequence goes on from VXBO01014686.1 coordinate 226,629, forward strand.
GAAACGGGTGGGATAAAAGAGGTACAGGAGGACTGGACATAGCCCTAGGGACAGAAAAGCAGGGAAAGGGGTAAGGTAACGGGGCTAGGACACAGGAGATGCGACAAAGTATGGCTTGAGGGAGGGGGAAACAGGGAGTTGGGGTGGGAAGGTCAGAGCGAAGGGGTTTTCGGTCAGGCAGTGCCCGGGGGAGGGCTGTGCAGGCCGGGCCCTCACCCACTGCCTCCTCACCGTCCTGGCCGCGCCGCTCGGCCCGCAGCAGCAGCAGCGTCGCGCCCGCCTCCCTCTCACCGTCCCCCTCCTCGGTACCGCGGTCGAAAAAGCGCAGCACAGCCCGCCCCTCCTCGCCGCCGCCGCGGTTCAACAGCTCCTCGAATGGCGCCGGATCGGTCAGTCCCAGAACGGCGAGCACTCGGTCCCGCAGCCACCGCACCCGCACATCGCCCAGGGCCATGGCGGCGACCCTCGGGGCCCGACTGACGCCTCCCGGTGGCCACGGCAACGGCCCGGGGCGGAGCGATGGCCGCCGCCCGCCCAGCGCCCGCCTGAGGGGGCCGCCTCGCGCCTCCCGCCGCCGCGCAGGGGCGGGCCTCAGGGACGGGGCGCGGGGCAGCGGGAGGGGCGGCCCGGCCGCGCCCCCCCAGCGCTGCCGGGGGCGAGGGAGGGCCCACGGCGAAGGGCGCAAAGGAGCTTTTATTTGTAAGTAATATGGAACTTACACTGTTCTTATGGCACAGGAGTTAAAACATGATGGTAATAGCCCCACAAAAAATACAAAACCACCCCTTTCTGCCTATTCAGTATAAACTTCGGTTCAACAACATCGGGTAACGCCGTATGTGTGTGTGTCCTTACAGCCAAACGTAACCAGGGACCGAGGCCAATCCTTCATTCCCCATGAAATAGGAGGTTTCCTGGGAGCAGAAACTGCGTGTAAAAACAGAACCTGGGATAGAAATTTCTAGTCGGCAGTTTGGTTCTCTTACTTGTGTCCTCACCCAGGCACTGCAAGGCTTTTCCAGAGGCTTTTACCCACCAGGGTCAGGGCCAGCAAGGGGCTGCACACACCAGCTTTGCAGAAAGCATCAGAAAGCGCCTCACCGCAGGGATGTAAGAGGGATAAAACTGCTAATCCTGCCTTCTTCTATAGCATTAAATATCACTCTGGCTTCTGTAGAATAGGCTGAAGTAGTAACTCCAGGCAGAACTCAGAATAATCGGTTAACATTTTCGGTGCAATTTTAAATACAGCCAAAAAAGAGCACGTTGCCTTGCTCTGTATAAATTTATATTTCATAATCCGTCAGGAATAGATACTGAAAACAGACATTGCTTTGGCTGCATTGCTGAATTGTTCCCAAAGTGCATGAGAGGGGAGCTTGCTTAAGTAGATGATTAGTAATGAATGTTTAATTATAATGAAAAGTCTTTCAGGTAACTTAAAAGTAATCATTCAAGAAAATTAACAGCCTCAACAAAAAAAACACGCTTACACTGGTTTTAGGACAAGCAGTAACAACTTTTTTTTTTAAGAATAAAATTAATTTACAACATTAGTTTATCAAGAAAAATGTACATTTTATGTCTATATACTTTACAAGATGCTCCAGATCTGCCATGTATTTCTATTGGAGGTATATATTACAGAATTATTTGGCTGCATTATAAGGCAATCAGTGAAAAACACTTTGTCCTACAAGAAACCATTCATAGGTGAGATCCAATCACATGATTACTTGCAGAAAATTCCAAACATTTCTGCTGACAGCAACCAAACTATGCCGTATCATCTTTATTAAAATGTAAAGAAATGTGCTTAAAAGAGAAAGGCGTAAACTTGTATCCTCCACCAGAGTAGAATTTGTTCTGAAATTCCACCCTGAAATGAGACAAAAAAACCAAAACAGAACCTGTAAATTAATCCAAAATGACCGGTTGTCAAGGGATAGAACTGTGCCACGCAAGAGGCTGAACAAAACCAGTCCTAATCCTGTCACTTAGGCTTTCTGTGCCTCTCTTTAGCCTTCCTGTCACAGATTCAGGCAAATTTTGTGGTTCTCAGAGACCCAAACACACCAACCTTGTGCTGTAATGGCTCACTTCTTACTAATTTGGTTTTGAGTTAGTTGCAGTTAATTGTTTTGCAAATATACAATATCATGAGGACAGTACTCTGTCATGCATATAGCTCTGCCCCTCATGAGTTTTTATACTATGTATCTTGCCTTTTCTTATACTGCAAATTTCATCAGGTTCCAAACTAAACATTTTTTGGATCCACTCCAATGTGCAGAGCTGGTGAGACTGAGAAAGGATTAAAATACTTAAGGCTTGACAAACCCACTTTAGCAAAAGTCTTGCTCACTAATATAAATCAGTTCTGTTAAAACAAATAAATAAAATAGACTGAAGCCATTCAGTAATATAATCAGATTGAAATTAAAAATACTTACCCACATTACTAATACTCTACAGTATGAAAAGCTGCAATACTGTAAGTCAAATGTGCTCATAGTTTGCACCAAAATAAACTCTGAATGATAGAGGTTAATATGCATCATAAGCCAATATAATATTTGAATTTACTGAAAATATTCCAGAGGAACAATCACATTCAACTAATGAGCCATGTATTTAATATTATTAAATACATCTATTACAGTAGCATGAGGCTGTTGAATTTTACACTTCTCTTTTTAATAAGGCACCTAATATTCTGACACAAAAATTCATCTTAAACAAGCCAGTACATGCTAAAGTAGTATAAAGAAAAAATGAACTTACCAGTGAAGTCGTATAGCATGGAGAAAGGCAGAAAGCCCCTCCATGACCAAAAGAATAAGAATCGTTAGCACAGCAAAAAAGGCTAGAACAGGGACTAGCAGTAAGACACCGTATGTTGTATCCACACGAAGACCCACTCTCATCACCATTTGCCATAAAACTTCTGATAACTCTATTAAAAAAAAAGGTTTTAATTTTTTAATGTTGATACTGCATGCGTTCGCCCAGTGAGTTACTCTAACTGACCTGTATTCTAGTTTAAACAATATTATGGGATCTGCTGAACATGGCAACCCTCCACCCCAGCTAGTTGTCCCCCTCCCTCCCCCAAAACATTTTAAGGTACGTCTCAGTTTCAAAATCAGATCTACTGATCACAATATTTTACGCTGTGACACCATTAGCAAGACACTAAATACCTTCCAAACTGGTCAGTCACTGGGAAATAGGAAATGGTACTTCGACTGTTAATATACTATTATGTGAGGTAACACTGTGCTCAGATAATCAGCCTCTTTACAACACAGAGCAATCAATCAAGACAATTACTAGGTTCCAAACAGTAATTCACAGTTTTAGTTTGTGGGCTTTCCATAGACCATGATTATCTTAAAAAGGGAACTGTTTTAAATTAAGAAAAAGATAATTTCATAGTAGCATCACTTCAACAGGCCAGGCCCCCTCTAATCATCATAAAAAAAAATCAAGACAGATAAAAAAACCCCAACAAAAAAACCCCCACTTACGTGCATGAGCAAGACTTAATGCCCAGAGTCTCAGATAAGAGGCTGTATTAGAAATACATCCTAGACAGTATTCAATGGTATGAATTGCTTGATTCATAAAGACATCTGCAAAATTAAACTAAAATATGAAAATATATTGTGAGAGAACAGAAACATTCATCTGCAAATCTTAATATACACGGAAGAAAAATTCCATTAAAGGGTAATACATTGATTTCCTATCAAGTAAAAAAACAAGATCTGCTATGTTTAAGATTCTTACTACAAAGACAACACTAAAAAAAAGTAAACAGATGCTATAGTTTTCCAGTTATGTTTCCCAATTACTTTATTGATAGATAGAAGCGAATGCAATTTATGCTTTCCACAAGGAATATGATCTAATACTTGAAAAGTCTAAGTAGTAAAACCAGTCATTGTTCTAATTCCCATTCTATTAATGTCGTAAGTTTACAATGTCAATTTTTGCATCTTTAAACCCAAGGTTAATTATTAGTAATGCTAGTGATTAACTACGTTAATACTGTAAACTGTAAATATACATACTTGTTGCTAACAAAGAGTTACAAGACTGATACGACCACAAGTTTCAACATTTATTTTGCATGGAACTATGACACATTTTATTTAAGCAAACAATTCTTGCATTTTCTATACATAAGAAGCAAGAGTCTACTACCCCAGTTAAGCAAGTACTACATATAGTCTGCACACTGGGAAACTGAAGCAAGTTTTTGTCTTTCAATTCACACGAAATTAGTGGAATCGGTCAAGACCTTTAAAAATTTGGCCAAACTAACCAGCAGCAATAGCTGAGGACTAGGAATGCAGCTCATGTCTCCCAACCTCCGTTAGCAATAATCCTCATCACAAAATGTGATCTGCAGACATGAAAAGACTTCTGTCTGGATGAAAGACCAAGATTAATTAACAGGAAGCTGGGCAGTCGTCCTCTTGCCTTACAAAGTCTTAAGATTTTTAACCCATTCTTCCACTTAAGAAAAACTATAGCCTTAGATGCAAATAAAGCATCTAAGCAAAGACCTCTCCCTGTTCTCCACTTCAGAGAGATTGTGGTTTACTATAGGAATCTGAATTTACCAAGAAATAATGATAAAATATCAACAAATAAAAATAAGTAAATTGCATTCAGGCATCAAGATATTTGTAAAGGCTCAGCTGATTTTCTTGAAAACTTCCAGGAACTCAGTGTACAGATTGTCTCCTTGATATTCCACTTCTAATTTGCTTTTAAGGACATGCAAACTAGAGGTTAAGTAAAAACATTACCTCCTCTCCATCCCCCTCTCTGTGTCCACTGTCTGAATGACTGCTTCCTTCTTCCACATCATGAGATCTCAGCAGAGAAAGTTCTTCTTCACTTTCTTTTCGAATTAGCTTGTAGCCACTCTGCAAAGTGGAAATGCATCGTGTCTTTACGAGGATTGCCAACTTATTTTTTAAAATTTATTTAAAGCAGTCACATGCAAAGGCAAAAAAGAGAGCTAGAGGAACAAAGCACTATTATGTGTCACAGTCAAAAACTTTCCAAGTTGAGTAAAAATACCTAGTAAGGACATTACTCTATATGCAATTCAACAGCAGCTGAATTCTTCTATACTAAAGAAATGTGTCTCTCTTAACACTTACCCTGTACATCCTAATGCCTCGGCCTCCACTGTGCAACCAATATAAATAAAGTGGTTTACCAAAAAGCATTACAGGAACAGAAAGAAAAGCAATGCTAAGTAAAAACCTCTGTAGAGCAACCTGTTGGGGAAGGAAAGAAAGAAAATTAGATTTGATCACAAAAATCCAAAGCATGAAAAGCCTTCCCATTTTCCTTTAAAGGCCTGTTTAAGCATAAGAAAAGTACTACTGATTTAGTGGCCATGTACTCACAGAATGGTGGGGTTGGAAGGGATCTCTGGAGACGAGACCATCTAGTCCAACCCCCTGCCAGAGCAGGGTCACCCAGAGCAGGTTACACAGGAACGCGTCCAGGCGGGTTTGGGATGTCTCCAGAGACGGAGACTCCACCACCTCCCTGGGCAGTCTGTGCCAGGGCTCTGCCACCCTCAAGGGAAAGAAGTTCCTCCTCATGTTTAGGTGGAACTTCCCATGCTCGAGTTTGTGCCTGTTACCTCTTGTCTACTCCAAAATGAACATACACGTTTTACTTAATCAGGCCCTTAAACTGGTTTACAGACATCCAGCAACTTCAGGACTGGTTTCTAGATTACGACATTACTGATACTCAGTTTTGTAAGATTATTTACAACAGATAGAAACGCATCAAAATTACAAGCATGAGACTGTTCTCTAGCCTTAATTTTAACCTGGGAGATTATGTTCTGGAAACAGGTATTTTCACAAGTCACTATGTAAAATATTACAACTGCTTAAAGAGTAAATATGTTATTTAATCATAACCTTTATTCAATTTTCCCTCAGTCTGATACATTCCCCTTCCTAGAACACTCAGCCATCAGCTGAGTCTCCACTTGTTAGAACACTACTAACCTGGAAATTAGTAAGAAGCCTGCAGAACACTACTAACCTGTCCGGTGTAGAAGACCTCTGTTTCACCTCCAGGAAACAGGAACATGTTAATAAATTGGATCAGAATACTAGGAGCAGATGTAGAGTCCTCTGCAGAGTACGCTAGCCATTTAAAGAAGATCATAAACACAAGGTAGCCAAAGATGCACATCATGAATAAAAGTTCAGGAAGAAAAACCAAATAAATATTATACTTCTTCTTGAAATGTCTGAAGGATAAAAATGGGGAGAAAAAAATAAGTTTTACAAAAAAAAGATCAAGATAAATACATGGCCCAAACATAATTTCAATAAAGAGAGCAGTACCCAGCACTTCTAAACAGTAAGACTGAAGTTACAGTCCAGAACTGATTTCTTCGTATTCAGTGAAATTTTGACCAGGTATGGCAGCGCAAATCAAGCCCACAAGAGGCATGTATCTCTATTTAGCAACAAGTAAAATAAAATCTTGTATTAATCCATGTCTGTAGATTTTTTTGGCATAATACTGATCCATCATCTTATTTATGTGAAGGAACATCTCTCCATTACTGTCTTTTTTTAAGAAGAGTTTTCACAATTACTATTATTCTGTTTTTAACATATTGTTCCAGTTTTTCCTACCAGATTAACTGTTATAATTCAAGACTTGACAAAAACTATGTTAATATTATTTTAACTTCTTGTACTTACAAGTGGTTAAATACCCCCAATACAACTCCAAACGTCATGTGAGTCACTCCGAAAATCACAGACATTTTCATTTTGAAAGAATTTAAGAAACTGAGACGGTTGCTTGCCAAATTCCATATCTGAAGAAGACAAACCAGTATTAAAGAACAGAGCAACAGGAGGAATGAAACAGCATCCTTTCTCTATTGCAGACCAGAATTCTACCTCAAACGGTGATCACAACTGAAATTTGAGTTTTGTGAAAATAGTTACATCTTTTTTGACTTCTGAAGGGAAAAGCTCTTTATGAATGGAGAATGCAAGAAGAAACATATTTTTCCCCGTAATTTATTTTCCTAACTGTCATGGTTTCAGTTGGGATAGAGTTAACTTTTTTACTAGCAGCTGATGTAGTGCTACGGTTTGGATCTGTGATGGCAACAGCGTGACAGCACACTGTTTTTTCTAGTTGTTGCTGAGCACTCAAGGCCTTTTCGGCTCCTCATTCCGCCCTGCCAGCGAGTAGGCTGGGATGGCACAAGGAGCTGCAAAGGGACACAGTCAGGACAGCTGACCCCAAGTGACCAAAGGGATTTCCCACGCCATATGACGTCATGCTCAGTATATAAAGCTGGGGCAAGGAGGAGGAAGGGGGAAACACTCGGAGTGATGGCGTTTGTCTTCCCAAGTAACCATTACACATGATGGAGCCCTGCTTTCCTCTACATATTAAACTATCTTTATGTCAACCCACGAGGTTTTTTTCCACTTTGACTTTATTCTCTCCCTCCCTCATCCAAACTGGGGCGGTGAGCGAGCAGCTGCACAGTTCTATGTGCCAGCTGGGGTTAAACCACACCACTAACACGTACTAAAATCTAATTTATAAATGGCTGATTATCACAAATGGATAATTTAAAATATTAAGACTAACCGGATCAATTCCAAAGGGATAAGCTCCATTGTATACACCAATAACATTTGGATCCAGTGTTAAAAATTGATTATCCTTCAGATCACGAAGACTGCAGAGAAAGAAAAACACAGTCAGACCTGACACGCTTTAAACATAGCGACAGCATATACTTTTAAGTTCTGCAGGACATTACTCCTGCTTTCCTTTATATGACTAGCTAAGCCACTGTCAGACTCCAAAAGAATACAAAGATTTCTAAGCAGAAAGGGGCTGGCTAATAAAAACAATAGGGAAAAAAAAATCTCTAGAAACTCACAGTCTGGGCTTAACTCACACTCACTGTCTGTGAAAGAAAATTTTCTAGATTTTATTCCTCATTTCCCTAGAACGGAAAATTTCATTTAAAAAGCACACAATTTGCTTTTTTATAAAATTCATTAACAAAACCCCAAAGAGTAGTAAATATCTTTTTTCCCTTTTTGCATTTGGTTGAGTTTCCACTCTAACTTCATACAGTTTTTAACACATGGATGTCGTCTGTCTCACGTTTTAACCAAAGTCAGTGGTTTTGACACTACTATTTCGAGCTCCTTCCTGTTTTTGAGGCAGACTGAACAGAGCTGTGAAGATTTAAATACCAAAGGGATGTGACACCTCAAAACAATGAGGTTAACCCACTTTGTGAAGAAGCAGGTTTGACAATTCACATGGCCTACTTTTTTCTTTTTTTTAACTATCAGGAAAAGCTGTGCAAAGACTAATGATTGCTAGGCAATTAATTTATTTAATTAATTGTTAATGTCTTTACAGTAGATGCTAATGCTGCTTGGCTACTCATTCCAGGCGCATGACCTAGGACAAATTTCTGCAAAACTAGCCCTGTTTTCTATTCCTCTCAAAATCTGGCATATATATATATTCAGAAACTTCTCCTGGAAAACACAGTAATTCCAGGCAAATTAAAGCCATTAGCATAAAGACAAACCATAAGACAGGAGGCAGTCCACTTTTTATGAATAAAAAGAATACAAGACAAAGTCTTAGTGCCTTCTGTTAAGATTTTACAATACTACTGGAGTCCACAGCCATTCATAAGAACACCTTTGTGAGACCACAAAAAGGATGCAAAACACATCTGAGAAGGTTTAAGGACTGAATAAACTTTAGAAATGTCACCTCAAAATTAGGTACAAGTTCTTACTAACAATAGAAAGATACTATGCCAGCTGCAGTTTTTAATGACTAAAAGTTACCAGCTAGTGTACAGCATTAGGCTACTGCAACAGCCTGTTTCAGGATAAGACTGATTATCAGCAGACAAGGGAAGAGCTATGGATGTCGTCTGTCTGGACTTCTATACGGCCTCTGACAAGATCCACCACAACATCCTTCTCTCTGAGCTGCAGAGAGATGGATTTGATGGGTGCACTACTTGGTGGACGAGGAATTGGTTGGATGGTCACATCCAGAGGGTAATAGTTAATGGCTTGATGTCCAGATGGAAATCGGTGACAAGCGGTGTCCTTCAGGGGCGCAAACTGGGACCAGTACTGTTCAGTATCTTCATCAATGACATAGAGGGATCGAGTGCAGCCTCAGCAAGTTTGCTGATGACGCCAGGCTAGAGTGGTGTGGTTGACATGCCTGAGGGACGGGATGCCATCCAAAGGGACTCTGCTCATTGCACGGGGGGTTGGAATAGATGAACTTTCAAGGTCCCTTCCAACCCATTCTGTGATTTTACTAGATTTCATTACATCTACTTACTCCTTTCAATAAAAGCAAAGTTAAAGTGGGTGACTAAAAGGGTTAAATGTTGTTGCAGGAAGTACATTTTTGTTGTAATGGTATAGCAAACAGAAGCACACTACTCACCTCCAAACCTTCTGTTCAAACATTGCTGAAACATTCCATCCAGAACCAAATATATTTAACGACTTGGAAAAGCAGTCATTATAGATCAATCCAGTGTATATAGAAAACAGACCCATTAATAAAATAACATATCGGCCTTCAAATAACATTTTCATTATCTGCAAGTATTGGAAAAAAGACAAAATAGAGAACATCATCTGCTATGTGAACAATCGTTATCTACACATTTTGAAGAGAAACACATTTTTGGCCATACCAAGTCGTCTAAAAACTAAAAGTTCTTGTGAACAGTCGTTAAGGAATATGAAGAAACCTACAGCCAACCAAGATGTAACACAGAGAATTTTGCTTTAAGCATGTAAATACGCAATTTACAAATGGCGGCCACCAAATGGGTACAGTTTATCTCCACACATTGATTTTATGTTAGGTGATTTATATGCAAAGGTTTATAGCCATTAGGAAATAGAGCTACCAGCAAGAAGTACATTCTGGAAGACATTTGTGGTTTAAATTAATGCCGAGATTTGAAGTCCCCGTACAAGCTCTCATGACACAGAGACTTTTCTCATTGGTATTGTTACACTAATGAATAATCTTTTTAAACCATGTTTCCTTCCTGAGACTGGTTTTCAAGAAGTTAGTCATTTGCAACCATTCTGAATTAAACATAATTCTAATGAGAGATACAAGTGTTCCCACATTCCAGCTTCATAACATTAAAAAATTAGTTAACATTAAGTTAATAATATTATTTCAAACTACAACTCCTTTTCAGAAATAACAGAAGATGGAGTTTGGAAAATTATTTTCTCCTCACATCAGTCACTGTAAGCACATTCTGTGAAGCACACACATCACTAAGTAGACCTCACAGAAGGAAAGAGAAGCCCAACAGTATCAACTAATTTTTGTCAGTCTTTTATTCCAACTTGATTATTTCTGCCCTTTCAAAAAAAAAGATAAGAGTTTGTTAGGATCATCACATTAATCTTGGGCAATATGGCAACTTTAAACACAGAAAAACCTGAAACAAAGGAAGAAAACCCCATCTAACACACATGCAATAAATAGTACTTTTCAGAAACATAAGAACTATTCAATTGAAGTTATTCTGCTGCATGAAGAGTAAATTATTTGCAATTCCTTTTACCTCATCTTGTGATCTTTTTAATCTAGGGTGGTTTTCATACAGTATTGTCAGGAGTGCAAATATGAACATTAGTAGACCATGCCCAAAGTCTCCAAACATAACCGCAAACAAGAAGGGAAAAGTGATGATGGTATAGAGCGCTGAAATGACAACATAACATATTTCAGGCACACAGCACAATAGGTGATGTTGGTATCTGAATTATGCCTAAGCAATTAAACTACTTTAACCTCTCAAACAATTTTCAGCTTTGAGTTTGAAAGACAGTTCACCCACTGCTAATAGACCTTTCCCCCACACTGTAAATTGACCTCAGTTTAAAGCTTCCTTATATCTGTCCCTTAGTAATGACAGTTCTGCAGTTGAGCGTTAGCCAACAAGTCTGAGGATAATAATATGAGCCCAGCAAATAAAAACCAAACAAACTGTTCTTCCTCTGTGGCTATTTCGGCTCTGAACTATAACATACATTCTCCTGTACAGCATGACATAGACAATGTAGTTGCAAAAATACATAAGGACATTAAACTAACTGGGCTACACAAAAAGCTGGATTTTTTCAAGTGATGAGCTCCGTGCTTCAGCAAGATCAATAGCCATTACCAAAACTTTCTTTTTTCCCCCTAAATATCTTAGCCAAGGTAAAGCATATAAAGAAAAATAATACAGCTATTATCAGTATCTTTAATGCTAAAACAACTTGGCAAAAAATCAAATCCCATCTTACTGCTTGGAGCACCATTTGTGCTTTCAATGAGCTACTGAAATTTTAAAACAGCTAGTAATAAGCAGTATCGTTGTCACCATTTTGCCTTTACCAGTGTCCAATTCAGCAAGGTATTTAAAAACATAACAAGGCAAGCAGTAGTGATAGCACAGCCCAGTTCAGAAATACCAACCTGGGTTAACTTCCCCATAGTTTCCAACTCCATAAGCATCAACAATGTTTTGGAACCCTGAGGTGAATTTATTGGTACGTATCAAAGTTGGAGGAGGTTGTGTTGTTGGGATGGTATTCATGAATGAAGAAATTGTAGCTCCACTCTTCCTCTAATTGCAGGCAGAAAGAAGATACATTTATATAAAAACTCAGTTGATACTTAATCTGAACTAAGTGAAAACATTTTCTCTATCAGCAGTTTCACTGATCTTGAAACAGCCCTAAATTAAGCCTCAAGTTTAATATTTAGCCCTTTGTGTCTTCTTAAAAAGAAATAAATTACATTAATCTGTTTCTCTAAGATGACTCATTATGTACAGTGTTCTAAATCTTACTTTATGAAACACCAAATGAGAATCATTGGTCGGTATTATAAAACAAAAATTTGATAGCAAAAATTCCCTCTGGTACAACAAAAAGATGGAGCTACACTCAACACAACTAACACAAGGGAATTAGCACCTTCTACTTGACTGCAAATAGCATTGTGAGCCCACTCAGACTTGTCCCCAACACAGAAATTCTTATTCATGGAAAAAGAAACAAAAGGAAAACCCAGAATACCCAACACAGCACTAAATAAAGGCTCCGCTAATAAAGAAATTGTCTTATATGAGTTCACAGAGACCCAGACCTGCCTGTGCCTATTTTTAGCCTATTTTAAATAATTATTTTCTTTCCTTATCTGTACAGTTAGTTCAAGACAAAAAGTTTTAACATCAGTGATCATTCAGCTGACTTACTGAACCTTCCTCCAAGGCATGGCGCAAATTCTGCAGATCAGCCACTGGACACCAAACCTCAGCAATTAAACATTTATTTGTGACATCAAAACTGCACAGGTTGAGTACGTGATAGATGGCTTTCATCTTCTTCACTTGGATAACCCATGTATAGATGGATTCAGATGCTTTACACAAGACTTGGCGTAAGTAATCCTCAGTTTTATGCAGCACCTTTTTCCAAGAAAAAAAGAAAAAAGCAACAAAAAGATTTCATGGAAAATGTGCCAGTGGTTCTGTTAACCACAGTCAGAGCACCTAGTATTTGTCCCATGCTGGATGACATTTGTAGAAGGCCACACTAACCATTGCTTAAAAAAGAAATCAATGCCAAGCACCCTGAAGTTTAATAGGTACATGCAACACAAGGCCAGGGACATGACACACAGTCATGCTCAGATCCAAAGCTTTATGCATTTTAGAAACATATTCACGTATTTAATGCTGCGATTTGTCAAACAATTTCCTATGGTGCAATAGCTACAGCAAAGGGAATATGGTATTTACTCACAGTGCGAAGATCCTGAATACGAACATTTAGTCCTTCAACAACTGCCTTGCGCTCCTCCAGGGTATTTGGATAGGGATACACATGACAGTGATAGCTACAGAAAAACAGAAGTTTGTGTTAAATAACCAACCTAAAACGAAACAAATCACCCATGCCCTAGTCAAATCTGCAACACACCATCTAGTAACCATGGAAGAGATTCAACTGAGAGCCAGTATTTTGCCTGTGCTTAGTAAGGACTGTAGGTAGAATGACTCATACGTTTATTTGTATATCGCATAATAAAGATAGATGCAATGGCGGGGGGGGACGACACGGACAAATTTAACTTCCAAAACCTTCCCTGAAAATCAACATTTGCTAGGAAGGGGAGCAGGGGGAAAACTAACAAGAAAATAACCCAGGTATAAAGAAATTACATATATATTAGTTTTACTTCTTACCAGTCACAAATCTTCTTAACTTTCTGGCCAATTTTTTCACCCCAATAGGACACTAAAAAAACAAACCATTTTGTGGTTTCGCCCTAAAGAAAAAAAAGTTAAGATGATGAAGTTTGTATTTAACCAACAACTCCACTGTGACAAAATCATATAGCAAAATAACACATTTGAATAATTAGAAAAGCTGTGTTAGTGCCATTAACCTTTCACTATTTTAGTGAAGATCAAAAAATAAAATTCAAGTGTGCCAATCTCTCTTCTTTTTTTGGTATATTAGAGAAAAACAGAAAACGTTTTCAGGGCTAATAAAAGATATAATATATTTTACCACCTCAGAATTATTAGTAATAAAAAAGTCTTAAAATATTAAAATGTTACAAATGAGAACTGAAGCAAAATTTAAAAGTGACAGATTAAGCAGCCATAATTGCTGATTTACAAAAAAATGAGTAAGTTCAGAGAAAAAACTTCACTGAAGACTAACTGTACGCCAGACCTTTTTTCCTTAACTGCTGAATGAACAAATAAATTTACTATTAAGAGGTAATACGCTATTCAGACCTAGTTAATAAATACCCAAGCAGCCTTTTATGCCACGTATGTCGATCAAGGCAGCCAATTACAAAGTCACTACCATAGCACAATAAAACTCATCAAGCTGAACGATGACAAATTCATTGCCACTCCTATAGTTATGCTGGCATCAAGACCCCTAATTTTGAAGTCTTATAAGTTCTAATACTTTAATACAGTTTTCCCTCCAAGGGCACCGAGAAATCACATTCACTGAAGACCTGAGCAGCAATTCTTCCAAGTCTCAAGAAAAGTACCGAACAAAATAAACTGATAGGTACAATGTTTACTCACTGTATCTGGATCTTCCAGACACTCATCCAACTCCACGTATGTAAGAATATGTAAGCCTTTACACACTCTCCACAGCATTTTTTCAAATGCTTCAACTTTTGCTATGTGAACTAACCCAGATATGAATCTATGGAAAGAGAAAAATTTGAAAAATAAACTAAAATCCACAAGAAAAGTTATAAACTCAAGCACATCATCACTCAGGATCACATAGTAACAATAATTTAACATCTGCCATCTCTAGAGCAGGAGGCATCACCCCTAAACAGGACATAACTGTTCTATAAAACCGAGTCAATTTCTATGTGGCAAACAAAGGGAGTGTAGGCCTGAGCACACAAACAGAACTATATTTGGCATCATTTCTTTCTGTGACAATAAGGTTTTTAATTTTTCCTTGGTAAGATACCATCTCATAACGGTGTTGGAGAGACCAGTATCTATACATCATTTTACAGGCAAGTAGCTGATACCATTAATAATGTTACATTTACAACTGACACTGACAGGTGATTAAAACACTGTGTGTTTATCCTAGAAATACAGTTTGAACAGTAGAAGAAAGTACTGATTTAGAGCATTTAAAGATTTTCCTTAACACACATTTGGTTTGATGGAAGTTTTGTGACAGTTTTTTTGGTGCTGTCCTATCTGTCTCCTCAAATAATCCAATTTTGTTAGGAAGGTAGATTTGGGTCAGTCTCCTACCCTGTCTAAAACTGTTTGGCTCATCTGAAATCACTAGTCACACCACATTCCATCTTTTAAAAAAACAGCCCATTATTCACAGCAGCTCATCAAGCAGTTTTGAAACAGCACACGCTGACAACCTGCCCTACATGGAGGGAACAGCACCTACCCCAGCTTGGCGCCCAATCTGTGCATACAGTTGTAATCCATCAATTGCTCATTTTCCACAGATGCAAATTCTTCATAATTTGCATGTAAACGGGATTCATACTAGCAAATAAAAGAAAAATCATTCAAAACTTCCAGAAAAAAAAATATTTTTCATTCATTTGAAATTCATTCATTTCATTCATTCATTAATCTAAAGAAGAAAAGCTAATTAAGTTATTTCAATAAAAAACCCAGAAACTTTTACTGTGTTCAATTCAGACAACAGAAAAATGTTGTAAGATGAAGTGTACTGCTCTTAGCAATTGCAGTCAGTGTTGCCAAAGTTACAGAGTACATTTCTTAGCACCATTTATGCATCAAAATAACACAAATAGGCCTTCATTTTCAGTTGGTGTCAGCAGCAGCATTCAAACAACTCAACAGAGAAACCACAAAGCTCCTTTTAAAGTTCAGGACTGCATTTTGCTATGTCTGTGAACACAGCCCAGCACAAAAGGCTGCCAGCCAGGTTCTCTAGGTGCTGAGCACAAATAACGTACAGCGTACGGTGCTGTAAAGCCTGACACCACATCACACACTTAACTACAACTACTAACGGTATGCAACACAAATGCCTCATGCCACACACTCCTCGGCAAACAATATAATCAGTACCTCAATTGTTCTCCTGACAAATCTTTGTGTGACCTCTAACATGCATGTGTATTCTGTCAGTTCAAGCAGGTTCTTCCTCAACTTTTCTTTGTTTTTAGTTACTTCCCTCAATTCTGTCTCCAGCTTCTGCAACTGTTCCTAAGACATAGAGGAAAAAATGACATAGAATCAGTTATGCTGTTTTAGAAATCAGGGGAGGATGCATTTTAAGCACATGGTAATTTGCTGCAATGATGGGAGTTTCCCAATTTCTTAATTAACTTAAACTCCATAGGTTTTATCCCTCAGTCTGCCAAAGATTGCTTTGTATTGAGTACAGTTGATCCTCCACTGGCATCTGTTCAGTCTGCTGTTCTGACACTAATTTGTGTCCGAGCTAAGTAACGCAGATTTGGCATTAGAACTTCAGCTAGTACAGGGTGCAAGACACTTATGTATTCTATTAATAGAATTACAGCAAAACAGAATGTAATTCAAAATTATATCTGTGTTTTATAAGCTTCTACATCTGACACACTACCAGAAAAAGCATTCAGAGAAAACAGCACCATGTTTTGCTACGCAACCAGCACTGGAACCTGCAGAGACTTGAGCGTATAAAACTGCCACGCACCCTGGAAATTTTGGATGCACAAAGAAAGCCTTAGGTAAGTCCCAAAGCAGTAAGTGAGGCTGAAGGAATACATCTGCAGATAACAATTTGCCTGGAGCAGTGCAATATGCCAATCCATCAAAATAAAACAGATGACTGCAAACTCTACGAGTCAGCTCTGACCCTTCCACAGAAATTTTGTATTAATATCAAATCCTCACTGACAGTCTCCTAAGTAACACTGGTAGAAAAAAAAAAAATGGGCAAAACCGAAAGCAAATGCTTCTGCCCTCCCTGACACACCCCTATAATTTAAGTCATAGGTCATAAGATAGCAAGTAATTAAGTTTGAATTGACGTTCGAAGATCCAGAGCTACACTTTTGGCATCTGTTGTGTGGAAAAGTTACCTGGATTTCTAAAGTGTGTTTCAGCAATGGGGCAGGAGGAGCAACATCTCCTTCAGGGAGTGGAATATCCGCCTTCTTAATTTCTTGTACTAAATACCCTGGAGCAAGGAGAAAAAAAAAAGAAAAACAAAATCAGAAAGGAAATGGCATTTCCTTATGCTTCCAAGAATGCTGCATAGCTGCCCTTCAGCTGTTATTGATGGTGCTGATCACACTGCAGCATCATTTATTTTAGCAACACCACACAAACTAGAGTCTTCAAAAAAGAGAAGCTTACAGCATGCAAGGAATAAATACATAGAACATTTCTGCCTTGGAAGTTTGCACAAGTAAGCTATCTTCGCAGTCTTCTGACTGAAATTTTCCAACCACAAGGACTATTTAAGCAGCTCTTAACATTTCATAGTAGCTTTCTGCTGCTGCAAGATGCCGCTTTCTGCTAATTGTGCCATCTGCCAAAAATCTATGTTCGGCTCATTGACCCATGTTTGGAATAAAAAGCATTCAAACAACAAACACAACTCCCACTGGGCAGGGAGGCTGCCCAAAGAGCTACTGGGATTGTTTGGCATGACCAGCACATGTCTCTGACGAGATTCCAATAAAAAGATTCCTTTTAACAGTAACTTTTCCTCAGGATACAGTGAAGAAATCTGCATCTTGGTTGCAATGCTCTATTCATTAACTACCACGTGAATACAATTATTAACTACTTCAGATATTTTTGAGGGTGCTTGGAAGTTCAACAATATTGAGTTATGTAAGATGAAAAACAGGGTTTATTTTATAGTCAAGGAAATATGCAGGGTACAGCTTCCATTTTCCTAGCAGTTTTAAGCAGTCAATACTGAAATGGCCTCAACTATTTATCGGCAACACATTAGCAACTCTCCCTCACCTCTGGGCTTAAAAAAACCCCAACCTATATTTAGCACATACATGTTGTAGTCTACATATGTTTTAGAGCTCACAAAACCAAGCAACAGAGAACAGTGGTAAAATACTGGAAAAGGTGGCTCAGAAAGGTGGTGGGAGTCTCCACAATTCAAAATCCCACCAGACACACTCCTGGACAGCCTGCTCCAGCTGCCCCTGCTTGAGCTGGAGGTTGACTAGGTGATCTCAAGAGCTCCCTTCCAACCTAAATGACTCAGTGATAAACTCAAAGCTGATGCAGCATATCAAGACAAATTAAGGAATATATTTGTATTTTCTGACGCAATTCAGTACTATAGTCAAATCATCTCCAGGTCCAAAAATCTACACGAGTGTATGTATTTTCTCATACATACGAAATTCTATCAGACTCTACAGCATTCAGATCATACAAGACTGGGAAGATTAGAAAACCCTGTAGCTGAAACCTCCACTGTAGTTCCACTCTAGCGATGTGAACTTTAATAATGCCACAGATGAGAAAGGGCAGATAATGAAAGCAAAGCTCACCAAGTATTCTTTCCATTTCTTCACACTTCTTTACTTCATTCACAAATTTTCTCTGAAATACACTTACATTTGGGTTAAGCTGAAGGAGAAGGACAAAATGCTTATTAGGTATTTAAAATAGCAACTGCCTCTAAAAAACCACCGCTATTTCTATGGCTTCATGGGGACAATTCTGCACGTATTCTATGTGCTCTCTTTCTACAAAGTGCTTTTCAGCTGAGATGTACAAAAACCTAAAAAGTCTTCCAACAGCAAGGTTGGTTTTATTAAAGCAGAACTGAATTATCAGTGCCTTCTGCTAGTTTTACTCGAATAACAAAATAGCTGGATCTACTAGAGAAACCATTCCTAATCTCATTTCTAGAGGTTTAAAGTACTGCTTAACAACTTCACAAGCAAATTTTTGAGATGGATTTCCACAGAATCTATTTGAAATGCTAAGTTTTGAAAGAATCTTCTTGCATATATCCCCGTACGTCTCTGACTACTTATTCATCTTTTAATTCAGACCCACTAATACATTCTTTCTGGAATAAGTGATGTGTCAAATACCTGGAATGGCATCAAAATGTTAACCATAACACCCACGTAGTGATTCTTGCACATCTGCCTCCTCCTACCTGCCATATTTACTAACTAGCTGTTAATTTAAGTTCCCCAGCTTTCCTTGCAAACATTTTGCAACCTGTATTTCTGAAGAATACTTGGAAGAAATCTCAAAGTCTCAGTCAGCAAGCAAAGATCATATAATTACAATGAGGCAATGCAGAAACAAGGTTAATTATTACCCAACCCAATTTCATGTCAGTCAGGCTTGTAGTTTCCTCTAAGGCGTGCTGCTCCTCCAGGAACAGACATGTTTTACAAGCCAGCAGTCAGCGATGTTGAAGAAATAAGCCTACAGAACGGCTAAGATGTTTCTTTCTACCCATCTGTCAGTGGGGAGGTGTATCGATGAGCTGCGCACATACACTCTGACTAAAGTCCGTGTGCCTTCGGGTGGGCAGTGGGCTCTCCCACCAGATCCTACTCAAAATATCCCAGAGTGTAAGCTAACTGTCCAAGAGAGACAGGATACAGTCACCCCAAAACACCCCTCCCTAGTCTCGGGGAGTCTGGGGCTCCGCACCGACTTCGCATCGCCCAACCTCCTTTTCAGGGAAACGCGGCAGGGATCAGCCATGTATCTGCAAGTCAGAGCTGGGGAAAGGAGGAAGAGAGGCGGCCCCGGAGTCTTTCACATCGCATCGCCGGAATGAAGCCTACACCTTCCCCACGGCAACCCCCCTGCCCGGCTCGCCTTCCCCCGCGTCGCCCTCCCGCCGGGCCCCCTCGGGGTCCTTCTACCCCCCNGGGAAGCAGGTCAAGGAGAAGACACGTTACTAACGGGACTGTAAGAGCCGAACCACGGGGAAATCCCCAACTGAACGTCGTGATTGATTGACTGAGGAAAATCGGTCGTAAACGTTGTCTGTACCCTGGGTAGCCCAGATCAGGTACAGGTTGCCAGAGAGTTAACTGGAAGAGAGACTTACAGATCAATGAATTACAGAGCAGTCTGTCGGCTGCTCCAAAAATAGCTGGGCATGACGGGTTCGCCGTGGAAAGGAACCGCCATCGCGACCCGCTGAGCCAGGAGAGAACACGCCTGACAGGACCACGGCGGCCCGGCCCCGGGGAGGACGGCGGCCCCGACCCCGCTGCAGCCTCGGGGCTGGCCTGGGCCTCGGCAGCGGGTCGTGCAGAGCCCACCCGGCGGGCGCCAGCTCCGCGCTCCGGCTCCCCCAGGCACAGAGCCGAGCGATTTAATTCTGTTCCTTCTTTTAAATAACACAACCATTTTCTGTGTATCGTAAGAGTATTCATTTTATGCATCTTTAAAAGTTTATATAAAATGTCTACAAAAATCCAGGAATATTTATCCATACATTTTACCCAAAAATAATTAAAATACTAACAAAAATGGTTCTTTTTACATTAATATTTTTAAACCAAGGAACTATTCCATAATTTAGAAAACCAAGGGTTACTCATAATCGCTGCAAGTAAAACAAGAAATGCCAATAACAGGCCTTTAGCGAGACACTGGGAATATGGTTCTCCTGCAAAAAAAAAAAGAAAAAGGAAAAAGAAGTATAAGCATATGAGAGCAAAATTTTAGACAACCAAAAAGGATACAGATTAAAGTATATGCATCGCCTGAATAAAATAATGGAGTACAAAGCAAGGAATTAAGATGCTTTATACTTCTAAAACTGCAGAGAGTTTGTGTAACTTTAGTCCCTGGAGTTGTGCAGGGAATAAACACAGGCCACCACCTCTGTCCATGCAGCTCTGGGAACAGGGAGCAAGTGCCTCGATGCCCTTTGAAATGCCAGACATTTATCTACAGAGTCTCCCACAAAACATAATGCACCACACTTTTACACAGAGGAAACCTAAAAATTAACCATCTTACCAATATGGCAAGTTTTTACTGAAACGCATGTGAGCTGACTGAAAAACCACATACTGGCAAAGTGAGAAATGAGTCTTCCTCCACCCCTCGAGGGCAAACACTGACAATGCTACAATTACAGTAGGAAATGGAGACAGAATGGTATCGTAATGTGATATATTCTCCCTCCAAACTCTACAGGGGAGTGAAAAAGAATCTCTGCCAAACAGATATTCACAAAATTTCAACCTTATCCACAAAGTATACCTAGTAATTATTTTTCCACTAGTCTTGCTAAAAAATTAATGCAGTATCAAGGAAAACCTTCAACAGACTTTTTGGACCATGCTTTCTAAAAAAGAAATTTTAATTCCCTTCTACAAAGCATTCTTTCAGAATTCCACACATCGAATTACATTTCAAAGAAATATGGCCAGTTCACAGCATTCCACACTGATTATCATTTTTACCTGTGTAAAAACGTGTCAATGGATAAAAGAGTTGTGGCCAGCACACATCATTTCGATTGCAGTCAAATTCTGTATAATTAATCTGAAATCTGAAGAAAAAAGAAAAACAGGCTTATGAACTACAGTACCGAACACCAGCGTAAGTGGAAAAAATGGAGTATAAAGGTGTCCAGATTACAGGAAAAAACAAAATTAAGCCACAAACTTCTCACTATATTTCTTATGACTTTTTTTATTTAATAAAAACATGAGCTTCCCCTCTACTCCATTTCTGTAATTTTTAGTCAGATGCATCTTTTTGTGATGAATGTTTTCAGACAATGTTTGGGAGCGTCACTCAGCATCCCTTATCCACTCATGTGAACAACACAGAATTTTGTCCACTAAAGCCAAATGACAACTTTTCAGGGTCATTTACAGCCCTTCGTGTTCTTCATGCTCCTGAGGAAGACTGTCACTAACAGAATTGTTACTCAATGAACCTTTGAACCAGGCCTATTGCTCTGTACTCCACCAAACAACAGTAACCTTTTGATCAATGCTATTCACATCTGCTTATCATAATGTGAAGTATCCGTGTTTTTAAAAGTTACCTCGTCATTGGAATAGGCGGCTGCGCTGGCACTTTAATAAACTGCACAGCAGCAGTGATGGAAAGAAAGCTGGTGCTGTTTCCACAGACAAGCCCGCACTGGAATTGCCATATGACCGTTGAGTAACTGTAAGAATATGCATAACTATCACTTGAGGCCTGTAAATGGATATTTAGAGCCTAAACATAACCAGGAAACGACAAAATACACAGTATTTAGGAGGTCATTAATGATCTCTGGATTTTCAACACCATGCAGGGAAAGAACTTGCAAAGTATGGAAATTAGGCAAAATGCAACAGAATCCCATGCATTTGATTGGGATTGACTTGGGGGGGGCAGTGGAGGAAGTGTCTGCAGAGTGAAAATTCCCTCTTTCGGGAAAGAAAAAAACCATTTACCACCGCTCTCAATAAGAGCTCCACATTGAGGTAAGCCAGAACACAAGATAATGTTGCCACTCCCACCATGTGACAAGAAATTAAAATGATCTTCTGATGGAATGCCCTTCATATGCCTCCTGCTGGAAGCTTCAGAGATTTTATTTAATATTTCAGTGAAGTAGAAAGATTATCTACTGTTAACCACTACTATTTTTTTAATTATTATTTTCACTCCAGAGGGAGAAAGGTAAACCTGGTTGTGATCAAAGGAATTTGGGCTACAAATCCAAACAAAAGGCATGTAAAAAATTAGAAACAACAAAATAACATTTTTGTTTGTAAAATTCAATCTGGATATTTTAGGTAAGCAAGTCTCAAAATGAAGCATTTATTTGTCAGAGAGCCAGAGACACAACTCTCTACCTGATCTGCACAGCAAGAATCTCTTGCTGGGGAATCCCTTGTACTGCACCCACGTCAGCAAAGATTATGCGAATATTCAGATTTGCAGGAATATCTGGACAGATGCCTTTTAAGTTTCCACTGCTCACATTGGTATCAAAATTAAATGGATCAAGGCCTATAGAGGAGAACAGAGTTATTTAAATGGGAATACGATGGAGAACATTTTCTTTTCCATAATTCTATTATTGTCATAGTCCCGTGCAATATCGGTAACTTTCACATAGGAACACAGCAAAAAATACACATAAAAAAAAGGAGTACTTCATCAACAGAGAACTAAAATATGAAGCCATATGTGTACCAGCTGACAGGAAAATACACATTAGTGCAGTTTCTGTATAGATATCGAGTTATATGCATGCGTGCATACATATATGGATGGATAGATGGATGGATCCAGACACACAGATCAGCATCTCTAGGGATTTGTAATTACAGTTTGGCTTTATTTTGAGATGCTCTTTTCATCATGTGGGCATATTTAGACTATAAACAAGAACACAAACCTCACTTACGTATAATTTCCACCCAGTCATTTAGATCACTGTAACTTGAATTGTCCCTCTTTCCAATGTGAGTAGCTCGTATTAATGAATTCAATTTCTCAGTTACATTTCCTCTGCAAAAGAAGAATGTCAGATTACACAAAAAGTACACCTGTACTGTCTGCCACTCTGGGTTGCGTTATTACTGTATCACAAGGTCAGTTTCCTCTGAAAGATGTTATAACTAAACAAAAACAATCTTCAACTATTGAATTATCTGTTGAATGGAAGAAATGGCAAAGCATTCCACTCCAACATAAACCTCACTGGGATACAGAGAGATCTGAGTGAAACGGTTATTATAATTTCCTTTTTTTAAAAAAAGTGAGCCTAACCACCACAGAAAGCTGAAATGCATACATGACCATTTAAAAAGAATGTAAAAGTGCAGACAGTAGACACTTGCAAAGAATCGTGTAATAAGCAACAAGAGGGATGCAGGGGAAAAAAAATTCAACCTACTCACCTTAAAAGGCTGCAATCTTCATCAATACCAACTTCTAGAGTGCACCCAGAGAATGAATCTAGTCCGAATAAAACTGGTGCAGAAGTTGCTAACGTACATAAACCTCTGCCAGCTATGAAGTGAAAACAACTTACTTGAGCTTTCTTATAGCAACCTTTTGATCTCTAGCTTTCAATTTTGTGCAAAAATATCAAACATTAGAACACAGACCACCAAGTGGCATAGTTCAAATACAGATACAAGTCCATTCAGCTTAAGTTTTCCAAGAAACCATTAGAGGCTTACTCACTGATAATAAACGCTAGGGAATAGTCTAGAAGAGCAAAATTTGGAAGAGATTCTTAACTAAAATATATTTTTAAAAACCCCACATTAACTACAGTTGAAGTTGCAACCTCACAAGCCAGTACCTGGCTGCCAAATGTTTAGGCTTCCTGAAGTATCAGAAGCATTCATATTTGCAGCTTTCAGTGGTTTTCCAACTTGATAACCTAAACATAAGAGGGTAAATCATGAACACTGCATAAGAATATTTAAACATTAGCATTGTTTGAATAATAAATGTCATCAATCCTGAAGTAAACGGACAGACATTTCCATTACAGGAGAAAAACACTCACTTTAAATAATCAATATCTATACAACAAAAGCCTAAGACCCAATCACCGCTATTACAATTGCCAGTGCATTAAGACAGGAAGGCAGGGGCTAGCAACATAAAGATGTATGACAGAGATATAAAACATAGTCACTGATAATGATCTGTACTGTACCAAATTTTTTTATCTTCACTTCTAAGAAACAAAGTATTAATACCTGGATTCCCAAACAGTACTGTTGCATTAGTGCTCTTTAAGCTTTGAAATTTGACTGTGAATCTCTGTGCCAGTATTTCTGAAAAAAGAAAAAAATATTACTTTATTTTTAAATAAGTAAATTAGCAAAAAGTGTGCTCTACGTTGGATACAAACTTCCATCCTTCATTAGTAACAGAAGATTCAAAATAATACAAATTAATGGAAATCAGTCCCATATACTTTCTTTCCAGAGTCCAAGGGAAATTCTTTTTAAGTAGTATTAGTAAACAAGAGATTCTATCACAGAATTTCCATGCTGGAGGGAAAAAAGTAAATCAAAAATTGTAAAAGAAATTTCATGATACCTCCATCACATAAACTTCCAAGGAAGACTGTGACATTTATTTGCTCTATATTCTTGTCTTTCCAAATGAATGTATAATCCTCTGCAAAAGTTACATTTTGACATAGAACCTCAGCAGTATGAAGGCCTTCTGGCAGGAGAAAAAAAAAAAACACCACCACTTAATGAAAAGCCCTGCTAATTAGAAAGCTATGTTACTGTAGCTGAAAAAGTACACATTAAAAAAACCATGGCAAAATTCTGTTAATTATTCATCTTTTTGAGAATTTATTTAACTGTTTAAGTCCCATTTTATTAGGACAGTGCGACAATACAATCCCACAGATTATGAGTATTTTAACATTAGCGGTTCCAGGTCCTTTTGTAGATAATCTCTCCTGAAGAACCCAGCACTGGACTTTACATCACCAGCTGATGCACTTCTCTGGACTCAGGACTCCCTCTACTTTCATCTCATCCCTCCCAGGGAGCCATCACTGCCCAGAAAAACACATTAGTTTGAATTCCAGCAGTTCCATTTGTGCTGCATTACCCTCCCACTGACTGGGAACCATTCTGTATCAAATAACTGCTTCATTGGATGAAAAAGCCCCTTAAAAAGTCACGAGAGCTTTCAAAACAGAGACATATACATCATCTTACAGTCTGCCCATCCCACTTACGCATTCATCTTGGAGATTTTTTTAAAGTGTTCTTTATATCTTAGTTTATTTTCATTACTACTATTTCTTCTTCTCAAAAATTACTTTAAATGCAAGCTAAGGGACTTGATTTCTTGACCAGCTTTTAACGAAGATCCACTAAATTAAGTACTTTCTGCTTTGCAGTAAGCCAAACAGTTTACTTTTGGGGCATTAGATAATATACAAGATCCCTCCTAAGAAACACAGCAAGCATTTTAAGCATCAAAATCACCCATTTCTTATATAGTCCAGGTTAGGTAAGAAACCTATTTATTAAACGGAAGAGATGTACCATTTTCAGTGATGAATTTGCCCGTGTCAGTGATGGTCCTGTAGATGACATTTTGTTGGATGAAGTCTGAGAATAAAAAAAAAAGCAAACCCGCAGTAATTCTGACTAATAAATAGACAGGCATACTGTTTTCACATCCAAGGTGCAATCCTTGTTGTTATGAAAATGGAGTAGAAAATTATTTAGAAAATTAATTTTGATAAAGAAATAAGCAGTTTATGTATTTTGAGAAGCATAGCTAGTTATCTTCGTGGAGGCAATCATATTATCTCAACTCTAGAAGGACACTTCATAAGCACACACCTTTGTAATGCGGAAAGTAACCACTTGTTACCAACTCTAAAATGATGATACTGCACCCTCTTGACAGAAAAAGGGCTCTGCAAGAGTCTGAAAATAGGGAGTGGGAGAGATGCTGTTCTGTTATGTGTAGCCATAAGCAATATGAGTCACCAGAAACAGATAAATGTGAAACACAGGTCAATCCTAGTATTTTCTATATCCTAAACCTTGGGAAATAGTGGGAGGCTTGCCGGAAGGATATTAGGAACAGGAATAAAACATCCCCAAATGCTGAGCTACAGCCACCAGCTAACAAAGATACTACATGTAGCTGCTGTGTCAACAGCACTCTCGTGTGTTCTGATCTAGCAGCTCTGAGAAACATAAACCACGTTTCTGTCAGGGTTTATGCAGCATACCTCCAGTACCACTGTTTATTCTCACGTCATGGGACAGTCCTTCCTTGTAAAATGCCAGATTGGTAAGGCATTTGACATCAAAGTTCTGGAGATACGCTACGGGGGCATTTCCAACACACTGTCCAGCCATGGATTCCTGCAGGTAGTTCAACAGAAATAAGTATGTTGGACCCTTTTCTAGCTCCTTGCTTTTCATTTTAAGACTGTTAGTGAAACGCTCCAAGTATGTACTACAGCCATATGACACTTTGACAAACAAGTAATCTGATGTTAGCAAAATACCTCAATCTGTAGCAAGAAAGAGGTTAAAATTTAAAAAGCACAGCTTTCAAAATAGTCTCCATGTACAGTATGGCTTCATCTTAATTTGTCACAATAATTATTACCACCAAGTCTCTCTAAAATGCAAAAGGAATTTTAATAAAGTACAACCAGATGACTAATATTCAAAAGGAAAAACGATGACAGTGCTCAGTAATGCAGCAGGCAAACCAAAAAAATACAGAAATATGGTAAGACATAAATTATTAATTGGGATGCCAAGCTTGATTTCACCTCTTGAAATAATTAAAACATTACCATCTGGGGGGATGGGCAGGGAGATCAGGAAGGATCATTTTAATGATGATTTTGTGGTGAGTTTGGGGTTTTTTTTGTGAAAAATATATTCCACCACTTCACAACAGCAAGTTACAGAATCTGGTCACAAAGCCATAAGGAGTCTGATGTACGGAGAACATCAAACAGAACAAAAAGAAACAAAAGCTCCTAAACGTGATTACCTGGGGAATGGTAAAATACTCATTTTCTTCTGTCATAATTGGATCTCCTTGCTTGTAACCAGTGAAAAGTCTCCCAGGAGAAGTTTGTAAAGGGATCTTAAAGGGAGGAACTCTAGGTATAGAACTGAAAACAAGTTTAAAAATTAAACAACTCTTTGCTCTCTACCTCACACAAATAATCATACATTTGCTGTCATGTCCCATGTTGTCATACAGTACCAATGGCATTTCTCCATCTGCACTTAAAGTTCGTACCCTAAAATTCCAATTTCAAAATAACTTCCATTATAAAAACAGGTTACATTTTTGGTAGCATGCCTCATGTGTATGTCAAGAAAATAAATTTTCTTAAGACTTACGTAGAGCCATGATAAAAGTAGCCAAGAAATGGTGTATTGTCAAGAGAAGACTGTACACAAAGGAAGGGAAACCAATCAGGGATATATTCCATTGACTGAGAAGAGCACAGCTGATCAAAAGGTGGGTTTACATCCCCACCAAACACTCCAGTGAAACATGATTCATTGAATAACTGCTTTAAGTCTGGGGTACATTCCTGAAAGGGAAAACAATGGTCACTTTTTATCACAGTAATTGCATTACCATAGGCACTATAGTCATACTTGCCAGTAAAACAAACCAATTTTGTAGAGAGAGGTCATATTTACTATGAGAAATACTGGAAAATCCAAACAAGCCCTCTAGCCCTATCTAGTCTGAAGCATTCAGTACCTCTCTCTCGCCCCAGACAATAGAATGCACCGACAAATTCTGAAAACAGTTAATCAAAGTTTAATATGAAACAAGTACCAGATCACAGCAACAACGAACATCACAAGCTCCAGCTGTCAAGTCACAAGGACAAGAGCCCAATGGGTGAAACACTTGGTTTGGGATGATAGTCACATTTTCTGTAAAAGAAAGTTTAAAAAAAAAAAAAAAAAAAAAAAGAAGAGAAAATCAGATTGAGTAGATCTGAATCTGGAATCCAAGTAAGTACACCATGCACATTGCAGTTTATTCTGACTGTGTACAAACCTTTTTTTAAATGTCATGAATGATTATTCAGTATCTCTTGCTGCCCAAATCACAATTTATTTTTTTTTCATATATGGAGGAAAAGACCATCCAAAATGCCTTTTCTTCTTTAGCATAACTGAACGCTTACCTGACACATTTCCTGTAAAGGAAGAGTTGGCATATATTTCAGCTTGAATCAGGAGATGGGCCAACATCACTGAATCACGGCAAGCTAAAACCTGAAGCATTTCAACCACGCAGAGAGGTGTT
This sequence comes from Rhinoptilus africanus, assembly GCA_013400135.1. Taxonomy (NCBI): domain Eukaryota; kingdom Metazoa; phylum Chordata; class Aves; order Charadriiformes; family Glareolidae; genus Rhinoptilus; species Rhinoptilus africanus. Next base: position 255,088 of record VXBO01014686.1, read on the forward strand.
GTGCAGCAGTCAGTAGCGTTGGGCAAACACAATTGCAGGTTTCTAGTCAAGCTTATAGTCACCTTGGAAGTGTTCTGAAAAAATGCAAAATAAAGTTTGTCAGTTTTGACAGCTTGTATTAAATTACTCTTACTTATACTACTCATCAGCTTCTGAAAGAGAAGCTTCAGTACCACTGTGTTTTGTCAGTGCTACAATATTCTTCCCATATAAAATCAGACATTTGTTGACAGTGGAATGACAAAGGGTCTGCTAGCAAGATACGCAAATACAGTGAGGATATGAACTGTACACAGAACTTTTTAAGGCACGCACACCGATTAAGTTACCTGAGAAATCCCACGCACATTTCAAAAGAAAAAAACAACAAAAAAGTGAATTTCAGTTTTTACAGCTAACTTCAGTTGAAAACTGGAATGACTGCAGAGTTGCTAAAACCCCTAAGGAATTACGTATAACATAACACTGAAGGCAAGGCTAATGAATACAGACATTTTAGAGCTCATGCTGTATAGAAGCACCACTTTGTTATTTCTGTTAGCTCCTTTCCGCGGGGCTGAAACACTCTCAAATGCTACAGCCAGCCAGGAAGTACAGGCAGTTCTGGAGAGGAGAACAAGAAGGAACCAGTGTCAAAGCTGCACCTCAGCAAACTCCAGCAAGGGCATCCACACGAAGGGATATGTCAAGGAAAAAAGGCAAGGGCAAGGCTTTCAAATTAGGTTGTTAATACATGAACATTTTGATAGTATTTCATTAAGCCCTTAATGTATGACAGTTCAATCCTTCCTGTTTTGAAGAATCAGTATTTTACATACCATACCAGGTGTTACATTCAAATGCCAATCACCAGCTCTTTTACTTCCGCTGCAATTTGCAAGCTGCAATTTTCCTATATCAAAATAAAAATTTAAAAAGTATTTCACTGTCATTGAGAAAAAAACTGGAAAATCCTTTTGTGCCTTCAAGTAGGCATACCCTCAGGCCCAGCTGACAAGGAGGCTTAATCAGCAGTCTTTTGGAGTTCCTATTTCAGTAACAATTAAAGCACTAAATGAAGTGCATGACTGTTTCTCCAGTAATTTTAGTGTCAGACAAAATATTCACAGTTCAAACACATTTATTTACATGCTATTTGGAAAAGAAAAAATGAAGTGTTCTTACCTGTCTCTTCATCTACAGAACGTAAAGTTATAGAAAAATTAACTCCTGAAGAATTTCCAAGAAAAAATGAATTTACTCTGGTCCCTGACATATGGATAAATGAAGGCTGAAAGACTAAAAAAAGAGAAAGAAACAAGTCTTAACACACAGAAAAAGTTGACATCTGTAAGACAACACTGAGGTCTCCACTTGGGATAGGTTCCTACCTTCCTACACTTTAAGTTGTCAGAAATAGCACAAAAATATCTCACAATGCCCAGGATTTTATTCACATTCCCGCAAAGTGCTACAGCAGTGGGTTCACTGTAGCTTTCTGTACTTCAAGTTTGCATTTGTCAAGATGCACAGTGAACACACGGCAGCATAACGACATTAAGGCAGCACTTACCTGCCCAAGCAGATACTACCCAAGTCAGGCAACAACGTATTTAACATTTCTTGCTGACTTCAGGTCACACTGTCTGGTGGTATCAAGGGTGTAGCACTACCTGTGATCCGTAATTGCAGACTACTGCCCTCAGCACGTCGATGTAATTGCAAGTTTAGGGCTCCAAGTTGGAAGTTTCGCTAGAATTTCCTTTACAGAGGTCACCAACGCTGAAAGGTCCAACAGAAGCCGCCCCGCCTTTCCCTCTCCGAGCTTTCCCCAGCACTAAGCCGTGGCAGGAGCCTGCATGGCCACCACCTTCGGGCTGGGCCACCAAAGGCCCACCATCTCCTAGCCCCAGGGCACGCCCGCCCACACCATCCCTCGGGGCCTCCCCTCAGGCCCAGCCGGGCAGGCCCCACGGTTACCCACTGGGGGAAGGGCCCGCCGCAGACCGGCCCCTTCCTCCCCTCACCCCCGGCCGCCCTTTTGGCCCCCTTGCCGCCGTAGCCTCGCCCCCCGGGGGCCGCCTTTCATCGCGGCCCCTGACACCCTCCACCCACCGGGATGCCAGACGCGCTGCCCGGGGCAAGGTGCCACCAGCAGCAGCAGCGTCCCAAGGAAGGCAGCCTCCATGGCGCCTAAGGAGGGCCGCGCCGAGGAGGCAGCTGCCGCCCGCCCGCCATCTTGCGGCGCCAGCGCGGCGCCATGGCAACGGGAAGGGGCGGGGAGCGCCGGCGGCCGGGCGGCCG
>VXBO01014686.1:264747-275760 GCA_013400135.1 Rhinoptilus africanus
CTGATTTTTTTTTTTTTTTTTTGTGACAGCGAATACTGACACACGCCTACTCAAGAGTGGTCCTCAGAGTGCTGGAAGCAGCTGTTGAGTCAAAGAAGCGATTCAGTGTTTATGTTACTGAATCACAGCCAGATCAAGCAGGGCAAGTACTCATTAATTTGTGTTTTATCCTGATTAACAGGGTAAGTTCCAGCTAGCATCAAATCTGTCATACCTTAAGAAAAGCGTCTAGGCTTGTTTGCAGCATTTTAAATGGTAATCGCCACCAACATAATCACATTTTTCTGGACAAGTAAAAATCCCAAAACAACACTGGCAAGTAGTTTCCAATAGTAAATATTCTAACACGAGTATTACCCATGTTTTCTTCAAAGGTTTGCAAGTTTTGAATCAGTACCAGGCAACCTGCATTTCTCTTGGGAAATGGGAGACAACTGATTTCTAGTGGCCTGCTTCAACAGTAGGCTAAAATAATCAGTATTATTTTAAGCACAGGAAAAAAACCAAAACATTTAGCTGTCGATGTCGTTTGGAGATACCAAGTAAAGGCTATTACTGCTAGCAGAAGAGCAAGCTTTCCCCCCTCAGAGCATACACCGTTGTGTAAGTGAAGTAGTAAATCCTGCTCGTTGGATAATACACATTGCTAACGCGGCTTTCACTGCAGTCAAGGATGTTCAGCTGCATGAAACGTGATTTTCCAGCTTCCCTGAAATAATGTCTAGCAATGCACTCCATACTTAATTTTTCGTTTCTTATATTCTGTTGATGAAAAAGCTCAGCTTAGGTAGTCTGTCATCTTAGTAACAGTTTACCAACTTACCATTCCTTTAAATGTAATTCCTGACTGATAAAAAAACTGACTTGACTTTTTGGGGGGTTGTTGAAGTTTGTTTTCATTTCTACGCAAAAAATTATCTTCTAATGGAAAGTACATGATAAACCAAAACTACAAAAGCAAGGGAACGTGGGCAGTCGTGGGTTTCAGTCTTTCAGACAATATTTTTCTAACATTGCCTAAAAAAAAAAAAAAAAAGACTTCCAAGTTTCAAATGTGGGGGTTTTTTAATAGGCAAAAAATGGCAAAAGCCTTGAGGAAGCTGAACATTCCCGTGACTGTGATTCTGGATGCTGCAGTCGGGTAAGTCTGATCATGAAATCTTCACATTGTTCATCACGAGTTTATTTTGACAGCGTTGTAGGTTAGTTTCCTAGAGGCTTGTTCAATCTACAGAGGTTGTTACTCAGTTTGTCAGAGCTGTCAAACAAGCTAAACGAGTTACACCTCTGGGTGCACAATTAGGAGAATATGCCTGCTACAGAACAGGTATTTGATGTTCGCATGTCAGAATGAAAAATGGAGTCAGACCTAAAGGTAGAACTCGGGGATGAGGAGCATCCTGTGGATTTGGCTGAGGTTATTACGGTGCAGTTGCACTTCACCGTAGTTAGTGTCTTATCACAGCCATCCAGGTCCTGTAACCAAGCATCCTTCCCTAGGCAGATTTCAACTCCTTCCAGCAGTTACACAATTGCCAAGGTCCGGTGTGGCTGGAGAAGATAAGATTACTTAATGTTCCTGCCTGGGAAGCAGATGAAAGCTCACTCCAGGGATGTGTAACATCCCATAGACTTGGGTAGATGAAACTAGTTCAGAAAAGTGAAACACTGTTGGAATTGCCAGTTTCTGTTCAGCAAATGTCACTTGTCATATTACCCACTAAGATTTGGATTTTTTTCTCCCCTTTGAACAGCTACATTATGGAAAAAGTGGACTTGGTGTTAGTTGGTGCTGAAGGTGTAGTCGAAAGCGGAGGCATTATTAACAAGGTAATAGGTAGTGAGTTTATTACCTCATTCTGTAAACTCTACACTCTTAAAGTTTGGTTTCTTTGAAGAATTCAAGGCTTTCTGAAAAATCTTTTCTACTTGGACGTTATCCAGTAAACATATGTTTATTGTTGGAAACTGGGCAAGGTTATGTCACGCTAGCACTGAGTCTGCACGTTGTTTTCCATCTGTCTCCACAGATCGGCACTAATCAAATTGCTGTCTGCGCCAAAGCTCAGAATAAGCCATTCTACGTGGTAGCAGAAAGCTTCAAGTTTGTAAGGCTTTTCCCTCTGAATCAGCAGGATGTCCCAGATAAGTTTAAGGTAAGAGAAATTCAAATTACTTCTTAGACAACTAAGATGCACACTTACGTGTCCATGAAAAATTTTCATCTAAACATTCTTCACATTTACCTGGATCTCTCTACTGCAGCTTGCTTTACATAATGCGGAGCTGCTCTCTCTTAGCCACGTGTCAGACAGCTATAATTTGCCGTAGTACTAACATTTAGTTCCTGAAGCAGTTCCCTTGGGGTGCAGGAGCAGCTGAGGACAAGAAACAGTTAAATCAATACATTTCAGAACTACAGACTGTACTTTATAAAGAAGATAAACCAGCTGAAACCAAGGTGGCACCAGCTTGTGCCTCATTCTAGGGCAACTGACTTCCTTCAGTTTCACCACAAACATCTGCTCAAGACCTGTAAGAGGTTTTCACTTGCAGTTGTGTAATAACTAATGGTCTCTGTTTCATTCTAGTACAAAGCAGACACTCTGAAAACAAGTCAGAATCTAACAGAGGAGCATCCTTGGATTGACTACACATCCCCGTCGCTAATTACGTTACTGTTTACAGATCTCGGTGTGTTAACTCCATCAGCTGTCAGTGATGAACTTATTAAACTCTATCTGTAACAGAGGACTTGGCGTACAGGATGATTCATCTTCAGTGACCATCAGTGTTGTAAGAACTTGGAAGATGGTAGAGGTTACATGGAAAGGAAACAACATTATCAGGATTAATGCAATTACCAGCCTTCTTGAGTTTTTCAAGCAGAACATTACACGTGGATGGACCACTGCTAAAAAACCATCCCAAAGTTACTACAGCTTCTGAAGCCCTAAAATAAGTTATTTTAAAGATGGGTGGGGTATTTTGGTATTGTAAAATAAAATACCTTATGGTGTATTCAGACTCATTCTGAGGTATGCTGTTACTGATCTGTGGTACGTACCTGAAAAAAAATCAAAATTAAAAAATGCACAAGGGTGCAAATGGAAATCTGCAGCTCCTGCCACGCCATACTAGAGCAGTACTTTCAGCTTTGTTCTTAACTGCAGGCTTGCTTGCATGTCTTTGTGGACGCCAGGTCTCTTTATTGAAAACATTACATCAATTCTGTTCTCTGCATTGTTATTTTGTTATAAAAATACAGTTTTATTGAAATTGGCTGCATTTTAATGTAAAAGTGTGGTTAGAATAACCATGAACCTTCAGACTCTTAAGTCAGCAACAGTTTCTGCCTTGAGTCGACTCTGGCTGCCTGTTAGTCTCTTCTCAAACTCTTCTTCACTAATTTTTCCTTTTTTTAATCTTTTCAAGAGCCTTGTGTCATTCAGCAACTCTTCCATATCCTCATCTTCAATATCGGAGCCCTGTTGACAGTTGAAAAGTAGCAAATTAAACACAACACCAAAAATCTTTCATCCTGTACAGCTGACCACAAGAGAAGTTTACAACTCAGATTTTGCCAGGGGTTTCTAAGCAGGAAATAATACTCAGTTTCTATCTAGGAAACTAACTCTCAGTTATGCTTGCTGAGAATTGAAAAAAGCAAAGAGAAAAGAAAAAAAAAAATCAATTACAGGCCACCATCATGCCGTACAGCTGGACCTCTGAGAAACAAAAATCTATGGTACCTGTGCTGGCAGCATTATCAACCGGCATCAGAGCGCTCAGAAGTTGTTTTAGTGTCAGGCTTTAAAAAGCTGCTCTAATTTTTTAAATTTTTTAAATTTTACATACTAAAAATTTAATGTAGTCATCAGTTCTATCAAACCAAAATGCCATGGCTCTCTGCCATTTGGAAGTATGTGCCTGTGCTACAGTAATCACGTGCAGTTTAATAGAACGGGCACAGTTTACCTCTTCACGCTTCCTTTTAGCTGTTACTTTCTTTTTCTTCTCCTTCTTGGCTTTCTGCTTTGACCAGGCTTTTTTCTTTATGAATTTCTTTTTGCCTCCATTTTCCTCTCTTTCTTTTCTTTGTTGTTCTAATTGCTTCTGTCTTTGTTTTTCTCTATTTTTATCCTTAAATGAAATGGAGTCTGTATTAACAGTGACTGGAGTAAAGTCTGGAAAACGTTTTCCTCTTAGTTCAGGCATCTTTGGCATTTTTAACAATGCAAAACCTTTGGCAAGGCTAGCAAAATCCAGATCTGTTAAAATACAAAATTTTACAGTCAGTTTCCTAAAAAAGTTAATTTAACTTAGCAAGTGACAGAAAAAAAACATTATCTTATTGTATAGTTTGCATTCTATACTTAATACTAGTAACAAAGTCACTTTTATTTACGTTTATGTCAGTTTGGTCAAACTTGCTAATTACATGTTTTCTCTTGAAAACAATGAGAAACAAGTTGCTTGAAAAAACAGTTTTGTCAGAATCTGATGCAGCAGATTGTAGCTCTGAGAAGAGGACAGTAGTTGAAGCTTGCGAACACTAACACTATGGTTTTTGCCAAACCAAATCCCGTCTTCTGAAAGAACCGTAAGAGATACCAGCCACTGCTGGGAATTACCTTTTACTCGGAAGATCAGGTTACATTCGTGTTTGGCATAAGCCTGGATGTAAGATACAAACGCTTTCATCCCTTTCTCAAACACTGCCCTGTCAGCTAGAGCCATCGATTGCAGCTTTGGAAGAAGATCTAACACATTGGTCTGTGGCTTCATTTCCTGCATGGGACACTGAGAAGCAGAAAAGAAACACAAAACCAAAGGAAAAGGTCAGCTGTGTGAACTGCTCTGTGAAACTTCAAACAGGCGCTTCGTCCCCAGTTCATCTTCAGTCAGCTTTAAGCCCTTTCCCCCTTAGTCATTCAGCGCTCCCCTTCAGCGTTTAGCCCCACGCACGGTCACCCTAGCCCAGCAACAGAGCTCGCACACCGCAACCCCAGAGAGGCAACACCTTCGTCTCATGCCTTATCAAGCTACGTTCTCATTAGCAGGACTAAAGAATTTATACAATTAATCCCAGAAATGCAAGACCAGACAGAGGAAGCTATCCAAGCTGAGCACAAAGGGCACAGAAGGCGCAGCACAAACTGGCGGCAGCCGGGTTGGGGAAGGAGTGGAAGCCAGCACTGCCCTTCTATAAATGCTCAGTCTTTGAAAGGAAAAGCCTTTCCTTACTCAATGCATCACGCACTCACATTACAAACTCAGTAACACTGGGAACAATCATGTTCTAACAGTTCCATTTGGTGATTAATAAGCAGCTCTTTTTCTTTTAATTATGCACCTCTGCTAAAACATTATGCATGTGACTGTAAGTCCTACAAATGCTGAATTCAAAACTCCTACCAGTAAGCCTGTCCCCTTGCCCTTTCCTGCTTTGGGCTAGAACAAAAGTCTACTAACCTTTTGGTTGATTGAGAGAAAGTTAACATAAGATTCTTCCATGGGAAGCAAAAATACAAGCGCACTGCCTACATTGCCAATCCGTGCCGTTCGACCACACCGATGCACAAAGGAACTGAAACAACACAACACAGCGCTAACTTAACAGGAGATGCTCAGTCCGATTTTAAAGTATTAGACAGCAAAACGGGAAATTAGGTCAAGAAGAAAATACAGAGTGCTATATGCTTCTGAATTAAACCAGCAGGAATCAGTAAAATGCAATACATGCAACAGTCCCACTCGACTGTTAGCCCTATATACTAAGACAAGGGGTATCTGTTTTGGGGGTGGAGTTTAAGCACGTTGTAGAGAGAATTACGGAAGTTAAAATATACAGAAAGCACCTTTTATGTGAACTTTCAAAGTACCATTCCTTGAAGAGCTCTGTCCCCACTCTCATCTCCGTTCTCATTCAGATATTCTCATACCATGCGCCTCTTCACACAAATGTAAGTGGTGACCACCCACCTGACTTACGCACATACAACACTAAGTCATTTCAGTTCACAGCAGTTACAACAAAACTTGCAGTGTTGAACCTCCCTTGTTCATACGTTATTTTGTGTGTTCACTCAGACTAACTTCCAGGGAGCAATTAAATGTGTTTCCACAGTTGCATTTTCCCAATTTCTATCTAAACAGTACAGTAACGCGACCACGAGCAAAGTTTTTTTAAGGCCTCAAGTTGTACCTTGCGCTGCTCGGTGGGTCATACTGTAAAACCCAGTGTACTTCTGGAATGTCTATGCCACGGGCCATCACATCCGTGCAAACTAAAATGCCACTAGGAAGAAGAACAATCATATTGTCATTAACCTGTAATTTGAGAAGAGCCAGTCTCCCCCCAACCGTGTATTCTGCATCTACACTGGAGAATGAGGAATTAAATATTTTAAAACATTTGTTTTTTGAAAAGAGACAAAATATTTGAAGGTAGTTGCAGCTCTCACCAAGTAAAATTCTACATAACATTATGAAAGTGTTATTATAAATGTGATTTATATTACAGCCAACATATCATAAAGAAAAAAATAAAATCAATTCCCTATTATACATTCTATTTTAAATCAGCACTGCATCCACCACAGCTGAACGTAATACTACAAATGTTTTAGTAAAAGACCTAAGAGAACGACAGTTTTAGCATGCTCTTTTAAACAGCTGTTCTTCCAGCCTGTTGGTAATTATTCTTCTTACAATATAAAACGATAAAACTCAGGTCCCATGCAATAAAAAAATGACAGCTAATGGGGTGAGAGTTTCTTAAGCACATGCCGCAAAGCTGGCACAGGACACTTTTCTGCAGGTAAATTACAGCACTGTGTACTCAAGCACAGCTTGTGTTTTTATAAATATATTCAAAACCAGCTAGCAGCACCCTTCTCCTCAGCACACCACCCTTAAGTGGCAGAGTAACTTCATCAGACAAATTACACATCCCTTACTATTTTTACTTTTGTCTGGCTTAGCCTATTCCTACGGTCTTACCCTGGGAGCTTCCGAAACTCAGTAAAAATCTTGTTACGCTTGTGTTTCATTTTCCCGTGAATGCTCATTATTTTCACTTGTTTAATTAAGGATTCCAAAGCCTTCCCATAGTATTCCACGCAGGCACACGTGCTGTTGTGATACAGACAGACATAAAAGCAAAAGATTATGCTGCATTTTTAATCTGATTTAGAAAGTAAAGCTAGAGTGGTCCGAGAACTTTATAAAATATACACTACCGCCTATTTAAATGTGCACATAATTTCTATAATTGACACATAATCACCTATAATGCTTTCCTTTAAAAATGGAGAAAAAAATTATGTTTTGCTTAATAAAGCTGAATACAATCATGACAGGAAGCAATGATCAATCTCTTTTTAGGCACCATATTCTACAAGACATCTATTAAAATGAATCACTTTTTAAAAGGCTGTGTCCTTGTCCAAACAGGGCACAGTTTTGGAATTTAAGTAATAAAACACTGTACCGTTTTCACAGAGAAACACAAATGGAATTACCTGAAAAAGACTAGATGTTTTTCCTGTTTGTGCTGTCGAAGAAAATGCACCAACTGATTAAATTTTTCATCTGCTTTGCAGATCTACAAAAAAGTAAGAGGAAAAAAAAGTAAGAAAATGGACTTGATACAAAGTGATCTGCCAGTTTCCTCCTTTCATTGTGCCCTGATAAATGCCTACGGGCATAATTTATTAACACTGATATTTGTACCACAGTTCATCGCATGGAATATTACTCTTTCATGTATCTTGTTGTAAGTAAAAACAAATATTTAAGCTCCCAGTCTTCCCATCCCAAATACCTCTCCCAGGTGAGTTTTGCAGGTTTCCCTCAGCCACTTCTCTGAAATTGCCAAACTCTCCTCCCATACCATTCGCTTAGGTCAAGAAGCCACAGCACTGCGGCTAGTTTAAGGCTACAGCTACTGTCCAGCCAAACAAAACTCACAGAGCAGGAAAGAACAGGGTTGCTCAGTCAGATCTTTCTCCTCAGCTTGGTAAGGAGAACCTGCGAGAGCTTTATGCCTTTGAGACTTCTGGTTCCTCTATTACTGTGATCCTAACTGGCCAAGACTTAAAAACTTACTGATAGTTTCTTATTCCCTCTCCTTTTTTCCTGGATCTATCACAGAGTACAGAGGTTCGCACCATATAATAGTTCTCCAGGCGCGTTGGAGTTTTCTGTGTGTTGCTTGCTGCCACTCCCTTCTCCTTCACCGAGATGCGGACAGGATTCCGGAGACCTGCTCTCACCAGGTTCTCCACCTCTTGAGTTTGAGTTGCTGAGAACAGACCTGTCCGCCTCTGCTTGGGCAAAAAGTCCAGAATGGTATTTAAACTGCAAGTAAGCACATGTAAAACATAACTGTCCCGAGACTTCCCTCAGAAAGAACCTTAATCATAGGAAGTAAGAGTTTATAAATAAAGTAGCTTTTATTAGAGGGCCAGGTATAGAGCATCTTCTATTGAGCTAATCATCTTAAGAGAAAAGGGACATCAAAGCTTATTTGTTAAAGTGTTCTAAGATATTCCAGTGCTTAAATGATATTTACCGAGCATTAATACAGCATGTGCTAATATACATTAAAGAAATTGTCGACTCTGTATTCATCAAGGATCAACTTTTCCTGATTCTCTTCCCCTCTTAGTAACTGCTCTATATAGTCTACAGAGCAAAGAGAGGTAAAAGAACAAAACCAGAACAAATATAACTTTAGAGGTCATTGTAGGCCACGCTCATTCACACCAATCATACATGAACTCATTTAAAACTTGACAAGTATTACTGGAATTTAATATTTAAATACCTTGCTTCAAAGCCCATATCTAGAAGCCTGTCTGCTTCGTCTAATACCAAGACATCAAGGGACTTCACATGACTTGCCAGATCCAGCCCATCTGCTTTTCTTCTGAATAGATCCTCCAAGCGGCCGGGTGTAGCTACGATGATGTTCCCCCTGTTTGTGAACAAGACACACAGCAATTCTGTAACTGCACAGTAAGGGCTTTGGAGGAGCCGCTAACACAATTATCGCAGCACAAACCTGCCCTCAAATTGACTGCATTCGTCACTAAAACAATTTCAGTTTGTCACCTCTATCTGTATTCAAATTTCAGGGACTTTCGGACACTATGTTGATGGGAGAAGAAATGCTCAGGTGAAAGCACACCATTCGTGGTAATAAAAGTTTAGAATATAATGAGCACGTATAAAGCAACGATCAGCTCAAAGAAATATTTGGTGCCTCTGTGCAAAAACCAGTGACAAATATGATTACTTCATCACTGATACCAGTACCAAACAGTTCCAGAAAATTATTCATCAGCACTCTCTCGATCTCACTAGAGCCTACCACTAGTACATTTACAACAAAGCAACTGAAGTATTCAGTGAAGACAGTTTTCAGCTCACCATGCTGCACATTCTTCACCCAAACAGCATGTAAATGGGACTGATTTCACACCTGATCCTTTCGTATTGTCTCACTATGTCGTATCTGACTCAAGGAACAGAATCCCCAATTTCCTCAGCATACACCCTCACATACTCATGCGGGACCATCAAATTTTACCACCCGCAAGCCCAAAGCCCCAGTTTGAAAGCCCAAAAGACAAGGAGAAAATCACAGCTGCGAAGTTTTGATAAAAATTATTGACAACCAACTCACCCGTGTTCTTTAAACTTTTCAACATCTTCCATGGGATTCCTCCCACCAATTAAAAGAATCTGACTAAAACAATAAACCAGAAAGATTTAGGTCATCTTTAAGTTTTGCTGTTCTGTGAACGACAGCAGTCCAAAGCAAAAGGAACTATGGTCATGGCAACCCTGAATTTCACTCACCTAAATTTGGGGAAGTGTTTTGTGAAATGTGATAGCACCTCGTCAATTTGAATAGCTAATTCTCTTGTCGGTGTGATAATTATAGCTCCAACCTGCACATGAAAAACAAAAGGAATTTATGGAAAATAACAGACTAGAAGAAAGAACTGGGCAAAATTCTCCCTTACAGGCTAAGTGAACATAGGCCACGTTTATGATCCTAGTTTTAGACAAAATATTTCCATAGAAATACAATAAAGTATACGAAATAACAGAAAATACCAAAGAAAGAGGCATTTTACCAATATGCAAACCTGTGCTCAAAGACCAGTATCTAATAACGATATTTAATAGCAAATAACAGTGCAAGTTCTCTGCACGCTAAAACATATTCAAAGTCAATGGATACTAAAAAGCATTCAAAGACTCTCATTTGCAGTATGCCATCGTATCTGATATTTTAAGACACTTTCCTAAGAGCTCAGAAACGAGCAGGTTGATCATGTCAAATAAAAAGCTATATCTAAGTGCAAAGAAAGCACCCCAATATTTATTTTCAAGTTTTAAACAGTTTATTGTTAGGACACTGAAGAGTGGCGCACATGGTCACTTTATGTGTATACTATTTTTCTTATTGGTACTTTTCCTCAAGTCATCAAGTGTTATTGGCATAAAAACATACACAAAACTGAGTAACTTAATCTTACCTGCATTTTCTTCAATTTCTCTTCCCGTCGGAGAAGAATTTCCAGTATGGGAATTACAAACGCTAAGGTTTTGCCACTGCCTGTTACCTGCGGGAAGGGAAAGAGTCAGCCCTTTCCCATCTCCAGAGACAAACCAAGGAAACCAACGAAAACAAAGCAAAGCACTCACCGCTTCTGCTGCGACATCCTTGTTACTCATGAAGAGCGGAATGGTTGCAGACTGAAAAAAAAAAGAGAAAAAAAATCNTCCCCACCCCAGGAGAGCCGCGGGGCCGGGGCCTGAGCGTCCCCTCACCTGCACCGGGGTCATGCGGGCGAAGCCGAGCTCCCGCAGCGCCCGCAGCACGCCCGGCCTCAGCGCCACGGGCAGCGCCTCCCAGCCGCCCTCCGTCACCGCCTCCATCTTCCAGCGGCGCCCGGGCCCTGCCCCCGCGGTCCGTTCTCGGCGGGGGCGGGG
>VXBO01014689.1:0-85281 GCA_013400135.1 Rhinoptilus africanus
TTACTTGGCAGAAGAGACCGACCTTCATCTCTCTACAACTTCCTTTGAAGTAGTTGTAGAGAGCAATAAGGTCTCCTCTCACCCTCCTTTTCTCCAGGATAAACAACCCCAGCTCCCTCAGCCACTCCTCATAAGATTTGTTTTCCAGACCCCTCACTATCTTCATTGCCCTTCTCTGGACACGTTCCAGCACCTTCCTTGCTTTTTTACCTGGGCCAGCCTCACATATTTGGCCAAAAAGAAGATCGGGGCACAAAAAGTTTCTACAGTTTCCCCTAGAAAGCAGAGTACCTATACTGAAATCCAAGAAGAAGGAGAGACAGTATGTGGGTTAGAAGCAGGTGAGAGGATAAGGCTGAGAAAGGCATAAGGGGGGAGTTGGTGTCTGAAACAGCAAGCAGGAATGGGGCAGAAAAGTTGTTATAAATACCCATGAGAGCCTGGAACCAGCAGGCAGCTGGCAAGATGTCACCTTGGTGTGTTAGGCCTAGAATATTGTAAGTATCAAATAATATTGAATGCATGTGCTACTCATCGTGGCTGAGAAATGATCTTTGGCACTTTCCCTCTTGGCTTGTGAAATATGGGATCGCTACAATGACCAATTTTAGGTCATGACTGCACAAGCAGTTGAACAAGTACTGCTGCATAGTCAATAACTTGTGGTAAGTGGGGGGGAAGAGCAAATGGATTGGCTCTGGAAACCCCCACTACTAGAGAAATCATGAAACAGAACTGCACCTTCAGTGACTTGCTGATAAGAAGGCTGTGATTTCAGGAAACGTACTGACTCTCAGGCAAGACTGAGAAGCAGAATTTTCAACTTTATCTGTAAGTCATCACATCAATTATGCCAGAAATGAGGGAGAAATTCTTGTGCTACAGGTCTAGAGCTAAAAAGAGGTGAAGTTACCTTCTAGAAACTGCATTTCTAGTTCCCCAGGTTGGTGCATTTCTAAACAACTTTTGGTTTGGCACAGCTGAACTGCAAGGATGACAGCTTGCCTTTAAATACAGCCTACACTACGTATCATGAGTTGCCCTACTTGTTACCGGACAACCTGATAGGACTTAGCGTGGGAGGCTCCCGGGACCACCTCCTGCTTTTGGAAAGGAATTGGATCTTGCAGACACCATCAAGTCCCTCTCCAGCAGAGAGTAAGTTGCAGTGAGTCATCCCACGGCTCGGGAACCACACAGAGAGATCTCAGTTCACAGTGTTAAGAGGAAGCAGGACAGTTTCATACGTTGCAGGCCTGCCCTATAGCGTTTGTGTTCTGATGCAGATGTGCTGCAGCAAAGTGAGGAACTGACTTCTGTAGCCTCACAAAGTTGCAATTTTAAAGAAGTCTTGCAATAAATGGTAAGTGAGTTATAGGTTTCTGTGATCATCCAGCAGGTGGACTCCAAACAAGCTTTTCATATGCTTATCCTCAGTATTTTGAGGAAGATGAAAGCAACCTATACAGTTGATCGAAACAGTCAGGGTGGTCTTTTTATGTTTTGGGCAAGGAGAACTCAGGAAAGATGCTCGCAAACCCCATTGTTTTAAAATTTATGGTATGTGGTCTGTGCTTTGAGAAGATGTCTCCCATGTTAGCAGGCAGGAGAGGAAGTAAGAAGCAGAAAGAGAAACAGTGGTAAGACCAAGGACGAAAGGAATCAGAAAACCAGAGGAAAAGAATGTTATGTAGGATCAACAAAGGCAAAGCAGATTGAGGACATCAAGAAAAGTGCAGGGACATTTTCTGACAAGTCAGTACACAGGGACTGAAAAGGAAACTGGAAGATGCAGCAGACTTTGTTGATACAAACAAAACTCATTATACTTCTTGTTCATGCCATCAGCAATTCTGTCCCTGACGCTGTGTGAGCTAACATCCTCCTTTACAAGTGCTCATTAAAATGGAAACTACTTTCTAATTTTTCAAGGTAGGGCACTACGATAAATGGTAACTATCTCAACTGATATCTGGCTCATGTGTTATAAGTTACCTAGGTATAAAAACTTACCTTGTAAATTGTATTTTTTTTCACCCTGAAGAGTGACATATTGTTTTTCTTAGAGGGTTACTCTATGGAAACTTATGAGCAAGTAGGCTAAATTCAGAGCTAGTGTCCTTCCCCTTTATAGTCCTCTGTGGAGCTCAAATGCTAAAGGCTTCGTTAACATGTTGTACATTTTCTTGTTTTTTAAAATTAAATATGCAATTTACAATTCTGTTTTTGTGTTCCAATATATATCATAAAATTAATTATTCCTCAATTCTTTTTGAATTCTTCTAGTTTGCATATCAAGTGTTTCTCTTATTGAAAAAAAAAAAATCCTTGAATTTTGTTTCAATAAAAACAAAAGAATCCTTAATATTTACTGCTCATACCTTCGCACATTTCAAAGTACCACCTTCCTTTGCAGAGTCTGAACAGCCTTCCTTTAGGATTTTGCTTTTTAAAATGTTAATGACTTCCTCCTCCTAGGAGATGACTGTTTCTGGGCAAGTTTGTCAATCAGCATTATATTTGTATAGATACAGTATTAAACTCTATACATTTACATGGCAAATACAAACCATATCAATCAAGCAGTCTAGAGGGTTCTCAGTAATCTGTGCCTGTACTTTTCATGGCCTGAGGGAATAATATGAAAGAGATCTGCGAATATTCATTCAAATGCAAATCTGAATTTCACATCACCCTTACTCATGACCCATTTGTTTTTGCTTTCCTTGAACGTTGAAACTCTCAAGCAAATATATGAGAAATTGTATCGACCAAAATCTAGAGAGAGCCATGTCTGACCTAATCCAGTATTGACCATAGTCCTGCTTTAAGCAGGAGGTTGGCCTAGATGATCCTCCAAAAAACTTTTTTATGATTTCCCAATTCTGAAGTAAATTTCCACAGAACTGATCACTGATCTCTATGTTACATTCTAGTCAATGATCAAACCAGCAGCAAAGGAATGTGTATTAACTAAATCATATTTTCTCAGAACAGTATGTTCAGTTTACCACTAGCAAGTCATGCTGAGCTGACAAAATACCTAAGTAAGCTATGCCATCAAAACAATATTTTTCATGAATCTATCAAGTTGAAGGAGTTACTGTGCTTGAGAGAACAAAATAAATTCTTATATCTTAAGAAGAGGAAATGTTGTTGAGTAGCTACTGATTTTTGGACTATGCCCATTATTAGGAGAAAAATTCACGTAAGAGTAAGTTTTCACAGAGACAACAAAAATTATATATTTGATAAAATGCAGTCAACTCAAGGGATTGTGTTACAAGGAGTTTTACTGGACTGGAAAGAGGTTCTTATTAGGCTTTCCTAAAAGTCTGAGACCAAACTTTTCTCATTTAACAGTTAGGCAAAGAATATAGCTGTGCCGAAATGACATTTGCTGGTGGCATGAAGTTGGATTACACATCAGTAAAGAGGAACGTTGCTACATTTTGTAGAAACAGGTAAATGACTCTGGAGATTGCAGTAAAGAAAATGGTTTAAAAGTTAATTGTACGAAGCGCAAAGTGATGCACTGAGGGATGAATACCAAGAACTGCTTTAACACCAATACATTGCTAGCTAGAAATGGCAGGAGCGGGAGACCTGTATCTAGCAATAGCACACATTATGACTACACCTCTCTGCTTCCTATAAATGCATCAAATAAAGTATTTGTAATTTTTCTCAGTTTATTTTCTGATGTAGTTTTAGAGTTTCGGTTCACATGACAAAGGAATGACTGTATGAGATTAAGTAGCCAAAAGTACAACTGAGAAACTACAAGCACTCACAATAAAACAAGCATTTTCTTCTGACAAAAAGTGTATTCACCTTCTGCAAACTACCCTCTGAAAACCAAATAAAATAAAATTTGAAATGAAATTAAATGAATGAATGAATGAAAATTTGAAATTAAATAAATAGATCAATATGTGTGGTATTGGAAAAATTCTAAACTTGATCCCTAGTTGTAATTTCCCTCAAGAACGTAGTCTCATCACCCTGAAAAACATTATTACTGATCTGCAGACAAAAAACAACGAGAAGATGACATATTCCAGAGTAGGGCATATGAGATGTGCCTAGCTTTGTCTTGCACAGAAAAGTCCCAAAGTCACACAAAACTGAGTGACATTCTTTTTCTTACCATACATTTGTGTCTTGCTTGGTATTCATCTGTTGGAAAAGGTGCAGAAACAGAAGGACCAGAGGCACAAGTCTGACTTTTCCTTATGAATATTTTTCTCAAAATATTTCACTTTCATGCTATTTCCACTTGGCAATGCAGACTTACTATCTCTCCCAAAGACAAAGAAAATATTGGATGATAAGGAAGAGGGAAGCGACAGAGCAAATGATAAAATACATTATACTCATTTCCACAGTGTGTTAAACACAGGTATCTTGCCTCATTTTAAGCACTGTAGGATATCCCACCTCGGTATGCAGCTACCAGTGCAGAAGGTTGTGAGACTTTCATAAATCCTGTGTCAGAGCTACCAGCCCTGTGCAGATGTTTTCTATACTTAGGGGTATGTCAGACAGCACCATGTGCCTATGTCTGTGCAGCTGAATCATGTCTTACTTCTACTTACGGGTGACTGAAGGGCTCTGTAGACTCCACCGACTGCCTCAAGGTGGGATTCAGCATCTAGAGTTGCATCTTGAGTTGTTCTATTGTGTATGTGATATCTACATCATACTAGCCAACAATGTGTGCTCGCAGCCCAGAAAGCCAACCATATCCTGGTCAACATCAAAAGAAGGGTGGACAGCAGGTTGAGGGAGGTGATCCTGCTCCTCTACTCCACTCTGGTGAGACCTCCCCTGGAGTACTGCATCCAGCTCTGGGGTCCCCAACATAAGAAGGACATGGACCTGTTGAAGTGGGTCCAGAAGAGGACCATGAAGACGATGAAAGTGTTGGAGTTTCTTCTATGAGAAAAGTCTGAGAAGGTTGAGGTTGTTCAGCCTGGCTGCCTTTTCTGTCACACAGACATAGACGTCTCAAATATGTATTAAGTGATGTTTTTTTTTCCATGCTGAGGGTGGTGAAACACAGGAATAGGTTGCCCAGAGGGGTGGTAGATGCCTCATCCCTGGAAACATTCAAGGTCAGGTTGGACAGGTCTCTGAGCAACCTGATCTAGTTGAAGATGTCCCTGCTCATTGCAGGAGAGGTTGGACGGGATGACCTTTTAAGGTCCTTTCCAACCCAAATTATTCTATGATTCTATGACTATATGGCAGGTGGTCTGGGGTTCAGGAAGGTGCCCAGGGCATCTAAAAATAGCATTATTTTTATGCCAACAATTTCTATTTACTTTAATATTGTATAAACAAGCTTATATACAGATGCCTATGTTTATATACTGAAGGTTGAATGCCTACAATCTGGAGATGAGTCTCCAGATGGTGTGCAGGATTACATTGCCTGAACAGAGGCATCTACTATCCTTTTAGGCACTGTGGTGTATCTCACTCTGCCTTCCCCATGCCACATGGAATGTATTTTCTGTAAATCCTGGGTCTAATGTGTGGGGTCGGTGCAGATATGTCTCCATTGCAAGTCAAACTGCACCACCAGCTGCAGTTTGTTCTTCTGATTTGTGTTGGAAGGATGCTCCTTCTCCCAAATAAAATGTTATTGTAGACGTTCCCATGCCCTAGCTCAGGTACCAAAAAAAGATATAGTTGCAATAGCCACACGATTTCTGTTAATTTATCCCTTCCCTCCAGAGGAAAAAAGACGAAAATTAAAAGAAAGATCTTGTCCTTAATGTGTTGAACTAACAAAAATGAGGTTTTTCATTAAGAGAATGCATTGTCAGTGCAACCTTATTTTTCTAGGGTGAAAAAAGTGTCTTCAACCAGCTTTGCCCTCCTCTGCAGCACTGGAACTGAATCGCTCCTGGTTGCACAACGCTGAACTTCCATAGGGCAATAGTCCGATCCTCTCTGATAAATGCTGTTCTCCGCTGTGGTATATAGCTAAATTCTCCCTGCTCTTAATTAGCTGCACATATCTCATTAACGAGCTTTAAATCAAAGCCAGTCAGAAAGTGGCTACTGTCTCCTCTTGCAGGAGGGAATATTTCCTCCCTGTTACCCTTAGAGAATCACTAAACAATCAGCAAAGGAGATTTCAGAATAATGTGTCTCCTTGTCCCCTAAAGCTATGCAAATGATCTTTTTTATAACACTTTTCAATCTAATTGACACTTGTAATAAAATTCTGCCTGTACTGATCAATCTTACCTTACAGTCATCCCACACCATCCCTTTAAGTAGTGCCCTTCAATTAAAACTTCCACAAAGCTGTGAAGACGGCAATAATCCACTTGTAGGGAGTGGGAGTTACTTGTTGCTCTGAGGATTTCATTAAAGATATTTAAAACTACTTATTTTAAGGCAATGGCTTTGTGAAGAGAGCTTTGTGATCTTATGAATTCCACATGCTCTTTAATTATGTCCAGGAGTCCACTGCATGAGCTCAATGAAAACCATCCCATAGTTTCAAACTGAATAGAGCTCTTTTCCCTGATTTCTGCAAGAGGCTGCTCCAGCTATCTTTATGTGGGGCATTCTGCCACTACATATCAAAATAATGACAGAAACCACACACTGTCAATAAGTGAAATACTGTTTTAAGCAAATAATCCCTATCACATCATTCTAGATTGATCATCACTTGAAAAAGCCAATTAATTATTCTGCACAAGATGAATCACCACCAGCCACATCCTTTTCTGAGAAAACTGAGGGAGTACTCAATTAAGTATTAGAAAGCCCTTCAGATAGCTAAAATAAACTTTACAAGAGAGGTAATAACATTCATTTTTATGCAGTAATATGATATCTAGATAAAAATATAGCAGTTCTCCAAAATGATGGCATAGCTGTCTATATCATAAAACTTTTTATATATCATTGAACAGTCCTGCACACTGCCAGCCTCCATCTGTGTGATCTCTTCCTGCAAGGAAAATAGGGGGGTTTAAAACTGTTGTCACTTTTACTAGCACTGGAGGCAGAACTGATAGAAAAATGAGGGGGGGGGGGTTGCCTTATATTTAAGATAGTTTTAAGATTTTTTACATATTGATGAAAAAATGGCAGTCTTATTAAAGAAACAAGGAAATATAAGCTTAGGGTCTCAATTCCTGCGAGAAACAGGAAAAAAAAGGCATGTGATTGTCTATAATAAATCCTACAAAATCAAGGGACTCATATATTTTTTTAACTATAAAAAAGGCACATTTGGGGATTGTATCTATAAAAATATTGTTACCTGTGTCAAAACTTTGAGAACTTAGTTTTTTATTTTTTGACCCTGTGCAGATGCATTTGCTATAACGCTGCAGTATTGTAATGTCCTCTTTCAACTTCAAGCTGCTAATAAAGCATGTTAAAAATAACAGTTGTAATTCATATTACAAGCATATATTGTATTTAAAACCACTTCTGTGCTTAATTTACAATATGTATTTATTTACTCACTGAGTAACTAAACACCTACAAAATAAATTGGTAGTACATCCCTGCCTGTTTTTAGTAGAGTTTGTGCTGCTAATGCATTGCGGAATGGAGGAAAACGCATTGCCATATCATGGCAGATTATTCATGCACATAAAGTTCTTTATCAAATCACAAATGTACTGATCAGAAAGTGTATAAGAAAAGTTTGCTAAATCTGCCACACACATCCAAACAATAAAAAACACAGTGAGATTAAGGACTAATTACTCGATTAATTTTTTTTTTTAAAGATCATTTTTTTGCTGAAGTGGAAGCATTGTTCAGCTCATGGAGTTTATTTGATCAAAGCCACATTTCCAAAATGGCATCAATTTGCAGAGAAGAGTAAATGCTGTAATTCGTAATCCATGTCTGGTTTTGCATGAATTTATAGGAATCATCGGGGGTATTTTAACCAGAGGCTTTTGTTTCCCATGAAAAATTAAAGGTGTTAGTGTATTAGAAATGTTAGAAAGAATAAAAGAGAGGGAGCTACACTGCAATGAGACAGACCTTCGAGACAGAAGATGTAATTTGTGATTGACCAAAACCATCCATTGAATTAAATGTAAATCCTGCTTTCAGCCTTGATAGTTTTCAAATCCGGCACCTATTTCCCTCTTTTCTTATGCTAGGTTCCAATGAGCTTATTTGAAAAAAATAGAAAATTTAGGAAGAAAGTAAAAAAATTTCCCCCACAAACTCCATTTTCTCTCCCTTGTATTATTTTTCCACTGTAAACATTGCCATAGGTGTACAGGGCAAACCACAAAGGAAGAGAGGTCATGATTTATCTTCCCAGAGAACTTCTGGGAAGCAATGACCTTCAAGTAAGGGTGTTTTGCATCATTTTCAGAAATTCACTGGCATTTCTGAGACAGAGGGATAGCATTTGTAGGTCAATTTGAAACTGATCCAAAGGCAGAAGCTTGATTCACACTTAACGCTGAAAGCCACACTTCACTGATTCAGCCACAAATGGACACCTGTTTCAGGTGCTTTCCAGCCATCTGGATATTATTTTAGGTACTGAATGGTTTTGGTTACAGAAAGTGAGATGATTTAACTTTGCTAACCACCTAAGCTCAAGAAGATATTCAAGCCACCTTGCTTCTAAATCAAATGTATTTTATTTAATCAAATTTTTTCTCTAAAAAAGAGCATAGATTTTAATGCAGACTTAGCATAACCATTCCACACAACCAAGAGAAGAGAGAGTTGTGTGTTTCAGCATCTGGACAAGTCAGAAATAAGTAGATGCCAGTGGAAAACTGGCTAAAATATGGACAGGAGGTAAGAACATAGTCCTGTCCTGCTAATAGCACCATAAAGAGCAAAGGCTGGCTGCAGTCTTGGCTTACTCCCTACCTTGAAGTTGCCTTGACTATTAAATTTTAAAAAACATAGCAAACTTCAGGACAGTGGAAAACATAAGCCAGTTTAAACTCATCCTAAGCTTTTTCTTGATTGTGTCAGTTACATTCCTTGAAGGAAAATTCAAAGTACCTTCAGATGTTTGGTGTAGATGTCTGTGTTGGGTCAGTTCCCCTGGTGGAGAGCAGCAGTCTGTGTGGCTGTGTGAATCAACTTATCATAGGGTGGATAACTAAACTATACCAGAAAAACCGAACTCTATGAGTGTTTTTTCTCTTTCTATTATCTATAAAGGGAGCTTACAGT
This sequence comes from Rhinoptilus africanus, assembly GCA_013400135.1. NCBI lineage: Eukaryota > Metazoa > Chordata > Aves > Charadriiformes > Glareolidae > Rhinoptilus > Rhinoptilus africanus. The sequence continues at coordinate 9,202 of VXBO01014689.1, forward strand.
GTCTGGCTCCACTGTTGGCATCTACATTTTTAGATATCTAGGTATCCAGAGTCTTTTGTCTTTTGTCTTTTGTTGATAAGACAGAAAAGACTGTCTTATCCCACACACATCCAGCCCTCTGAATGCGTCTGAAAATCAGGCAGAACTCAGGTCACAGGCCACAATATTTCCCACACACCTGGAAAAGGTTTGTTATGCATGCTCAGTAATGCCTGCATTTGGGGACTTCACCTTATAGGGTTTAATTCATTCAGTGTAATAAGATTATGTCTAAATTACTGAAAGAACACTGTGTTGAGCTCAGAAAGCATGATTAATGATAGTGTCCACTTTTTATTTCTATCCGGAAGATTTTTCTCAGACTGACTGTTTTTTAAACCTTGTTTCTGCATACCAAGAATATACCTCACTCATCAGGTTACATACTACTGCGGGACAAGAATGATGTCACTCTATATTTTTTTCATAGAATTGCTGAGGTTGGAAGGGACCTTTAAGATCATCAAGTCCAACCATTAACCTACCCTGACAAAAACCACTTCTAAACCATGTCCCTAAGTACCTCATCTACCCTTTTCTTAAACAAATATGGATGCATCTTTATTGTTCCCCCTGAATCTGATGGGTATGTAGAAAGGCATATAGGATTTATAAACATAGACGGGGAGGCCATAAAAAGAGACACTATGGCTTGATAAGTAAGTGACTTCTCCAAGGAGCACTGAGTTTGTCGCTTCTCTGATCAGGAATTGACACAGGAGAGACAAAGCCTTTTTCTGGGAAGCCTCACTAACTAATACATTTTGTGTAGAGGAAGAAATTTCCGCTCTCCACCCTGAGAAGCATCTGCCCTCAGCTTTCGGCACACCAGCAAGTGAAGGTGCCTCCATGAGATGCATTCAGACCATCCTTGAATCTGCTCATGCAGTCACCTCCAGACTGCTCCAGACACAGCCCCTTGATTCCTCTATGGAGGTGCTTTAAATCCCTCTGTGGTAAACACAGAGGAGCAGGCTCCTGACTAGCAGTCCCTTAACTGGTTTTCAGAAACATTATCTCCCTCTTTTGACTGTGTAATCTATGTAGGCTTTCACCTCTAGAGGTCTTAATCACTCCACCGAGACCAGAAAATCACTCTTGATGTTTGCAATATGGTGGGCAGGTCTCCACATAGGCCACTGAAGATGTCCTCTGCCTCCAACCCAAGAACCTTTTCAAATTCTTTTCTGGCACTAATTAGGCATAACTAGCTTAATTGGCAAGACAAGTCAACAAATTAGAATTATTATAGTTTGTTGCTATTTTACAGATATGAAAAGACAGTGCAGAATACAAGTCCAAATCTGCACATTTCTGTAGGTATTAGCTTTGATAAGCCTATGTGTTTTAAGCCAAAAGCTGCATATGGGAGTAAACTGCCCCCCCTGGAATTACTGTTTTCTGATTCCTAATGAGAAGAAGGCACAGTCAGGAAATTTCACAGAGCTTCAGTGTCCGAATATCCTAGAGAAGACACTGAATGTTGCACTCATTTATTTCAGCCCTAACTTTGGCTCAGATCTAGCTGAGCTTTTGCAGTCTTCAACAGTTTCTTGCCATTTTCGCCGCCTACATTAGTGACATTTCCTAAAAGCATCTCCTTGCTAGCTAACACCAGTTCGGTTCCCCTGGGGCTAGCAATAATTTAAAATATATTTATCCACTTAGGAAGAGACAGATCAAAGAGCAGCTGGGTTAGGGGCGGGGGGGAAAGCAACAACCAAGACATGAGGGGGTTCTTAGGTTTCAAAATAGAAAAGGTTGCTTTTATACTTTTTTTGTTGTTTTTACTTTATACATTTTTCTGGCATCTCCACAAATACGCTGATAGAACAAATGAATGCATTCTGTATGAAAAAAATCTGTGACAGTTTGAAGGGCACAGGATTCTTCTGTTCCAAGATCTCTCTGTGGACACTGCCCAGAAGTGATGGGAATTCCTACACTCCAAGTGCATACCACTTACATAAATTATTGAAATAAACTTCATATCAGGTTCAGCATTTTAAAATATATTTATTTGCACAGAAGAAGAAAGAAGTAGGATGCCTCCGATGCTTGTGCCATCTGCTCCTTTGAAAAGAAGACTCGTCTGCTTGTCTCTTGGCATAGATAATTTCTTATTTACAGAGCTGAAAAAACAGCTCCAGAAGCCTGTGTTAAACTGAGGACTTCAGTATCATAAAACAATATCTCTCAGTTTTATATTCCATTTCGCAGTTCAGAAGTCCTCATCCATGGTGAGACTGGGCTCTCAAACAGCTTAAGGTGAAGATGACATTGAGAACATGCCCTCCTGGTCTCCCTTCTTTGTTCACCTGATATTCCATCTTTAGGCAGCTGGCATCCCAGTGATTGTTTGTGCTATATTTAAAGCATAATTATTGAATTAAAATCAAGATAAGAACTAAAATCATTCTTACTCTGATGTTCTAACTCCTCCCCACCCAAAACACAAAGCTTTCAAATTCTTCATTTTTGCACATTATTCTTCAGTAGATAGTTCTTATACTAGTTCACCTCTAAAAATAATTATGTACCTGGGATTCTGGTGTCATTCCCACAATTACGAAATCGATTAATTCTCAACCTACAGATTTTTCTACTCTGTTTAAATCACATACTGATATCTGAGAAACCAAAAGGAATCAAGGTCCTAATAAATAGTATAGGTTAAAAAGTCTGCAATCAGGTTATCACCATGTAACTGAAGAGTTGCTTTCCACATGCTTGTGGTCAAAACCTATTTGAAAGTCAGTACTGGAAGTTTCATTCAGTGTTCAGCAAGAAATAATTTTCAGTGAACTAATAATTCCCACTCATGCAGCCCTCAAAACCAGAACACAGTAGCAGCTGGCCTTTCTCTCAGTAGCTAATTGATTTTCCTTTAAAAACTCTGAGATACGAGAGAGATCCCATTATAGAGAATATTTTCACAGAACAACCTTCCAAGAAATAAAAAGGAAGAAAGGAGTTTGCAAGACGGATGTTTGGAAAAGGTGTCAGGAAATTTGTCTGTGAGGATTCTCACCTCCAGTGTAAATGCCTACAAGCTAGTCACTTTAGATGCCCTTTATATACCTGCCAAGCATTTTTTGCTTGCTTGATTGCTAAGGTTCAGTCTTTCTAGGGCCTTCCACAATGCTACCTGTCCTTTCAAAGATGACTCAAGACTTAGGTACTGATGACCATGATCCCATTCATTCTTGGCTTCAAAATCCCTTTTGATTCCCTTTCTTCTCTGGACCATTCAAATTCATTTCCTTGCTCCTACTACAAACCCTGCAGAGGGATCAATGCAGCAGGACATTCTCCCCTCTGCAAATGAAGCAGTGTTGTTTGTTCCTTTTGGGTTTTGTCTCTTTGGTCATTGTGTGATTAGTATTTTGCCTCATCATTTACAGCATCCTAACAATAACTTATGTCAGTTCAAAATACTATAGCTCCGTTATTTTTTGCTTACTTCTCACCTGAAAACATCTTCAATGTTTGTGAAGAACGTGAATTGATTGTAAATCAACTTGGGAGTAACTGTGAACTAATTAGCACAGAGTATTTTAACATAAATTGGATGGATGAAAAAACCTATTCAATTAAACACCTGTTTGTTGAATGAGGTTTGTCCTGCTTGATTAATGAGCCTGCAAAGATAAATAACCACCCAGGTAAATGTTCTTTTATCTACTGAACTCTTCATTGCTGTCTATTGAGACTCAAAACACATGTATAAATTCAGGCTTTTTAAGAACTGTTGTCTTGTGATTTTGCATTAAATAGAGGAAATAATGATATGTTAAATGTTTGATAATACCTTTTTGTGGTCACTTTCATTTCGGATTAAGTGATGGACAGACAGCTAAGGAGTGAAAGATCTCTTTGTCAAAGAAAATAAAACTGTATACTTTAAAAACTGAAAAAGTCTGTTACAATCATGTAATGTGCTCTCCTGGATAATACAGGTTTAAGCGTTTTACTCACTAAATTATATGTAAAGTCCATGACTCCTATGGGGGATAGTATATCCCTTATGAAGACATGCAGTTCTGATTTTTAAAAGTGGGAGAAAGTGGCTAGAAGAAAATTCTCTTTGCTGCTGATCTCTCCCTGGAAAGTGATCTTTTGAAATCTAGAGTAGTGTTACATTGAAATAGGGTTTGATATGTTAAAATTGTAAACTAATTGAAGTAGGTGCTTAATATATTAGAACTATAAATTAGAGTAAGAGCTTAATTTAGGAGACTGGGTGCCCTAAGACTGTACAAAGAGCAGATGCAACAGCTGTAGTACTGAATGTCAGAACTTATCTCCTATTTCTTTAAGAAAGAGTGTTTTAGGACAATATAACCTTGTAGTAGAAGCCTATCTCTCAAAACAAGGGGCCCAGGATTGCTGAGGAATGCAGAGACTAGTCAAAGCTAATGTTTTTGATGCCTCAGCAAGAATGAAGAAATAGAGAAAAGGTTGCAGTTCACCCAGAAGGTCACAACGATGAAGAGGAGTGGAAGAAGTAAATGACCACCAGATGCCTCTGAAGACCACCGAGAGACTTTAATGCGCATGCGGGAGTGGGCAGTAACCTGTAATAATGAGTTAATGAATAGGTAATCATTTCTTGGAAAACTACTGAATATGCATATGTAGTATGTATTTAAACTGTCCATCTAAATCAGTCGGTGCGCACATTCGGTGGATCAATCCCCCGGTGCGCCCGGCGCTGCAATAAAGAATACCTGCTTAACAGTCAGCAATTGAGTCTCAACTTCGGCATTTCACGGCATCACTTTTAATCAGAAGACAGACAAACTAAGGACCTGGGGACTTACTTGTGAAAGGTATTCATGAACCAAAACAAGGGAAAAGACAACTGAAATCAAATACCTATTGTCAGTGCAAGAGCAATACCAATAAAAGCAAACTAAACATTTAGCTTGAAATCAATTCTGCTGAGCTAGAACTAACAACAGCTGCAATGCTAGGATTCCCCAGAACAGTGAGTTTTAAGACCCATGTATATTTTATTTGTTGATTTGATTTTTGACCTGGAGCATTAATTTCTGGGAGGACTTTCTGTAGATTATCTTCTAAATTCACTAAATTCACCTTGTCTGTGGTGGTATTTTCTTTCCGAAAATTGCCTGAGGTGTTGTGATTCTCTTCCCCTGCAAAACAGTATTCTGAAAGGTGCTTGATCATCAAAGTGTTTCTAGGATATAGTAATAACAGGTTTGGAAATAATTCTGCTTGGTTGTTGCAGTGGGACCTGGTATGCTAGGGTAAAATTATGACCACTGGTGGCACACTTCACAGAGAGCAAATGGAGGAGGGGAGGGGGCAAAAGGATACAAAACTCTGTGAATAATCTCTTTAAGAATTTAAAGAGAAATAGGCAAAAATTTTGTGGAGGATCACTCTGAAGGAAAAAACACAGTGGACTCAATCTCTTTGCTAACTTGCCATGTCTGCTAGTATAATATTACTATAAAGCAGTTTAGCAGCTTTTTATTTTTAAAATCATAACTTCCTCTTCTCTTTTTTGTTTCCACCCCTGAGTATTGTAATTTCAGGACAGACATTTTTTTTTGACGGCTCTAAAATTATTATCATATACAGAAGGCCATACCTTAATCTTGCTCATAACTGTGCTGCCTGAAATCGGTTGAGATAGTACGTTTGAATTTGGGTGTTTGGCTAACTGTAACCTCCACTTGAAGGTTTTCTCACTGTTGAGTGGTCAAGACATATCTTCTGTGTGGGGCTTCATGGGTGTTCAGTAAGTCATAAGGTCAGGACTGACTCTCCCTCTCAGAGTTACTTTGGTTCGGGAAACTTTTGCAGAGCACAGAGAAAAACTGTGTTTGTCTTTCTTGTGGAGTAAGACTATGAAGCCAATAGTTACTCAACGCACATGATACAGCTAATTAGTGCAAATGATAGGAGAGTGTGATGACAGCAGTGGGGCTGGAAGCTCTGTCTCTGTGAGACATGTTAGACAACTGATCTATCTTTTCTTTCTCGAATCACCAGGCACAAAGAATGATGATCCGCTGCCTCAGAAATATAATATGATGCTTAAGTGATGTTTGAGTGGTGTTTTGATTGTCTTGTAAAGGCAAGAAAGGGAAAGACATTTGATTTAGATAGACTGCTTGACTGATATTTCAGCTTAATTGTAGAAACAGACTTTGGAAGACTATCCTTGAATCAGAAGTCGAATCAGCACGTTGCCATCACTCGCCCTGGGTGATGTGCTCTAGGTGACCCTGCTCTGGCAGGGGGGTTGGACTAGATGATCTTTCGAGGTCCCTTCCAACCCTATGATTCTATGATTCTATGATTCTATGATTCTATGATTCTATGACTGAGGTGACACAGTCAGTAGATGTTAAGCTCTGCTCCTTTTTACCATATGTAGTAGCGACACTCCAGAAGTGTTCCACCCATGCTGCAGAAGGCAACGGATGGTACCTGGTCTCTTTGGCTGAACTGGGATGCGTGATCTTGTATTTCAGTTCTCCATGCTCAGGGAAGCAGAACTTCAGAAGTGCAGAAATTCCCTGTCTGGTCTGTGTGAAAATGTGTTTAAAAGCTCCACAAGGAGAACTTACCTTTGGTGCTCAAGCTAAACACATATTTTTGTAGAAGGCCCCAAATCACTTACTTTTCTCTCTACTAAGAGTACCAGACTTTAGCCACTGTTTTTTGTCTGTGCACCTAATGTATAAATGCAGTTTAGGGGGCTGAATTGAAGCTTGTGATTTTCCTGTAGTAATAAGGAAAATCTTTCTACATGTCATAGCAGTCACCTCAATCTAACAGTATTCTCTAGTTCCTCCTGTGGAGAGACTGATTTTAAACAATCTTGTCAGATGCAGAAAATCCCTTCTCACAACCTACAGACAGCTGAAACAAGATGATTTGAACATCTCAGGCCGAAAGAAAATGTCTACTGTATAACATTTTGTAAAATATTTCCTTTTGTGACAGCATTTTTAATACAAAAGTGTTATTGTGTTTTTCACTGTGTTCAAAGTTTGGGGGAGAAACATATTTCTGAGCAATTCCTTCAGACTAAAGAGGCCAAACTTATTTTGTGGAGGGATGTTTTCAATGAAACCGTAGCATTTAATCTATTGACCCTGTTAGTGAGAAGGGATTAAATGGTGCTGTAAAGTGCTCCTTTTTGCTGCATAACCATTAAGAAATTATACAAAGACGACTGGGCTACCAGACCTTTTCAGGGGAGAACAACTGTGCAAAGCTGGCGGCTCCCAGATACCTCTACTTTGCTCTCTACATAAATCCATCATCTTGACACAGACCATTTTAAACAAATAATAAAATCCCTTTATGTTATCACAGCAGTCACTATACAGCACTTTCAATTGCACAAACTTTTTATTAAGAAAATTAAACACTACATATTAACTCTAACTGCAGTAACCCCCCACTATGCACCACAAGCGATTTTACATCTGGTAGTATCTGTACTGAAAGTACCATTCCGTGTCTGCAGCTACAGAAATGGCTTTCTTTGCTCATCAGAGAGATACAGGTTTCTTTTTCTCTTAAAAAGACACATACCTATGCAAAATTAATCGTTGTGCTTCAGCAAACAGTCATTCTTACAGTAAAGTACCTTGCAGCCTCAGTTTTAAGTGTTGGGGATATAGTTAGGTTTCTCTTGATTTCTTTCTTAAAAGTTTTTCAGGATATGTTTGTGTAAAAATTGCTAGGTTTAATACAGTGTGGCTTTATTGGCCACCACTACAACTTCACAGGGAGCACCACTGAGTGCCCATCCTTCACGCCTCACCAACCCAAATATCACATATGCATATCACATTGAAAGGCACAGAAAAATTTCCATCATCATTTTCAGTTACACCACCTCCGTCTTCGGGAGGTTCTTCCTGGGTTGCCTGCAGAGAAATTTCCTTTTTCTGTGGTGGGCATGTGGCAAGCTCCATTTTGCATACAGATAATATAAAAATATCCATCATTCTTATGTGTAACCTTCTGTCACACATTCGTTGCATTGTCATTATCCTCATTGGTAAGCAAAAAATTGGGTTTTATTAGATTTTGCAGGGGATGTGGTAGATATTGTGATCACAACAGGTCCTGTTACACAGATGAGGACTTCTGAGCCATAAAATGTGGAGAAGCCCCTTGCCTACAAGTGGTGGTGAGCTGGGAATGAGGTGGTTGCTATTCTTGAAGATGCTCCTCACAAGGACCATCAGTCAAAATCCTGACACACTCATCCACAGCTTCTGTTAGGTGGTGAAAAGGCACATGCTATTCCTGCGGCACAGGACAAAGTGAAGAAGTCCTTAAAGTCAACCTATACTTGATGTTTTGGAGTGAAATGAGGCCTTTCAGAGCCTGCTGCAGCGATAATGGACCCAAGTCGAGAACAGGCACCCTCTCCTGGCACAGTTCCTGCAGTCTCTGGTTTTAGTTTCTCCTTCCTATCCACTCAGGGCCCCTGCGTTTCCTCCAGCAGCAAGTTGAAAGCTATTACATACAGGCTCATTTTTAAAATATGAGCTGAGCAAAATCATCTCCGTGTACTCTTTTCCAGTTGCTCAGTCTGAGGGATGTAGCCTTGCGTGAGAGTCATAGTCCCTGTGATTGAAATTCAACCAAAAGAGTCCTCCTCTGACACTTTGCCGTGCTAGAAATATACTGAGACCTGATGTGGCTCTGCCTTAATATCTCTGCTGCCTACCCCCGGCCTGAAAACTCTGGGTACTTTTGCTGGGGTGTGAATGGATTCGCTGAATGGGGGAAGAGGCCAAAAGACTGGGCCCTTGAGTCCCCTGTGGCAAACAAAAGGTGTATGGACAGCAGGAACTTGGGAAATAACTCACACCTTGCTGCAGTAGTTGTGTGAATCGGCCACAAAGGAAAAAATATTAGGAAAGTATAGGAGAAGATAAGCAGAAGAGCAAAAAGGCGTTGTGACTTTCCTAAGTGATGTGATACCTTGCTCCTTGGAGAGTATTACACTTAAACAAGAATAACCCGCCCCCACACCCTGCAGTTAGTGGTGAGACGTACCCTCTTCCAAACTAAGTGCTTGTCCCACCTTGTCCTTCGTGCCTGTGTCATCCAAGAAAACATTATTAGTGAAAAGGAAGACACACGCAAAAGGATTCTGGAAATTTAGAAGGTACCAAACAGTTTTTACCAAGCTACAGGACAGTATGTCATAACAGCACTATGGAGAAGAAGACAAGTACCATGAAAGAAGTGGTACTTTACTTTTCTGCAGACAGTGAGGAATCTCTTCATGGATTCAAGCAAAAAATGAGGAGGTGGTGCAGGCCTTTCTCTTTCAAACAGCCTGTTTGGTGCCAATATTTTAAATGGTAGGCTTCAGGTGCAAACTTCAAGAGCCTGAAAGCATCAATCAGCCAGCATGCAACAGTCCCTTAATCTTGGGACAAAGAGGATCCTTTGGTTGCCTCCAGCCATTAATCGGAAGTTTGGAAATTTTGCTTCTTACACATCTCTATCCCAAGAGAAAAATTAACTTACGCCTCTTTCTCAGGAAAGATAAAACAGCAGAAAATGTAAAAGACGAGTGATGCTGTGCTAGGGGAATAAGGCAAAGGAAATGTTAAAAACGGATAGCTTATTCCCAAAGAAATAATATGAGCTCAGCCAAGCAGAAAAACGTGCAAATACTACTCTTAATTCACTCTAGACAATTTTTCATTTATAATATTTTCTTTAGAGTTTGTGAAATCATAAACTCGGTGGGTAAACTACCGCTATTTCTCTTGTGTAGTTGTTTACCTGGGGAGAAGAATGGGAACATGGGCAGGGGGTTGTAGAAAGCTATTTAAAAATGATCTGGCACCCTAGAAGTTAACACTGCGGTGTTTGTGATAGCAGTTTCCTCTCTTTTGTGTATTTAATTCCTTTAAAAGCTCAAATATATGGTTGTTAAATCTCAGAATTTCCTTTTATTTTTGCTTTTTCATAATGCTGCTTTACTATTAATTTATTTATAATACATGCAGTATAGACAAATCTGTGCACACATATATGTGTAGAAGTAAGAAGTGGGAGCACAATTTACTAAAATGATGAGGTGACATAGACTTTTTAAGTCTTATTGACTTCCAGGGAAGCTATATTTAAAGCTAGTCTTTGCAAGGAAATTGATGGACAAAGGTTTTTTTGTGAGGTAATAAAATCTGTGCACATTAGTGTTAACAAATATATGGCCAATTATTTAGGAATAAGTTACCTTAATCTGTGGCTTTGCAAAACACCAGGAAAAAAATGTAGTTCAATACACAGCGTAGCTCCTTGTGAATTTGGCAGATAACTGTGATGCAAATAAAAAGAAGAATGAAGCAGTTATTAAATGAATTATCGAGTGAGAAGTTTTCATTTCAGTGTTTTTAGGATGAAATATTTTGGTTTCTTAATTTGACTCTTTTCAGTCAAAAAAATATTTTCTGAAAGGAAATGTCTTGGTATTTGTTTTTAGCCTGAAGAAAAATAAAAGGGTTTTTATTTCTTTGAATGTCTTTTTTTTTTCCACTTATTTGGCAGACTAAAAAAATCTATCATTCACACTTATCACTTATTCACACTTTAAAAATCTCTTTTCTTTTTCCCAGTAGTTACACATCCTACATGGAAACTATAATCATTTCAACAACACAGTTATTCCAAATAATGATGTACATCTGTTTCCTCATGAAAAATGACCCCTTAGGCATGTGAAAGTTAAGTGTAGGTCCTTAAGTTTCATTACATACTTCTTAAAGTCTTACTGGCAATTTGGAGGCAAAATTAAGAACTGAAACAGATGTCCTAAATCCTAACTACAACACCAAATTTCTTTCCACAGACAAATCACTTGATCATCCCTCTGAGTCTTAATCAAGTAGATATAAAGTATGGCCTGATGAACTAATAAGAAGCTGAGATTATTTTTTTAAATTATTTCTTCGCTGCATTTGAAGATGAGAGTTAGGCTCTTAAATCATGTTGATATCTTGGCAAAATGTTGAAATTATTGCAAAATAATTCATTATATTTTTGTGGAGAATTGTTATTGGAAGAAAAAATCGACAAGAAAAATATGTAGTTTCCAATCATAATTTTAATGGAATTTCTTCAATGAGAGCTCTGAATTTCTGTTTATTTCAGTGAACTTTCTTTACAATCAGTTTTCTCAGTCCTCCACTGAGATCTTAGCCCTCCAAAAGGAACAATCATTCAGGGAATTCTCAAAGACTAATTAGTGAAAATTTCCGGCTTCTTTCAAAATGTACTTCTGTCTTATGTTTTGATTTCTGTGTATTCCCAATATATTGTAGTTGTTAAAGAGATCAACATGTGAATTGTGCACCTCTTGCCCCATACCTACACAATGCAAGGCTTTATCCCTAGTAATTCTGGCTCGAGTTTTTTCTTTCCTTTATGTCTAGGTTTGGAAGATATCCATGCATGAACTTCAGCAGAAGCCAAGCGTCTGTGCAGGAATAGTCATCTACCAGAAGAGCACTTTACCAGAGCAGGGCCTTTAGCCTCTTGGTTGCTTCAAGATACATGCATTCTTTGTTCAAAACTTCCTAAAAAAAAATTGAAGCTTTTGTTACTGATCTATTCTCCTCTGCAAGTTCTACCTAATGTCTTATGGTTCGAGTACATGGCAAAAACATCCTTTCTTGTGGAAGTTGTTTTATCCATTCATTATCCATGGATAACGTTTTTATCCATTAGAGGCAGGGGTATAATCTGATGTGCATTTTAGAACAAAGTGCAAAAGAATCTCATCCAAAATACCATTATAAGCTGTCTGTCAGTAAATTTTTTACAGTCACCTTTGACCTGTTCATGCACCTATTGGAAGAGGAACAAAGTGATAGTAAACCCTAATACCTAATTTTCACAGTATACCTTGTGGACTGCTGTTAAGATAATAAAATGTAGATAGGAAAAGGTCCTAGAGAGTCTGTCTTGTCCACTGTTCTGTTGCAGTACAGGATCAGCTCTGTTCACGTCATTCCTGATCACTTTTTCTCTAACATGCTCTGCAATGAAAAATAATCCTTAGTTGATGCACACAGACTATCCCAGTGTTCAAAATCCCTTACTATAAAAAGTTTCTTCTGTTATCCAACATGATTTTTTTTTTCCTAATTTCAGTGTATTTATTCTTTTGCTGGTCACACAAATGTGAAAAATAGTGGCATATTTTTACTCTTTGAAAAGATATTTATGAGAATAAAATTTATGTACTTGGAAATTTGTACCATGTTCCCACTTGAACTGTTCTTTAGACTATACAAATATAAAAGTAAAAGCTTTCTAAATCTCCCATCATCCCATCATCCTTGTAACTTTATGGACTTCTTCCTGTAGCCCACATCTGCCTGTAAATATAGTACCCAGAGCAGGACAAAGTTTATAATAGAGACCTTGTAAAGGCTGTCAAGACCAGAACGATAGAATCACAGAATCATAGAATTATCTAGGTTGGAAGGGACCTTTCATATCATTGCTTCCAACCTTCAAACTAACACTGACAAAAATCAGCGCTAAACCATGTCCCTAAGCAACATGTCTACCCGTCTTTTAAATACCTCCAGGGATGGTGATTTCACACTTCCTGGGACAGGTTGTTCCAATGTTTCATAATCCTTTTGATGAAGAAATTTTTCCAAGTATCTAATCTAAACCTCTCCTGGTGCAACTTGAGGCCATTTCTTCTTGTCTCTTGGGAGAAGAGACCAACACTCACGTCTCTATAACCTCCTTTCAGGTAGTTGTAAAGAGTGATAAGGTCTCCGCTCAGCCTCTTTTTCTCCAAGCCAAACAACCCCAGCTGCCTCAGCCACTCCTCATAAGGCTTGTTTTCCAGATGCCTCACAATCTTCATTGCCCTTCTGTGGACACACTCCAGAATCTCAAAGTCTTTCTTGTAGTAAGAAGTCCAAAACTGGACACAATATTCATGGTGGGGCCTCACCAGTACTGAGTAGAGGGTATATTCATGTGTCTTGAAAGCTATGTCCTATTGATATATCACATTGTGAAATTTGTCTTTCTAAATATGTGATATTTTCAGTCACTATTAATTTGTGATCCATTATAAACCCTAGATATTTTTTTTCTGCTGAGATATCTAGCTGGTTTTCTAGATCTTACACATATATAGAATGTTACTCTTATTCATCAAAATCATTCTGACTCATTACTTTTTCATGTAAAAGTGTCACTGTCCTTTTCTACAATAGAGTCACACCTAGAGTCTCATATACCGGGCTACCTCTGGATACAATTTTTAATGTCCCTTGACAAGTGCAATAGTAGCGTGGGGAGTCCATGCGGTTATGTTAAACCATCACTACTCTGCCTTCTCACTGTTCTAACTGCTCCCTTTGATACACGTATTGTGAGGAGCTCAGCTTGATGGCACATCACTCTCTGCTTTCAAACAGGGCTGCTTTTGCTGTAGCATCCTGGAAGAGACATGCTGCAGAGTCGTTGCAGAGGCTCGTTGTAAGTATGGTCACTGTGAGAAAAGTCAGACTACTGCCTAACGTTAGTCACAATCAAAGGAAATGCTGGATGAGCAAGGCTACTGCTGAGCTTGTCACTGTTCTCTTCATCTTTGATTTGATTCAGAAGCATCAGCTAAACCTCGCTGAAAAATCTGGAAAATAGTGAACATCATTCACCCTGCTTCAGAGAGTAATAAACAGGGAATGACAGAACCTGCCCCTGCTGCATTTCCTGCCAGCTTGAACAGTGATATGTAGGTTTGCGGAAGAAGCTCCAGCATAGAAAACATATTCGTTTCCCCATTGTTCTTCCTTCAGGTTCACCTCTGCATCACAGGGGTGAAAAGTGGCTCTTGATTAGACCAGGGAGAGAAAAAGAAAATAAAACCAGACAAATACAGGTTTGGGGTTTGCCATAGTTCTAAAAACAACAATTAAAAACTTGCTATATGTCAAGCTAAGAGAGAAGTATTGTATTACCAGGTAGTAAAAAAAGTTGAAAAAATGTAAAGTTCATATAAAAAAAATAAATTTTTACCATTCTGAACATTTTACAAGTTTTAAAATTAAAATAAAAGTAAATTTTAGGGTGAAGACTTGTTTCAAGTGCATGGAACTGAACCATTTTAAGCTTTTAGAACCTGAGGAGGATTCCTCTCAAATCACTTGTTGAAAATGAGACACACTGCAAAAAATGTTAGTGTCCCCACATTGCTGCCCAAGTTGCCCATCATAAAACTTCATTCGCATCTTATAAAGAAGAAAGCAAGTACAAGGAGTTAAACACAATAAGAAGCAGAAAACCTTAGCAAATGGAAAGGAGACTGATGTTTCAAATTTTAGTCCCCAAAAAAGGAAGAATGTAGAGTCCTTTGGGAAAATGACTAATGCAGAAGGAGCAAAAGACTTTCTTTCCTGGAATAACAAAAATACACATATATTTTAATCTCTGTTCTGGCTTTCATAATGCAACTACATGCTTTTGACTCTGTGGTGCTGTCAGCAAAAATTAATTTTAAAAGTACCACACATGAGTGACTTCAGCCTTTGCCTTAATTTAGTTTTTCACTAAGAGGGGAGATAAGACGTAGCCATGCTGAAGAAGGATGGACGGCTGTACAGTATATTGTAGGAGACGACAGCGCTAAATTAATCATGTTCTATCTGGAATTTGCAATTCTTTCAGAGACGCTCAAGACAATATAAAAAATTTAGTGGTAACAGTGAAAGTAGGCGGGAGGTTGGGAGGCAGAAAGCTTCAGAGGGCACTTTAAATGTGAAAGATGCATTACAGTTTCTCACACATGAACAAGATAGCATGCCTTACTAAAAATATAATAAATAAGGAGTGTATTCTGCCAGATGCAGCTGTGAAGGGAGTGCTCTCCCAGTCAGATGTACCGAGCGTGATTGACACCCCCTTAGCTTTGCTGTGATATGACTAAATATGAAAATGAACAGCCTCGGAACGATGTTTGCATTAGGAACAACATGCCATTCTGTTACTCTCAGAAGCCCAGCAAATATACCAGAAGTTTTAGTACACATACTAGAGGAACCAGTCTGTTCCTCAGTCATGATATCACTTTTCAGTTGCTTTCCTGCTGATCCTCTGCTTTTCTTTTTTTTTTCTTTTAATTTTCACTGCTTTGTCTCATTGCTTGTTCCTGCTACAGACATCAGGTGAATGAGAAGAGACAAAAATTATCCTATTAGTGGCTCACTGCTTATAAGTCTGCTGTAATTTGAATAAATCAGTGTATGCCTGGCAGAAGCAGCAACTGGAAGGAGAGGTAGATGTGCAGCTTCCCTCCCCGCAGGTACCTCTGGCATCCCTACAAGGGCTTTCAATGCACATATGGGTTTCATGGGACTCCAAGACTCACCACTGCAACAGGGACCCTCTCCTTCCAGAAAATAAAATGCAAAAGAAAACCTCCCCTCAGAGCTTGGAAAGTTTAAGTCGGGGGAGGTGCTTCTGCCCCTCTACTCTGCTCTCGTGAGACTGTGTCCAGCTCTGGAGCCCTAAACATAAGAAGGACATGGACGCCGCATTGGAAGGGGTCCAGAGGAGGGCCGTGCAGATGATGAGAAGGCTGGAGCACCTCTCCTGTGAGGACAGGCTGGGAGAGTTGGGGCTGCTCAGCCTGGAGAAGAGATGGCTCTGGGGAGACTGCAGAGCAGCCTTTGGGTACCTAAAGGGAGCCTACAGGAGAGACGGGGACTCTTTCTGCGGGAGTCTAGCGATAGGACGAAGGGTAATGGTTTTAAACTGAAAGAGGGGAAATTTAGACTAGATATGAGGAAGAAATTCTTTCCTGTGAGGTTGGTGAGGCACTGGAACAGGCTGCCCAGAGAAGCTGTGGATGCCCCATCCCTGGAAGTGCTCAAGGCCAGGCTGGATGGGGCTCTGAGCAGCCTGTTCTAGTGGGAGGTGTCCCTGCCCATGGCAGGGGGGTTGGAATTAGGTGATCTTTAAAGTCCCTTCCAACCCAAATGATTGTATGATTCTGTGAAATAAATAAGTAACTAATGTGTTTCCTTTTCTTTGCAAACCTACCTGCCACAGTCAGTGGATTACAACCAGCTCTGGGAGCTTCCACAGCAGTGAGACGCTCCTCAGGGGAGACCCAAAGTGTCCCTTTTTCTGAGGGAAGAAAAGATTGTTACTGACTCGATCAAAATTAGCGAAAAAAAGTGTAGTTGAGTTCCTCCTTTCCCATCTGAACACACGGTTGATGCTTTTGAGCCAGGGCTTTTGCTGAGGGTCTGTATAGGCTTTTGACTGTAGGGAGGGACCTTTCTCTCACAATGGTGTCTTTGCATTTGGGAATGCAGGGAAGTGAGGAAGGTGCTGGGCTTTCAACAGATAGCACTCTACAGTGCATTTTTAATCTTGACAATAAAGTGGACTGTGGTTATGTAGGTGAATGTAAGGCTGTGGAAACTGTGGGGAAGGCAGACAAAAATATATGGGAGGAAATCTTCTAGAGTACCTTTCCCAGATACAGAGGAGGAGTATACAGTTAAAGGGTTTCAACGAGGATGAACACCGAAGGAGCACAGTGAGACAGCTATAGTGACAGTGCAAATGAAAGATGCCTTGCAGTGTAAGGAAGCAGTTTCTGAAATCGTTGCATTGTGGCTTCAATTCTTGCATGTTCAGCTGCATCTTCCCGTTTCTGGTTACAAGACCTTCCATTGCAATTGAATTTTTCTCTGAAATCACAACAAAAATTACACTTCACACCTTAGCTTGGGAGCCAGTGGCCTTGGAAACAAACCATGCCTTAAAGGATAATTCTGGATCTCTAGATCTCCTCCTCAACAGAGCACCTGACGTATATTGGACGGTTGAAAAGTAGATGTGGCACTGCATCAATGCAAATCAGTCATTTTTAAGGCTGCATCAATGCTTCATTTTTCACTAGACTATTTGTTCTGCGAGACAATGTTACAAAACTAGTGCTGTTAAAAGGGGATAGGATGAAAAACATATTTTTTCACATTATCCCCTTTTGTCTCTTTCTAGTTTCACCCAGCTGTGGTGCCTTCTGGGAAAAAACAACCCCGGAGACCCCACAGGGTAATCTTTAATGTGTCAATACTCTAAGCCGATCATTTCAAGAGCAGAGCCAGGTGGGCAAATGAAACTGCTGGACAAACAAATTGAGTCTGTGTCATACTACTGACTCACTCTAGCAAAATATTCCATCCAAGTTAGTTACAAGAGATGTTATTTCGTTGAGTTACTGTTCATGTCTCAAAAGACTCACTTTTGAGTTACCTGAATCTGGTGATTGTAACCACTTAATACAGTAGTTATTAATAACTGTTTCATTACAACTGACTCATAATTTCTCAAATTCAATTTATGTACAACATTTCATTTAACTAATGGAATTCATTTAATTATAGAATACGAGGCATGTATGTTATTCTAAAAAATCTAATCATTTGTTACAAAGATTGATAAAACTCACAAAACATCTCACTAGATACATTTTCATTACAGTGTTTACAAAGCAACTAATAAATCACAAAAAAAACTGCAGAATTCCTTCTTTTCTCAAAGTATGCGCACTGTAAGTGTTGTAAAGATAATCTCACCTATAAGCTTCTCACCCGTTCCAAAAGGTATCCATTTCTGTGCAAAATCAAACATTCTCAGCTTCTAAGTTGATAGTTGTATCTCAATAACTTTGACTCCCTTCAATTTTTGTAAATATTCATTTGATTTGGAGTATATTATTATTACATCATAAGTTTTAGGGTTTCAATAGACACAGTGGGTCCCAATCTAGCCCATTCATGAAGTAAAACAGATGGTGGTAGTCTGTTTAAGCAATTTTTAATGCCTATTCTAGCCTTGTTTAAAATGTCCTTCACATAATTATTTCCTAATTTCATACTATTATTACTAATTGTACAATGTTGGGGTTTGGTTTTTTTTTTGGCTTAGCAGATAATTCACCTTGACACATGAGCTAATCACTTTTGTTACCATGAATTACAGAAGTAATTATTTTTTAAGCAAGCGCCTTTAAGTCTCTCCTTGTACTGTAAATGAAGGTGTGATTGCAGCATGAATAGGTAGTAGTTATTTATGCTGGCTTTAATCTTGTCAGTAGGAGTAGCAGGAGCAGAGAAGCCATGACTGACTCCTCTTAGCATGGCCTGTGCAAGATGCTTGAGTCTCTGGGTTTCTCCTTCTGCACTGAGGTCTCTGCTGTCACCATGTTGTTATTGTTCTTAAAGACAGTAGTAGAGCATTGTAACACCACTGTGGATGCTAACTAAACCAGTGATAACCTGGACTTACCAAACCTACCAAACCTCTCTTTTCTGTGTGGACATATAAAAAAGAGGAAATAAAACTATACAAGATTTCTTGTTATAAAATGACATAAAAGGATGAAGCTAGCTCCAAAGTCAGGCAATTATGATGTTTGTTCTTGATAACGCTCCATTGGAAAATAACTTTGTGATACTGCCGTCACTGACAAACAATAATGGAAAAACTATCTTTAACTACGTGGGTGGCTGAGAAGGAACAAGCATTAGCTCTTACCCAGTAGGCAGTAAGTCAGTGATTTAGTGTGATGGCTAATTTCTCTGTGTGTGTGTGTATGTGTGAGGGAGATTTCATCTTAAAATAATTTTAGAGCAAAAATATTCTTGTGCAGAGTGTTAAACCTTTTAGAGAGATATTTTAAAATAAAACTTGTTTCTGACTCATCAGTACACTTCTTTGCGAAATACCAGAAATTTTTTTCACACAGGTAAATAGAACTTTGTAGGTGGTTCAATTTTTTTCTAAGCAGCTCAGTATTTTGGTGTTCCTTCTACAGCAGTCAGTAGTTGAAAGCCTTTTTTAAATGAAAAATGAAGCACTACCTGAACTCTAACACTGAAGGAGGTCCTTCTATAATTAAGGTCTTCTTCCGACCATTAGAGTGAGAATATTTTAAATTAAATACCGCAAAATATGTACATATCATTTGGGCTACAAAAATACATCAGGTGAGTATATATAGCATAAAATGGGGTTTATTGTGGGTGGAAATCAGTACATTTTCAAAAATGCAGGGTAAGCATTTGCAGCAATTGCTCTTAAAACAAATTTGTTTACTAAATGGTACTAGCACTCTTTTGTGACTAGGACAGAAAATGTTCCAAGCAGGGAAACAAATTATTAGTGCTCCAGTTCTACCATCCCACTTGATTTCTTCTTCACCAGAAACATCTTACACATCTTTATTTTCACCTTTTTTTTCCATTTATGGTCAGTTGTCCTCAGAATCCCAGGTGCAGTGTCACAGCTCACTGCGTTCACCAAAGCTGTTTCTTCCTCCATGTTGTTTTGTTTTCTTCTTCTTCTGTGCTGTCTTTTCTCCTAAACAAAACATGTTCACTCAGATAGTCAACAAAGTGTACTCTTTGTGAGTTCATGAGTTTGTAATAAGAACTCTGAAACCCTGTTGGAATACCTGACCTCCTCCTTTCAACAGTTTTTATCTCAAACAGCTAGTTAGAGACAGCTCAGTCTCTCTACTTTCATGGTGGCTGAACGATTTTGATTAAAGAAATCTTCTTCTTGCCCCTCACCTGCTTTGAATAATTTCAAGTTCCATATGAGAACAGGGCTCCACAGTCAATATTGCACATATCACTATGCCTTTGCAGGCTCTTTTTTTTTTTTTTTCTTTTTTGGGTGGGACGGGAGGGTGATGGTGTTGGAATTTGCAGAGATTACTATCCAGTGAAGATGGGTGATATGCCCAAGAGCATACCTTCCAGAAAATTTCTCCAGCTGAATTCATAAAACATATACAACGTAAGAGGGGTGGAGCAGGAAATAATAAAAGAAATTAACCAGAAGGAGTACTAATACTAACATAACAGTCTTGTTCTTGTTCTATACACGCATATACAAAATCTAACATGATAATGACAAAGGCAGCCAAATGCATGCACTATGAAGTAGTATAAGGACAATTATTTACTTACTTACTTATAAATAACTGCCATCGTATTGCATAGTGCGCCATCTCATACTAGTGTACCATAAAGCCCAACAGAGGGAATGTTCTGAGAGAATTCAAGGTCCTGAATTTTTAAGTTGTTTTCACATGAAAATATATACGCATGCCTTTTAAGCATATTCATTTTCTATTGTTTTACTGTAGACGTAGTGACTGTTTATTACAGGGAGATTTAAAAACTGGTGGTAGTTCTGGCCCCTTCTTTTACTGTTGCCCAGATCTCTTTCCATCAGTTTAATTTTTAGGCAGATACTATTCATACTTGATTTTGGCCTGAAAAGTAAATATTTTTTTGGAAAGTTAGAGCAAAAAGTGGAGCAGCCATGTTGACACAAGGATATATTCCAGCCGGCTTCACCCGGGAATGGAGTTTAGCTGAGAAGAGTATTCAACCAAGGTTGTTTGTAGAGCTCATCAAAGGATGCCTTGCTCTTGTGATGGCGATAGTAATCCCTTCTCGTGTCAGTTCCCATTAAGTCAATGGTAGTGTAACCTTTCCCTTACTATGAGTGGCATAGATGACAGAAACTCTACTTTTTAATTAGGAAATATCACACATGCAGACGTAAGTCTGGGCAGGAACTCTGTTCACAGCTGCTTCTTTTATGCCGCTGTCCCTCATTTCCCATTCTGTTTGCGTCTACTCTCTAGTCTTGAGTTGGCCCTGATTTGAGGTACAGGGTGAGGAGATGCGCTTTGTGGTGACAGGAACAAAAGTTTAGATTAAACTAAGTTTGAAGTTTAGTTCAAGCTTTCCATTGAAGAAAAGTGCAAGAACTCAATTTTATGCTGAATACAATGAAATATTTTAGGAGCATAGTAGAAAAACAAGGACATGAAAAGGTAGATTTGCAGAGGAAGAGTCTTTGTCCTTTTTTATGGTAACCTATTGATTAGGGCACGCACCCAGAGTGTGAGAGATCTGGACATCAGCCCCTTCTCACATTAATATTTAGTGGTTATTCTGAAGGAAACAGCGTCTTAAGAGACACTAAGAAGCTGGTACCATTGCAGTGTCAAGCCCGTCCCCAGGGCAATAGGAGACTGATAGTCAAATAGCATCACACACAAGAATGAGTTGAACCTAGGGCTCCTGTAACCTCACATGTCCTAAATGTCAGGTGACTAAGTAAAGGAGGAACATCTCTTCTGCCAATATATGCCATCAAAGTTCACCAGCTCCCCTCCCTTTCTTCACCCTTGTTTACTGCAAGGTAACAGGTCAGGAGAATGCTTGAATAATGGGACCTACGTGTCTGAAAAATAATTAATGACAAACAATACACAAAGGTTTATAACATTGCCAGTGCCCTTGGTCAGCACTGATGGGGAGTGGTTTCAAAGGTATATGGACATATTATAACAAAAATAACACAACTGCATTTCAAATTAGTATAGTAAGTTTCATAGAAAATTAAATCAGGAAATTCGGTTGAAAAACTCTAAGCTAAATTTAAGTTAAATAATCCTTTAAAAAAAACAACCACAAAAACCTCAAAGAAAACGCATGCAAAATAACTAAAAGTATTTGAAATAACTAAAGGTAAAGGAAATGTGGGAATGATAAGCATTTGTTCTTCATTCTTCTCTCTTATATAAATATGTCTATGTATATGTGTATGTGTCTATTCATATCTATTTTATGGCATATATTTATATGCTTTCAGCTATGTTTATTTTCCTGTTAAGTTTGTCACCAGTAGCTAACACTTTTAGTTGGAATGTCTTTCTTTTATATGCAGTATACCAAGCAGAATTGTTACTGATTAGTTAATGTATATATTTTTAACCTTGCAAACAAGCAGGTGTCTTTGGTATATCCTTTTCCTAATTTCCACCTGCCAGCATCAGGCTCAGAGGACAGAGGTTTCAACAATGAACAGAAGTGAACTGCTCAGTGCCTCAGATCCTGAGGCAGGATTAACCTGGACTTGACTTAATTGTAGGGTGCAGAGCAAAGCAGTCCTCTTGAGTCAGGTAGCTGTTCTCAGTCCACTGAAACAGTTAGGTCCACTGTTGCCTCAGTGGAAAACAGTGGGTGTCTTTCAAGGTCTTAAAAATCAGATTACATCCAAATTTAGATAAATTTAAGTGATTTTTTGTTTTTTGTTTTCCTTTGGGATCCTTTGAAAGCATCTCCACCCTTCCATGGACTTTATTGGGAAATGAAATGTCTATGGCTGTAGGAAGAAGTCACTACTCAAGGGCTACGAAGGTGATTAGGGGANAAGTGAAATGTATGTGTTAAGCAGTGTTTTCAGTACCGTATTTCTACAAGTTCTGTGGGTAAAGCCTGGGATGCAAATGTACACAGGTTCACGTCATAATGACTTTCAATTCTGTGGGCTGATAGCTGGCGTCAAAGCAGTCTACATTTTGCTGTCAAAATATCCTTTCAGAATAGACTATAAATATGCATGAAGATAGTATGAAAATAATCTTTGGGTCAAGTGTTCATCCAGATTACTTGATTTTGAAAAGTCTTCTAAGAAACCCACCATGCAAATTCACTTTTTATGTATGCTTCTGAGGTTAAAATTTAGATATGCAAAAGAAAAATGTATGTTTTGTGCATTTCAACTGTAGGATTTATCTGCAGTTCTTTGTGGGACTTTACAACACGGTATTCACAAATTGGCATCCTCCTCTCTCTGTTCAAGGAGCAGACAAACGTCAGTATAAGTGAAATTCTTCAGGAAGAATTTACTTCATCTGCAGCAAACCTATATACGTGGAGAGGCTTCTGACATCTGTGTTCTACATTTTGCCTGCATGTGGGCCAAAAGGAAGTAGACTCGAAAACATCTCAAAAATTGGGAATACGGAGGACAGAAGGTTACTCTTCCAGAAAGAAGTCCTTTAGTTGGAACAAAAGCTCAGGGGAGTGAACCCCTCTCTTAAGCTGGTTGAACTCCTGATTTATGAACCTGTAGAAATCTGGATCCTGCAAATATTTGTGTTCATGCCTGCTTGGTTTTAAGCACAAGAAGCACAGCTGAAATTAGGCTGCTGACATGCCTGGAGTTCAGATTACAGAATGCCTTTGCAGAGCCAGGCACACTTGCTCACCGTGCCTTTTAAGTGAGCCAGTATATAATGATGGTGTCAAGGGAGAAGACGTGGGGCACTGGCAGCAGCAAAGGCTGCAAGTAATAAAAAGTGCTTTTCTAATTGGCTGCAATAATGTTTAAATTTTCTAATAAATAACATACACACACGTCACAAATAAGCCCTAGGTGGAATGTTCCAATAGAGATATTTATTTGGTATACTGAACAGATTACATTTACAGACTTATACTGCACAGCAGGGAAATCACTCTATATGGAGTGACAGGGCAATGGCCTTATAGCCATCCAGTCCCTTTTATAGCGAAGCACTTAGGCACGCGAGTATTGATTTCAGTGGAGCAGCTCAAGCTTAGTATTATGGATGTGTATTGCTGAACTGGGTCGTGGAGCGGTGCAGAAACCAAGCAACCTTTAGGAAAATATTTATGGGATCCAGGTGGAGTGTGATAAGCCCAAGTTCAAGAGGAAGACTGATTGTCTGCTTCCTTTTTCTTAATATTATGCCCTTATATTACAGGTATAACTGTCAGCCTATTTTTCAAATGTGTTAAGAATTGCATCCTGCAGAAGCGCAAGTGTGCTCTGTCAAGAGAAATACACTCACAACAATTAATTCATTTTTTAATTAAGAGATTTCATACTATGTGGTACCTTAAGCCATGCAGCTGTTGGTGTTTACTGCATCTCTCTGTGTATGTGTGTTTGGCCCTCACTTCCGTCAAAATGTACTCCTCCGAGTATTTCTTTTTTTCCTGTTCTGTGCAGGGATGCATGAGGGAACAAGATGAAACCTGACTAATATTGTTTGGTAATATGGTTGGTTGCAGTTTATTTGTTCTCTGGTGGATTTTATTACAGCTGCTGAATTTTTACTCATTAGTTTAATGATGGTTATTTTGCAGATTTCTTTTATCCTGTATTTTTTATTGAATCCTTATTCACAATACCACAGTGATTTGAATATGCTCTTCGTGATGCAAAATTTAATTAGATACTAACTAAGTAAGTGGTCCATTAAAATATTATTCAGATTGTTCAGGGAAATGTTTTGGTAAACATTTTCTTTGGAAGTTGACTTTTTGGTAAGGGAAATGGAAAAAGACAAATGAATGTTGCTGTTTATTTTGTCTCTCAGCATGCAAAGGATGAGATAGTGTGCATCTGAATTACATCTCCATTTACAGTGGGGGAAAGGACCTTGCCATTAGAGGAATCATAGCATCCATTTATTATGCAGTTCAGGTCTAGACTAGCTATACTGTAGTCCATCAAAAAGTATTTTAGGGGAAAGATGTTCATAATATAGCAGGGAGCTCCACTGTTTGAGTGATGATGATGATGCACTGCAGTTGCTGAAGCCACATAATACACATTGCTGGAAAATGTCCCGAAAAAGATTTGAGCTGGAAATAAAGATATACATTGTGTGTATTTAAGTATGGCTCCATTCACTAACAAGAGAGGCTTTAATTATACATGGGTTTTCACAAACAAGTTAGTTCAGAGAGTATTCAATTCACAAAGGTCTCTTTCTCTGTACTCTGGGCTCCTCATTCTAAGCAGTTTTGCAGCTATTGAAACAGCTGCACAATTTTTGATTTGGTCATGGATACTTTTAATGTGCACATAAAATGAAGAGGAGAGGGAGGGAACGTCTCTCTGCCAGCTCCATGCAGAAGCGTGAGCCAGCTTGGTATCTAAAGGATATCAAATGAGTCTGTGCTGACCTCATGGAGCTGGAAATCAGACCTCCCTAAATCACACGCACGGCTTTGGTGGCGAGTGGTTTGCCAAGTGGCAGCACATCCTCCGGTGGTGACAGGGAGGAAGAGAGACTTGTTAAGTAAAAAGGTGAATGGGAAGAGAAAAGGTAAACTGTTAGAAGGAAAGAACAGCATGTGAAGCAGAGGGACTAGAAGAGATGTCAGAAATACAAGGGAAGGCAATTTCTCTCTCAAGGTAGTGTACTGAAACCTTTTAGCCAGAGATCTGTGGTCAGAGGCTGTCCCTCATCCCCCAGATAAACTATTTATTTTGGCACCACAAGACTTCTTTCTGCATTCAAGGACGCCCTGGTGTGAAGCATCAGCTGCTCTCTGCTGAGGTGTGGCCATGGGGAAATACAGTCAGCATTTTAGTTATGGTGTTTGTGCAGACACAGAGTGTGGAAACAGTTATATCTAGGAAGCATGTTTAAACCAATGTTATAGATGAAGGGAAAATTAAAGTGTGAGGCAGAGCTCCAAACCGGAATACCTCCAGCAGGAACTTTTATTCTTTGATGCTACCAGCAATAAGCCTGCTAAGGGAGAAGTTCCTCTGGGGGTTGAAATGGAATAAAAGATGTGTTTTAGGGTAATATGGAAGAAGTGAGCCCTTCAACATGGCTAGTGGGATTTTTTTCCTATGTAAAAGGACATCTTACTGGTCCAAAAAGGAAGCCAAACCCAAGTAACATTCAAGATGCTCTAATGGGATAAAGCTATGTCCAGGAAAGATGAAAAAGTCTCAGGATACCTTTATCGCCAAGACTGGTTTCTCAAAGAACTCACCTATTGGCTTTATGGCAGTTCCAAAAACAAGTAGATTTTTCCATCAGCATAATAGATGATACCTCATTCACTTTGAATGTATGTTTTTAGCCTCACCTCTCATGTGAATTGCTTGTAGTATCAGTGCTTGCATTACAACCTTGCTCTCCTCTGGGGCAGGAATAGGCATTCCTACCTATTTCTATTACCACTTACTTCTACAAAACTTGCAAAATCGTAGCACCATGAAATGGAGATTAAATTGGATAACGTATTTGAAATTATTATGATGAGAATGCCAGATACATATGCCTACATATGTGACAATGTATACACATGTAGATGATCACAGAGCACTGTCATGTGAGCTTCATATCCTTGGGAAATCAGATAAATTGTAGCATCCCAGGCTGAAGAAAATAATTATGTTTTTCTTTTGTTGATCTGAAAGGTTGAGTGTTCAAGTTGTTTAAAGAGTATCAATAAGATTGAAATAAATACAAATTTTGGAAATTAGCTGGATATTCTAAAATGTTCAGGCTTTATTTCTTACAAAGTATTTGCAAGACTACCTTGGTATTGCCAACTGTGTGGTTCTCACCCCATTCCAAAACTTCAGTGGAAAAATTACGTCTAAAGTTGAAATAAAACCTAAACCCCAAACCCTCCCCCCCAAAGAACAAAAGAACCTTAACTATGGATGCAAGTTTCTAGGTGGTTTTTCCTCTCTCCCATGACATGTTGGAGCAGTTGAAGTCTCTGGAGGACTGGGATACCTTCCAGCCCCAGAGATTTCATACAAGGGCATGCTGCAGGCTTCTTATGTCCTCTTACACAAATGGGCAAGGCAGCATCATGTCTGGAAGAAGGATCTTCTCCATCTCCCATCCTCACTTTTCCCCAGGTGAATGTGGAGAAAAACATAGCACCTGTGGGAATGTGTGCCTGATAGCTGTGGGACTCATTGAAACTGTTAGGGATATCCTAGAAATTACTCTTCCTGTAAGAACCAGATTGGACAGGGAAATGTGAAAAGGCATTGCAGGAGATGAGGGTGGAAGAGGGGGACTATTAAACCCCTGTTATCTATCTCAGGCTCCCTTCCTCCTTCCCTCCCTCCTCAATGGAAAACATGATCAGCCAACTGGCACTTTGTCTTGCAAACAGAGCGCAGCAGTTTTCTCTTGTGTGTACTGTTTCAGGTTTCGGCAGTGCTTGAGTAGCGTTGCTTTTAAATGTTTATATTTTATTCAGAAAGCTTAATTGGAAGTTTTTCCTATCCTGCTGAAAAGTTAAAAAATGCTATCAAATTACCACTGTCAAGTAATTTTTATGGCATGAGGCAGCACAAATTCTGTTTAGAGGCTCAGCAGTCACGGACCACAGTGAGTGGACAGTGAAGTCGTGTTTTCATTGCACTTATATCACAGCAGTGTCAGAGACAAGGGATCCCTGATCTCATCTCCTATTTTTTCCTACATAGTTTAATCAGGTAGTATCAGTCTTTTTGTGTTTTGAAGAGTAATGGAGTAATTAATGACACTAGACATAGTATGTATTGTGATGTGGTTTGGGCAGGTCTACGCCAGCATAGGTCTTTGTAAAGCACGTGTGATGCCGCAGGTGACATGCCTGAGATTCCTGCTCATACCTCTTCAATGGCTCAAACACAGCTGTGGCACCCCACTTCCTTTCTTCTCCTATTTGCTTCCCTCTTCCTCATTGCCTGCCAAAATGCCTCATTGAAGACACTGTGTCCACTGTTTCTGGTATCTAGTGCTGCAGACGGGTGTTACTCTGCCAAACTTGCTTGTTACAGTGAACTGTATCACAAAAGTGCTTTCTTTTTTTTGTGCCAGGTCTCAAACCAAAGAGGTCTGAAGAAAAGAGTTAGTGATAGGATAAAATGAGAAATTGTGGAGAACTCAAGGGTATTCCACTGACAACTGGGCCCCTTCAGTAGGTGATTTGACCAGGTGCATTTCTGAAAAAAACCCAAACAAGTCCTAATATGCTTGTACCTATCCCTATATACTTTACCATCAAAAAGGTGTTTATGTGCTGAAGGCATATGCGTTCATGAGGGTCTAGAGTGAGTTTCTCATGCAGGTTAGCACAAGACCCTTCTGCAGAAGAAACCGCTACAGAAATTAAGTAGGTCCCTCATGCATAATCTGAGATCCTACCATGAGAACACTCCCACTAAAGTCAATAGATGGTATAGTTACTTCCAAGAAGTAATTTCAATGCTTCTACCGTTTTGGTGCTTTCTATTAACTCCTCTTCCAGAATTTCTTGTGAGAGATCAAGCTATCACAGGAATGTTAAACCCAAGGGTTTGATCTGGGTACTAGCCCAAAATACAGGTCTTTGTATTAAAACTTGTACTAACTTACAGGGAAGGTCTTGGAAAAGAAAGAAGCGTGAATCCATTTGCAAATGCTATGTAGCCATTTTATTGTAGCTAAAAGGTGAAGACATGGAAAACTTTTATTTTTTTCTTAAATTAATAGGTCAGTATTTTTCTGTGGAGTCGGTGAAAGGCATGATGTTGGCATGCCTCATTTTAGGTTACAGGAAAGATGAATGAGCTTTGCAAGCTCTTATTAGCGGAGCAGTCCGTATATCTACTTTAACATACTGCCACTTAGTGATAGGAATGCAGTACAGCAAGAGAACCTGCACTTGGCTTCCATGAGGGAGTAGACATCAGCCATAAATCAGCTCATTTATTTTCACTCTGTGAGGCATGCTGGGGTACAGGGAGGCAGCTGAGTTTGGTTTCACCTGGGTGAATATTTACACAAATATTTCGGTTGCAATCTTTTGTTTCCAGTCATCAAAGGTTATGAGGCTATCACTAGTTGAAGCCAATGTGTCTCTGAGATTAAAGCCTTCTACTAGTATAGTTACACATTTTCTTCGTCGTTTCAGACACCTCTCTCTCATGCTTTGCCTGTGGCCCATCTTGTATGTAAAGTTGATTATGGACCTGACATGTAGAGAGACGGGTTATCTGAATAATACTGAATTCAGTGAAAATTATCCTCAGAAACAGAAGAATTGAGCTCCTAAATTTTGTCTTGATCCTATCTTAACTCCCAAGCCACTTTCTCTGGATTTTACCCTGTGTGGGTTTTACAAGAGTATAAAAATACCTTGTAGGAGGGACTGTTAGTGGTGTTTGTCATTATTGTTTGTTGTTACTGTCCTGAGCATGAGATAAAATGACTAATCTTGGTTTAGTCACAAAAAATGCAATGTTCCCTGATGGTAGGATTTATTTTCATTAAGAAAATGTAGGACTAATAGGTTCTGCCTAATTTTTTAATCCAGGTCTCTATTACCAAGGGTGACGGAGTAGCACACGTTATGTCTTCCGTGAATTTGACAAGCTTCACATTAAAACTGCTCTTTGGCGGGGTGTGTATGTGTCTGTTGTATGTCGTTGTCCCCCATTTTTCACATGGGAAAGCTTTCTTTTTGCTGCTGTAATCAATAGAAGAAACTATTGTCATGTCTTATGTACATTTCTTATGAACTAAACTAATTTTATGACAAGGTTGATGCTGAGGGTTTTTTTTGTTTTTTTTTTTACTTCAGAGGTTGCTCTGATATACTTCCAGAAGATCTTATCCTGTTTTGGTCCTTGCTTCGGTCTTCTAATTTCTATTCCAAATGTGAGCTTTGACCCCGTCCTTTTATCTCTTATATTATGGTAGAAAAGTAAAGATGAAGGTTCTTCTAGATCATTTAGACTGGAGATTGATTTGAAAAGAGAGATTGCCACCAATACATTTATGTTGTCTCTCTGGCAAATAAAAGGAGACAGGTATCAAGTTTTTGGGCAAGTTCTTCTATATCTTTGATTAGTTTTAGAAATTATAGTAGTTAAAAGATCTCTTCTCCTGGTGATTGCTTTGTACTTTCCCACCGTTTGCAGTAATAATTGCAAAAGCAAGTATTGGAATGTGAGGTTTTAACCCATATTTTATGGGTCACAAATGGGCTTTAAAAACACTGCAGTCCTGCAATTTCATCTAGAGATAATTATTAGATAATGCCAGTAGTAAATTATTTGCTGCTCATATACTTCCTAATATTCACTGCTTGCAGGTAATCATTCCACCATTTCAAAGAACAAACACATTTGAGACTATTTGCTAGCGCTTTTAAGAATTGTACACACAATGAGCAAACCGTTGCCCCAGCATCGCACCCTCAAAGTAGCCATATCATTACACATGCTGGACTAGAATCAGATACTCCACTCTCAAGCCAGACCAAGAGTCCTGGAATTAATGACCGGCATGGAGTTGCCTCTTCATCCCTGATGGATCTCAGTAGAATTGCTCTGGGTTCACAAGGGTGTATGAGAGACCAGAACCTTCCTTTTTTGTATCATGTCTTAAACGTACCTATATGTGTCCATCAAATACATGAGAAGTTTTTGGTTCAGAAAACCTGTTTTGGTTCAGTTGTCTTGCTCAGATGACTTCTGCTCAGAACTCATATAAGACTTTTCTGACTTAAAATAGAATCTGAAGCCTGAAAGAGAGGCCATTTTTACAGCACAAGCATAGCGGGTTTAAACTTCCCATTTCTGGGATAATATTGTAAAAATAAGGAGGATTATCAAATTGCTTTTTTATAAGAACTAACTCACTTGGTGATGGCTGGCATTAACCAATCTACTGCAGAATGATCAACATATCAATATCAACCTAGACTAATCAATCATCACCTATAACTTGCATGTAGAGTAGACTGTGCACGGTATTTCTAATCAAATCCATATGTTATTTGCTTGTCCATTCCAAAACTACCTTTTTTTGTTTTAAATTAAAACCAATTCAGGCAACCCAGATTGTTTCCACACTACCCCAGATCCGGCTGCCTCCCGCAAAACAGTTCTCCTGTGGTCAAGTAATTTAAATGGTAAATTTAATGGTAAATTAAATTAATCCAAAACACACTCTTTACCTCCAAGAAAGCAAGATTGGAAAGGAAAACATGTTGACAGCAATTTCACTGCTAATGTATTGTGCTGAAAGCTTTGCATGAAGCTGGCTCTGCCACTGACAAAATTGCTTAGAAGTAATCAACAAAAGTGCCAGTGTAGCCTGGACTGAAGCATTCAATATCTCCATGAGTGAAGGTCTCCTGCAGAAGTCTTCACAATGTCTTATCACCTCTAGTAATGGCATCCCGGCTTCCTTTCTAGGAAAACTTTTTTCTGTAAATCTACCGCATGATGCCTTGCATGTTTTTGTATTAGGACCTGGAACCCCTTACAAATAATAATAAAAAAATCCTTTACAAATTCTATTACATTGTACAAAGCTTCAAAAGAAAAAAAACACACCTGCTTCAATTCTGACTGCCGGTAACAATGCCTGAGTCACATTAATCAAACTGTGCTCAGTCCTCAAAACTGGGACTTAAGGAGTTCCCCCCTACTAAAAGCACCAAAACCAGTTCCCCGTTCAGGGTGTTGGGAGTGCACTTTCCATTACTGAAGACCCAAAGAAAAGGAAATAAGTCCCAAATCTAGGGGAACTTTGTATCAGTATAATTATTTTTTTTTGTTTGAATTTCACTTTTTTCACAAGACTCGCAGGTCAAGTAGATGCCCCTTACTAAAACTGCTGCTGTCAGATGGAGGGGACTTGTCAGAGCTGTGCCTGGGAGCTCACAAGGCACGCTGGCACAGTATCTGTGTTAGCTAATGCCATCAGCATCTCTTTCATGAGTACTTAAGTCATCCCAAATTTTTTAAAAGACTTGTCATTGTTTCTCAAGTAGATAAAAGCTTCATTACATTTCAGGCTACCGATGCTGCCTTCTTCATGAGTTAGGTGATGTTAAACACCACTAAAAATTGATAAAGAATCAAATCGCTGCCTAATTTACAAAATAACAGTCAACTGACGCCACATTAAAAGGCTGATCAGCCTTCAAAATTATTGCAGTGTGTTTATTTTTTAGATCATTTTTAGTCTTTGAAATGTCAAACGCAGTGATCCATCTGAGCTGCAAATGTGGATGAACATACACAGGAATGTCATCCGCCTGGAGAAGAGTTGAAAGCAATTGCACATGGATTCATTTCAGAACTTATACCTGTTCTGCATAAAATTCATGAAGAACAATATAACCATCCAGCCTCAGTGCTGCTGCTTAATTGGCTTGACTTTTGAGAAGGATACCCACCTTTTAGCTAAGATGCCATTCAGGCGTGCAGGAAAGCCAGGGTCATTGTACCTGCCCCTTCCTGTCCCTTCTGCTGCTGAAACTCATGAACCTACAGCCCCTCATCACACATTTTGACACAACTCTGAAGCTAGGTACGGTGATACACTTTTAAAGCAAGACCCTAAAGCAAGTCTTCTCAAGCTGCATTGAGGCTTCACAAAAGAGCAGAGCTTCTGCAGACAGAGGTCTCTATACTGGGGGGCATACATGGCAATAGATAGGAAATTAATGACCTTTGGGAATATGCAGCCCAGCTTCTGGGCTCTGTAGAAACGGTTACTTCTTGCGATTGCAATGGCATTACATGAGAGTTTCCACTGACTTTGCAGTTTCTTGAAAAGCTGTTGGTTGTTACTGGTTTTATTGCAGAGGGTTGTGTTGTACAGTACAAAACAGCTAGCTCCTTCCCCCCAAGTGATTGCTGAACAGTGTATGGGAGAAAACAGACCTAAAATTATACTGGAGTATAAGAGTGGAAGAATGGTGTACATAAAAGTCCCATCAGAGATGAAACTCTCAGTATGGATAACATCTGAACAATGTTGTGAGAATGTTTCACTCCATCACTGCAAAGAGTGGGTGCCAACAAAAGAATAAAATAAGGAAGAGGGTGGTTTTATTTCTGGATAATTTGATTTTTTAAATAGTTTCTGTTGACTTCGTCAAAAACAATTAATTATAAACTCATACTTGACATGGCCTGGTGTGTGGTGAATTTTACATATATGATTTCATCTAAATTGTAAGGATAGGGTGGAATTTTTTTTCCACGGTTGAATGTCTTGCTGCACTGTGATTTCACTGAATAAAGTGGTCTAGAAATAATTCATAACAATGGCAACTATTTCATTTCATGGAAAACAGGATCCTTTTTATCTCTGGTGTTCCATGTAAACAGCTTCATGTTACAGATTGTTTAGGGAATTTTAAACTGATATAATTTATTTCTTTCAAATTAATCTAAAGAACTACATTTTTTTGATCAGTCACACAGCGAACAGGTAGAGATTGATTTTAATAAACAATTTCTAAAAACCATGCAAGCAAGACTAAAATTATGTATACAAAATAAGGGATACAGAATCCTGCCTTGTCAAGTCTGAAAACATGCATTCACCATCACTAAAACATGGTATTAGATGTGGTTAATAGACTAAAAAAGGAAACATTTGTGAAATTGTTAGTGCTAGAAAGAGAGCTTATATTAAGGCTCTTACCAGCAAAGCACTTAAGAAACTGTTGAAATGTTGGTGAAATCAACAGGGGTTAAAATACATGTATAAAGTTAAAGATATGCCTGCATCCTTTGTTGAATATATATGGACTTGAATATTTGCCTTTTGAAACATGGGTATCAGTGTGAACGGCATTTTAATTATTTTTTCAAGAGTCGTAATTACATTACAAAAATATAGACTTAGTGAAAACAGACTTAGTGGATGTGTAGTTTTGGTCCCAATGTGTTATTATCAATAAAAGTTTACCAGAAGCAATTGTCTCAAGAGACTATAAAGTGAAACATTTTTGGAGGCCTCTCCAAATAAAACTCTGTAATTAGTAACCATTATCTCAAGTGTCTAGAATAAAAGATTCATTAGCACTAGATTTAAATCAAACAAAAAAGCACCAACAGTTTTCTCTCTAAATTTAAGGTTTAAATTGATAAATATTTTACACTTAATTTCAAGTTGTTGTGATTTCTTGTATTTCTAATCTAGAGTGTTTGTACTTTTTCCCACTAGAAAATATTCAATTTGTTTAGTTCTGGAAAACCTCAATGCCAGCAATTTCTCCGTCATGGATCGAATGGATGGTTTCCAGTAAGATCTGGTGTATAAACATGCAGGCACATATTGTGTTACCTTTTTTTCTAGCATCCTTTAGTGATGGAGACACCAGAACCAAACACAATGTACCAGCTGCCACATCACATCCTATAAATGACGGTAAGGTGTCTCTGGTTGGAATGCATGTCCAATGTGTATATGACAGGTAGGTGTGTTTCAGTGTGGCTGAAATATTCCTCAACAGAGGAATTAAGGCATTTACATTTTTTCATAAGAGAGTATGCTAGTAGGTGCATAGTTTCCATATTTTCCTAAGAAGTTAGGAATCAGGCATAGCATGTACTGGATGTCAAAGGTCTGCTGACTCAGACTTACAATAAGCCTGTTCAAACAATTCTTAATTTTCCCTCGTTTTCAGCCTGTTGAATTCTTTCCTCTCCTACCTGTTCTTTCCAATATAGGAAGAATGAAAACTAAAAACTTAATAGTGGGGGAAAAAAAAGAGGAAGAAGTATGCTACATTTGTCATTTACTTTTATAGAAATGCAAGTATAATAGCCTGGTTTGGTCCATGAATCTCCCTATTACTGTTACGTTATTCTTCATCAGCCATGCCCCCAAAGTTTTGCACAGTTAACCCACAAATACGCTGCTTCTCCATCATAAGCAAACAATCATGCTAAAGCAGTGGTTGTTGGGTTTTGGGTGCCTGGTTCTTTCTGAGAAGCATTTTCTTGCCCTGACTGACCCGATCCAACTTGCTTCCTTCTTGCAACTCCAAACCATGTCATGAGTGGTGGAGATGAAAAACATTTAATGTTTTTGAACTAGAAGTTAGACATTTTCTGAAACGATTGAAACAGAAGAGGGACCCACACTGAAGCTTTCTTGTAGCCCAGTTTAAAGTCAATCAACCATGTGACACAGTTCTATCGGAAACTCAGCTTCATTAGTTCTGGTGCTCATGGTACTACTTGTTTTTAATTAAATTACTAAATGAGAGATTACGTGCAGAGACCGCACTGATACTGTAATTGCTTCCAGTGATGAAAGTCACATTTCAAGCCTTGAGCCTCTGTAATACAAATGGATCCTTTATCTCGACAGAATATAGAGCTGCAGTCAGTTAAAAATAAGGTAATAGCTTTATCCACAACAAAGAGCTGTTCTGACATTACAATCATGATTATTCTGTGACCTTTTCAAATAAACATACATTTAAACATGTACCCATACCAGTCCATGAGTCGTACAGAAACCAGAGCTAAACTTGTATGGTAACAACAGCTGCCAGTTTTCTTAGTTAATGAATATATGTGACATAAGTATCCTTTTAAACAGATTTGAAGTTTGCAAAGGTAGTAAGAGCCAATGAGTACATTCCTTTCCCTCTCCCTCTCCTTCTCCCTCTCCCGTTTCCCCTCCCCTTCCCTTTTTTCTTCTCTACTCTATTCTTTCATAACACTGGCTGTAAAACTTGAGTCCGTAATTTCTGCATCATGTACATTCAGTTATCGTTCAATTACAGCACAGCATTTAGAAAAGCGTTGCAGGAAGAAGATGCGTCTTACCCTTTTAGGTCCTCAGTGCAAAACACAAAGAGAGATGGGTTATTCCAAAACTCCAGGCTCAGGAGCTGAAAATGCTTGTGTGCAAGAGTGAAGCATGGGTATAGGCATTGACTCAACAGAGAATTGGAGGAGCATTGTTTCTAAGAAGACATAAAATCTTAAGTTAAGAATATCACACAACAATGAATTATTGTCTAAATTACCCTTGTTAAAATTTACCTACATGGTCTGAAGAACTTTCTCTTTATGTAGGATGCATCATGTCACTACTCCACCTTCTTTTTTTAATTAAATAAATACTTACATCTCTCTGTTTAGGACATATTTTTTTGGCATATTTTATTTTTATTTTGGCAATATATTACCATACATATTATGGTGCAAGTAAGCACCCACCAGCTAGTTACCCTGTAGTGGAATGAGAGACAGTAGTGGGGTTGGGATAAAGACAGTTGAATAAGTGAAGGAAAAAGAAAAGAAAACAAAATGAATGATGCAAAGGCAATCGTTCACACCCCCCACCACCAGCAGACTGACGCCCAGCCAGTCTCTGAGCAACCTTGGAAAGACTACTCCCTCAGTTTTATTGCTAAGCACAACATCAAGCCAGGCTTGATGAGGCTCTGAGAAATCTGATCTAGTTGAAGATGTCCCTGCTCACTGCAGGGGGGTTGGACTAGATGACCTTTAAAGTTCCCTTCCAACCCAACATATTCTATGATTCTATATAACTTATCAAATACTCCTTTGGTCAGTTGGGACCAGCTGTTCTGGCTGTGTGTCCTCCAAAACTCTTGCCCATCTCCAGCTTACTTGCTGGTGAGGTTGGAATGAGGCACGCTGAGAAACAGAGAAGGCCCTGAAGCTGTGCAAGCATGGTTCAGCGACAGCTAACACATTGGTGAGTTATCAACGCTGTTCTGGTCACAAGTCCAAAACACGTAAGAACTTTTGGATAAGAACATAAGGACTTCTTTCTTTACATTGGAAGAGTTTATTCCAGTTCAGAGGTACCTTCTGCCAGTCAGGTGAGAAGTACTGCCGTCTCCTACACTGCCTGTCTCTTCATAGCACACCAGCAGAGTTGCCCCGGCTCTGCAGGAGGAAGGCGGGCTCTCGAAATCAACCATGTATGGCACACACAGATCCCACTTATTTTATTATTCTTATTAACCTCAGCTCTTTTTCATTTTATGCAAGTATTTTGATTCAGGTATAAGGCAGCTTTTATTAAACATGTTTTATTATTATTATTCCACCTTACACCCCTAAAGGTCCCAGCAGCCTCTGGTTCTACCACTTGACTATTTGCAGTGTTTCAAAGTCACTGTTGGGTGTTTGTCCTTTTTAGCCTCTAATTACACTTTCTAAGGCCTTGATTACCAAAATGCATTAAACAATAATTAGATAAGGATAATTTACATCCAAACAATAAAGTTGAGAAGAACAATATAACTGGTAATTGGCCTTGACCAAGGTAAATAATGCCTTCTTTTTTATTTACATTTGGTTTTCCCCACAAACTGCCTACTGGGTTGTAGAGAAGTAAGAGGCGAGCAAAAATCTGAATCCCCATCCATCAGTATTAATCTCACACTTTACTGCGGCCCCATCCATTTATCTTTCCGACACAAATTAGAAATTCAAGAGTTTTAACAAATGAGCCTGCAAATGTAAACTTATTAGGCCATATATTTTTACTACACACTGTGCAGTGCCCTCCACAAAGCTGTCCCTTCAGAGAGTGTTTTCCTATTTTGTGTTATTGATGGCAGCTAACTAATCACATTTTTAATGTTGTCTTTGGGGAGGGCTGTTTGAGTGAATGTGCAAACTAAACTACCCAGAATAAATCTACCTTATTAAATGCTTGAAATTATGTGTCTTTTACGATAAAGAAACTCTCGAGCATTGTTACATTTGCTAACCTTCTTTTCGCAGAAATCAAAAGACCGGGATTAATTAAAATAATACATCAAAACAGGGGTTTGTACAGAATGTGTCTGCGTGTGAGAGAAAGGCCAAGAAAAATTGGTTAATTGGTCTCCTCATCCCTGCTCTCTTTCCCTCCGTTGAAATATCTTTTAAAATTGCTTTTAAACTAGCCCTTTTTAGCTGTATCTTGTAATTATCTAGGTTCTCAGAGAATTTACTAGTGAATGGATCAAAATGCAAACCTCGAGACACAGCCCTCCCCGTGCTTGTGACAGGAGTTTGTCAAAGCTTCTGCAGAGCAGGAAGACTCTCTGAACAAAGCATTTCAGATTTTGCAAAATCGTGTTATTTTACTGATAACTAATTCCTGAAACTGTCTGTTAAGCGATGTATTTAGTTTTCTATCTGCTTTTTCAAAGGTATAGCTGTTGATGTAAATATATGTCTTCGAATTTTAGATTTCAGAGAAGACTGGGAGAAGAAGGGGCTGACCTGAATGGCATTGCTTTTCTACAAGATCATGTTTAAAAGCTTTTAATATGCAGAGATAAACATCTTTGACCATCAACATCCATGCTGTTTTATCTCATCATTCTTAGCGTTTAACAAAATGATGTAATTACTTCAAGGATCTTTATTACTTTGCTAAAGGGCGGGCTAAATCATTTTAACCAATGATCAGTAGAAATGCTAATTGCCCTTTTATTGCTCCCTTCCCAGCAGCAAATACAAACATGGGCAATCTCTGGATTCTTATCTTTAAAAATCAGGCATACTGTCTGTTTCCGCGATTTGAGCAGTGAAGCTGGTTTGGTTTTATTGGGACATTTAGGGCCGCTGGATGTAACACGTTTCATCAGCGACTCCTTTAGAAAATGCAGAGAACATTTTCTGGTTTTCAGGTAGGTAGGAAATGAAACTTGAGGACCAATGATTTTATTTTATTTGTTTTTAAAAAGGGAAATATTCATTTTAAATATACTTCCTCATATAAAGAAAGGATGATAGTTCTACAAAGCAAGGCAGGGGATGAAGTTCAGCTTGCTTTAGCTGGTTTAAGAGTGCAGGTGTCTACTCCTGCACTAGTCACCATTTAAAATCAATTTCCATTTATAGCAGCCATTTATAGCAGTGGTTCCATGAAAATGAAAATCAAGTACCTTAGTTCTTGATATCAGCCCAAAGGAAAAAGAGCTTTAGCACAGGACAAGAGTAAGCCTTGTTAAATGTACACAATTTTTCTTTGAGTTTTCTGTATTCTTGCTCAAATACTTCAGTTGGTACAACAGCCCAATTGTCATTTTGCTTTTCTTAATTACACATCAGATTCTACAGCACTTAGCTATTAATAAATTACTTGGATTATTTTGTATCAACTATACTTTTACATTAAACATATAATTTTGAAGCTGTTGTCCCAAGCAAATTTATTAATGTAGCTCATTTGAATGAACAGTTCATACATTTTTAGCAAATTAAATGAAATTATTTGATTTTTGCATTAATATGTACCAACTGAGAATGCTCTAGGTGCCACTACAGTAGTAAAATTATCTAGCAGAATTTCAGAGCAATGACTATTCTACCATTTCAATACAATATATATCCTATAAATAGCACTCTAATGCATATGAAATTACAAATACTGTTATGTTGTCGAAACCCTATGGCTTGTGCTATAGAGAAGGTCAGGCAAGATGATCGTAATGGTCCCATTTGGCCTTACGATCTATGAATTTCCAAGAGTTATAGGTATAGTTTAAGTGCACCCTCAGCATGAGTTGCCTTATTATTTAGCAGAAAGGGGGAAAACGTAACCTTGTTCATGCTTATACTGTAATACAGTAGGTCAATACACGTTTTACCCATAGGGGGAATAAGTTTTATTTTTTTATATAAAGAGAACAGGCAACTTAACATATGTCTTTCTTTGCATATACCCACAGATCATGGAGATGTGTATGTGCAACCTGTTAATCCTTTCTGTGTGTGCTTATGCTTTTGCAATTAGCTACAGTCAAGAGCTAAGCTCATGGCAAGGGGTCAGCTTTTTATAATAAAATATATAGGGAGAGGTGGAGCAGTTGTCTCTCTTACATGCTGATGAAGTTACTTGCAATCTAAAGCAAAACAAAAAGCAAGTTAATGGAAGTTTGTTTATTCTAACATCCAACCTAAGACACTGAGCTGATGAGAAACCTTTATTTACCCAAGCAGACCTGAGAAAATGAGAAAATCCCCATGAATTACACAAAGGTACTCACAGAAGCAGGGGAGATTGTTTTTAATCAAACATCGATAGATATCTAGTTGAAAGATAAATGGAAAGTGTACATTTTATTGGAGCTGTGGGAATATGGCAAAACATTTTCGATTAGTACTTGTTCAAAATTTTAAACATATTTCTTGCCCTCACGCTGTTCTGTTTCTCTGACTTACCGAGCAAAACATGTTATGGATAAGGATATTGAAGGATATAGAACTTGAAGAAATTTTGCAATGTAGTTTCTGAAATTATAAATCAGGCATTTACATCAAGAACCCAGACTGGAGAACTGCATGTCCACTTTTACTCGGGAGATAGATAAACTTAAAGAAGAAAGTTTAGAATCCAATTTCCCTTCACAAGAACTGCCCTTAAGTCCTACTGTCACAAGTATTTTGACTGCAAAACTTACTCTGAGAGCTGCTATTTTTGTTTTGTGGCTGTTATAGTTGTTCTCTTCCATTCTTCTTTTCTTGCACTACTTCAGAATAAAACTGACAATACATATAACTAAGTTCAGAGAGAGAGAAAGGAGGCAAAGGGATGAGATTTTCTTTTTTAATGAATGAAAAAATTCCAGGATTTAACAATAAAACATCCACGTTCCAACAAATTAAATTAGAACCAAAGCAAGAAAATTAGTGTCTTCTTTTCTCATTAAAACCTGAGTAAAAGCAGAGGACAGAATCTTTTCCACAAGCATAGCTCTTCCTAAGGCCAATATGGTGCACGAGCCAAAATATTTACTTCAGTTCTACCAGTTTTAACATATCTGAGATTTCCAGATCAAATCATTGCACAGTAAGAAGAGAGAATAGTTTCTCAACAGATTTTAACCCCATTGATGAAGAACAGGGTAACTAAGGAATTTTTATTTTTCTCTTTTATATGAAGAAATTAGGTTTTGAAAATGGCACCTATTTTCTTGAGTAGATAAATTTTCTTCTGCCCTTTTGATCACAAAGATACCTCAGGACATTTCAGCAGTGAGGATGCATTTTGCAAGTGGAAGAAGCTGGGAGGGAATATTATATTCACTATGGAACATCTTGCTAAAGGTTACTTAGAATAACCTAAAAGATGTAACAACGTTCTGGAAATCCGCAAGCCACCTTTTTTGATCTGGGCCAAGAGCTGTTACTTCATTGATTTTCAGAATCAAACCTGTTGGCAATGTAGTTGCAGTTTGTCAAGTACAGAATTAAGGTTTTTGTTAGCTAACTCATTTCATTAATTTCTACTATTCCTCAGTTTGATGTTGTGGGCCTGACATGCTAATGAAAAATGTCCTCCAAAAGCACCTATATCTTGCCTTTCCAAATTCTTTGTTTTGCAAATGATTTGTCTATTTAGCGTAATTCCTTGTCAAACTTGAAAAAGAGGGCAGGGAAGGAGATCAACTTTGGAAAGATATTAATGAGGAAGGAGATAAAGTAGGATGATGCGAAGGAAGGATGTGAAAAAGGAAACATAGTGTTCTCGTGATCACAAACAAGCTAAAATGCAGTGAGTGTAAGATACAGCATGAGTTAATTTCTCCAGCTGCGTTTGTAATGGCAGTAGAATTCAGTGGTAAAAATGAGGAAAAGAGCAAAATATATTGAAGTAAAGGACAGTGAACTCCAACACACTGGGCTGTGAATGTTAATGTCTTAAATCACTGAAGTTAAATACATCAGACTTCGTCTGTCAAAGCCCTTTAACAGTTCAGCCTGTTTAGCCTCGTAAAACGAAGGCAGTGCTGACATGACAGCTGTTCATGAACACATCAAGGAAGTGAACACCATGAAGGAAGAAAAGCTATTTAAAATGAAGGATAGCTAGCCATAGTTAACCTGGATGTAAATCAGTTTAGGCTAAAAATTATATTGTTTTTAATAATAAGGAAAAATACATTTGTGGGTTGTGTTTTTTTTTTTTTTTTTGTGCAACCTTACCAGACAACCAGATGAAAATATCCTACAGTTTTAAGATAGGTCTTGATCAGTTTATGAAAGGGATTATGACACATCACTATCGCTGTTATCAGTGAAGCGCACTTGACATGAAGGTCAATTCAGGGACTTTTCCCCTTTCACCAACAGAATGAAATGAAAAAATTAAAAAGCCTTTTAAGCAAAATGTTTTCAATTTTAGTTTTAAACAACATTTCAGTCATATCTGCTGACAAATTATTTTCTTCATTTGAACACTATTATTTTGATATTTTAGTACTGCCAGAAAAATATCAATTATTTGTATGTGTCTAAATACCAGCTTTTCTTATCAGGTTGTTTTTAGAAGCTTTCAATGGTCATTATAGATTTGTATCCACTATGTTCGTATTATCATCCACCTTCTCAAATCATGATAGTTATGCACATGCAGAGTATAAGCAACATGGATACCATAGGGATAGAGGATTTGGACATGTAGATGATTTCTTCTTTCATTTTTGTATAGATAATCATTAGGCTGAACCTCCTCTTCCTTCCCAAAACAGCAACATGACATTCAACTGTTTTAATTGGTGACCTTCTAGGATACATTATAAGAAAGTATGTGTAAATTATACAGGTAAGTTAAGAGAAGGTGATCTGAAATAGAAGTAAGACGGCAGTTGTAAGTATATTTGGAAAGCTCAGTCAAAACCCAGAATTCCGAAAAATAACAATCATTTGAATAATACTTCATCCATGAGCTTTCAATGTCGGTTCAGAAATGGGTCTTAATTTCAAATAAATACAGCATCTCTGTAATAGGTTGCCACAAACTACCCAGAAATAAAAATGTGTTTCTATTCACTATTCCCTTTTGAGAAGAAAATCTTAGTCTTCATTTTGAAATAGTATATGTTCCTCCTATATATAAGCAAAAGCAAAGACATATTCAAGGTTTATAGGACAAGATAAAACGGCAAAATGCAAAGGCATATACCAGTAATAGACTGCAAAATCAATTTAGAAGTGCAACTGCAGTTGTCTTTCCCAGGTTTTTAATTATGTGTTTGTTTGCCATGGTGGCCTAATTTAGTCAAGTAGATGAGCCAACATTAAAAGCTGGTAGGAGAGGTAAGTAATCCCCAGGGTGGGCTGCTTGTGTAGAGAGTTTAAAAGCTACATGTACAGAAGCAGAAGCCAAGGCAAATTTGAGAAGGGGGTCCACATGATAAACAGTGAAAAGCCAGCAAATCAAATTTTTCACAATTAGTTGAACAACAACTGTGACAGGTTCAGCGCTTAGCATTTTCATTTGTGTGCTCAAATTTGGTTATCCGTCCTCTTTTATGCAAATGTGATGTGACAGGAGAAGCTGGGAGCACTCAAGCAGGCCGATCACTCACAACAGGAGCTGGGTCTGTACAGCTGAGAGGCCTGGATTAAATGGACTGAGTGCTGATGGATAAATGACATAAGCCAGGCTGAAAGCCTCATGAAGTGATTTAGAACTTCCACGAGATGTTGCTCAGAACATAAATTGTACTCTATCCTCAAATGTAAAAATAGAGGGGAGAAAAACATCCGCTTCTGCTACTAAATAACGGTGCCTATAATCTCACTAAATCCAGTTCGTTTGTTGCCTACTAGAATACAAAAGTTGGGAAAACTGCTTCTAATAATCGCTTATGCGCCACCATGTAACTATACAGCTCACTGTGGTAATTGTGTGCCTGCATGGGAGACCCAGAAACCTGATTAAGCAATTAAAGCATTCACCCTACTTTGACAGATGGGAGCGTGGCTGATGAAACCCTCGTACGGACACAGAAAATATTTTCACTATGTATGTGCAAATAATTTGGCAACAAAAAAAATATATCTCGTCAGAGAATTCTGTCGTGCTGCAAGAGGTATAATAATTAAGGTGATGTAGTGTGCTAGAAAGCATACTTGCACATGAAGGGCTAAAGGACGAATTATCTGTGTATAGCTTCCCCTTTCTCAGTTTATAGGAAACTGCAATTCTGAAGGAGGCTTGCCAGAAAAGTTATCACAGCTTGCCCCTTCGATTACAGCATTATGTTGTTGCTAGGTTAATTTTTAAGATGGCTGATAATACTCAGTGGGCAGTTCAAGGGACCTCCAAACCTTACTAATGATAGGAGAGTTTGAATATAATGGCCTATTTGCTTTTCAAGTTTAAGATTTTATTCATTTTCTTTAATAACGTTTCTTCTGACTCTATCTCACAAGACCATTAGTATTTTACACTTCTCATTAAATCCAACTCTTACTACGGTCTATGAATTTTTGATTGCTAATTGCCATTTATTTGTATGCTGGCAAAAGTACTAGGATCTTTTAAAAAGTACTCTTTCTATCTTATCACTAGAGAGGATGGATTTCTGCAGAACAACGTTGTTGATTGTCACAGCCTTTTCAAAGAAAAGATCTTCCTCAAGGCCCCTAGGTCTAGCAGTGGAACTAGATCCCATTACCTGCTGCTGTTGGACAAAGCTTGGCATTTAAAGATACCGCACAACTCAGACCACACCTGAATTAGTAAAGCAAACAGGTCCAGCATATCTCATAGTCACTGGAACTTTGTTGTCAGCTCTGTCAAATTGTTAGACCTTGGCACCACAGAGACCTGGATCAGCTATCCCAAGCCAGAGACCGTTCCCAGCAGAGAATGTGGATGGGGTTGTCCTGTTTTGGAGACTAGGAGTGTGTATGGGAGTTGTTCCGTGCCAGTTGCCCTCAGCATCAGAGAACTGTCCCAGCCACGTTTAATTTACTAGTATTGATGTAGACTAAGAGGCTGAGCACCAACATTCAGACAGGGAACAAGACACTGAAATAACCTACGCCTACAGTGAGTCCTGCTAAAAGCAAAAGCTACGAAGACATGCTGAAATGCGATAGTGGTGGATGGGCAGCAGACTAAGCCACAGCGTGACCGCATGACATCAAGGCATTTGGAAGCCACCACAGCGTACCACCTCGCAAACTCTTCAGGCAAGGTGCTACAGGCAGGAACAGCTGGTATTGTAAGAACATCGGTGGG
Source organism: Rhinoptilus africanus (assembly GCA_013400135.1). Taxonomy (NCBI): domain Eukaryota; kingdom Metazoa; phylum Chordata; class Aves; order Charadriiformes; family Glareolidae; genus Rhinoptilus; species Rhinoptilus africanus. Next base: position 53,723 of record VXBO01014689.1, read on the forward strand.
CTTCTCTCACCATTCATTCAATTGTTGGGGTAGAAGTGCAAGTTGTATGCAGTTGTTTGTCCTTTGTACCATACACATTTGGCGTAAAACCCAGAAGGACCTGAGAAATCCACATCGTCTGTCATTTCATCTAGAATCTTTGTAAACAAAATTACAGAATTGATGCTGAGGGTTCCTAACACATTATTCCCATAATCACTAAATAATACTAAATATAGAGAGTCTAGAGAAGACTACTCTTTTCTTGTTTGGACAGTTGGAAGGAAACAAACTGTTGAGTTCTTCAAAAGACAATGCGTATTTCTGCAAGTAACAGTATATATGGTATTCAGGTACGTTTTAGAGATTCGCATGTGTGCTACTGTCAGCTCTGAGATCTCTGTAAATTGACCAGTGGATTCATGGAGATAAAAGCAGAAAATTACTTTTCATTGTGATTTTTGGACTCCCAGCAAAGATGTGAGATTACAATCTACCCTTCCTTTCATATTAATATTTTCATTTTGAATGTTTTTGACTACCTGATTTTAGAAAGCAGCCATCACAGCACACACAACCTCTCTCAGATAAGACAGTACTTGCAATGGCTCCTGACACTTCAAGTGTTTTGATCAGTTCCCAATCTATTCAGAGAAAGATGGGCAAGACAGGACCATTGATACTTTGGACAGCTGGAGAGATATCTGAAGGGAGTTAGGCACTGAAATGCTTTGCGCTGCAAATGTGTCCACTTCTAAAGGTTCAACTGACGCAGTCCCTCGTTAATCCAACTCTTAAGAGTTCAGACCTGTACCATCTAGCCTATTCTGCTGCCATGATGACCAAAGAGGATCCTATATTCTTATACTGCAATCGCTCAACGCCATTTATTTTCCCATCTGAAAGTATGATCTGCGCATTAACTTCTTGTGTATCTGCTTCCGAACTTGCTTGCTCAGGCAGGAGAGTCGAACAGTTTAAACAACAGCAAAGATCCATTACTTGACCTATTTAAGCCAACCTAACTTGGGCAAAGAGGTTTGAACACACAATGACTGGTTGGAAAAGGACAGGAGTCTTTCAAAACAGAAACCAACTGACGACACAACATACTCCATAGGGATTCATAATAAGACACACTGAATTCTGAGATTCCCCAAGCCATCCAAGAAGGAAATACTAAAGAGAGGTTTCTCTAAACCATGAGGTATCTTGGGTCCTATTTTTAAAGTTTCAGATGGAAGCCTCTGTGAAAGTACAAGGCAGAAGGTCAGTATTTATTTGCTCAATTCCGTGGATTTAGCAGTGTTTCCCAAGTCTTTTATAGCAAGCCTTTTCTGCAACAAACTGGGCTGCCTGCAGGTGTGGCAGACAGAGGGTGGATTGCAGGAAAGGAGGCATGCCCATAACCAATTTTTTTGGCCAAAACCTTGAAACCTCAGCTCCCATCTGCCTCAGAACCTCCTTCTAGAAATTTGACATCGCTGGTTTATTTCACAAATACCCAATAAACGTCAACAAAACTAGCGTTGATGCTGTCTAACCTAACTGCAAGTCCTATAGCACATGGTACATCCCTATACTTACTCCACTCTCTTCCCATCTGCTGGGATCCCCTGGCTGGCTAAGGTCCCCGAATGCCATCAGAATTGTCTGTGTTCCCTTCTAATGGTTTAGCTTGTCTGCACAGATCCATTAGAGGCAATGCTCTCCTCCTGCTGCAGCCTAGCCTCGGGGCTGTTTTACCCAGCTGGCAAACCCCAGTTCTCCCAGGAAGCCAAAGTGCAGGCACTGCGGCCCCGCTGCACAACAGGGACGTGGAGGAGGAAACGTCTCCCAGGGAGCTTGCTGCTACTGCGCTAGCACTGTACTGACACATCAGTCACACGCAGAACTACTGTGCTTACCATAAACTGAGTGAAGATCCAGAAGGTCTGACAAAATTCTTCCAAGGCTTCTCACACCTCCTTCGGAGGTGATCCTTAATCCATGAGGCTGCTTTTCCCCCCTCGCCCCCATCAGAACCACTGAGCAATCTGTCAGATGAGCCCAGAGGTCCCACAGCAGAGTCCCTCTTTATAAGGCTATTAAGACCACCTTTTTACTGACTTCCAAACGGGCACAGAGGGCCACAGCTCAAAGGCAGGGTTTCTGTTTAGCAGGTCACCGTGGAACCAGAGCGTGCCTGGTGTTTCTGAGGAGCCCGTGCAAGCACGATGCTTCTGTTCTCAATTGCTCTTCGGATCTTTTGTGGAAGAGCTTCAGCTTCCACATTCTGCTCACTAAATGCTGTGTTAAATGTTTTGTCCTGACTCCTGTAAATCAAGGGAAGAGAAAAAACAAGAGCTGAAGCTAAACGCTGGGGTAACTGAGACCACCACAGCGGTGCCCGTGTTCCCAATGGAAGTAGCTTGGGTTGAACCAGAACCACGAGATGAAAAGCTCGACTGATCTCTGCTCCCCACTCCTGCCCCAGCATCCCCCACCACCAACGTCTTTTCAGACACCTGGCGAAGTAGATTAGGGAGGTAATTCAGCTGGACTACCCCATTTTAAAAAGCCTAGCCCAGCTCCTCAATTATTACCTTATCACAGAAATGCCTGCTGTGTCAAGCACAAAGGATGGGCAGGAGTAATTAGCCAGGGTCGTCTTTAATGCCGGCATGGAATAAGACTGTTTACTCGAACATTTTGCACAACTTAGTCCTGGCCATCAAAGAGTTACCACCGCTTTAGCTAGAAAATGAGTTCTTGAAAAACACTATAAAGTTCAGTAGTGGGATGAAATTATTTCACAGAAAGGATTCAAAAGCTGAAAGACAGCTCAGTATTTGTTAATTCAGGGTGACTCCAGAGAGTAATTCATAAGCTTCTAAATTAATATTTTTAAGGAGGTCATAAAATGTGAACTTTAGTAACTGCTACAGCCAATCAAGCTGCCATCAATCCTGCCTTAGACTACTAAACCACTAGTAATTACCTACTCAAATTACTTTAAAAGTTTAACAAAAGCTTATCTACAGATAGTATTGTAGCATGATATACTGCCATCTTAAAAATGGCAGTGTAGTGAGTGCTATTGGTTAATCTTTTTATTATTTTAGCTTCCAGTTTCTGTAACTTATTCTCCTAATACAAGGCTAGTGTTTTTCTGGCAAGCTGCCTTAAAAATACTCCATATCTAGTACATTTGCAAAGAACGGCCAATACACAAGAGCAAACATGTCAGTATTTTCAGTACAGGAAGCATTATAGTAAATAAAGATGGAAAAGAAACAGCATCTACTATAAAATCACTCTAAAGGATGTTTAGAGATATTTCAACAGAGACACTGAAGAAACTAATACATTTTAAATTATTTTAATATTAAAAGTTACCAAAATATAAATTTAGTGAAGACATACAAATAATATTGTGGGAAGTTCACCAACATAAAATTGCAAATACAGACAGCGTTAACCTGTTAAAAGTTAACGAGGTCTAATTGTGACTTATGTTCCTTAATTTCACATTATATATCGACACAAAAATAAAAGTGCTCGGTTTCATTCTGCCATACTGCCAATATCTTTACATAATTTCTAAGAGAAAAATTACTCTGTAATGCAGGTCAGCCAGCAAGCCTGCTGAGCAGCGCTTTGCGTGTTAACCACTTATCGCTCAGCTTCTTCTACCATAAAGGCTGCTGCTATTGCTCTTTCCTTTCTAATTTCGCATTTTTCAGTAACAGAATACTTCCACACATAAATTTGGCTACATCACAATAATGTATCTGAATACACTACGTGCAGGATGTCGCTTCTGAGAACAAAGAATTCCAAACTCTAAACCCAGAAAATGCCTTTTTCAGATTCCTAAAGGCAGTTTTACAAAGTGATGAAATTTTACCGCAGTTAAAAAAACCAAAACAGCTGAAGTAGCTTGTAGGACCCTCAGTGTTCATATCCCTGAATAGTGGAAACAAATATCCACCAATTTTTGACTTAGTATTTTAAAAGTAGACAGATTCCCTCCCCCAAAAGATACTGAATAAGTACTCCTGGATATAGCAGCATGAAAAGTCTTCCATTTTCTTCTGAAGAAAGATGAACCCATTTAAAAGGTGTTCTAGTAGATGAGCAGTTATGGTTCCACATCCAGGCCCACTCAATCGCGGGAATAATGCACGGAAACAGTGTTTTCAGGTATGAGCAGATAACATTTCCCTTCACCATAAGAATCTGAAAGCCAAGATGTGAATTACAAATTACACAGGTACAGAAAGTCCACCTTTGTGAACATCTGTAGTGCACAATTCTGTACTGCATCAAGATCGTCTAAATCTGCTCACTTGCTGCTTACTGAGTATTTCTACTTTTGTGTTCTTGATAAAACTTGCAATTCTACTTAACCTTCCACAACTTTTTTTTGGTCTCACACACGAAAGATGGTACAGCCTATGAGGGAGTTTTGGAAACAGCAGTAATGAGAAAGGTTAAGATTGTAGAACTTTGCAAATAAATAAATAGCATCCTACCATTCTTCTCTGTTTTCTAAGCTAAAATACTACCATGGAGAATGCAGATGGAAAAACTTAATTAAAAATTGTATCAAAGCACATACGAACATAGTATATGTCTTCTATTTGCTACTAAACTGGTAGAAATACGCACGTGGGCGACGTATTATTTAAAACATTACCTAATACCTCTCTGAGAGCAGCAGTGGGTAAACGTTAATCATCTATCAGATCACAATGCAAACAGATAATCATGATAAATAAAACCAAAGAATTTTTTCAACAAGGATTTCTCTTCTCACAGTCTCTCCTGGTAAGCGAGGTTGCTATCTTTAAGCGAACTCAAAGATACCAACTCGCAAGTTTTCCAGCATTTTACAATGTCTTTCCACAGGTGAGGACACCGCTGCCACCTTGCAAGAAAAGGGGGAGCACATAATAATCTCCGGATAGCTGAATTTGTGAGTTTGGAGGAGCGTAACAAATTTTGTGATACCTCGGCACTTTCCGATATGGCACAAATGACTGAAAGGGAAAAGAAAACAACACAGAACGAGTTGCATTGTTGGCCTAAACATGATTTGTGTGCAGGGATGTTGCACGTTCAGAGTTCCAAGTGTAGAGACACATGGGCTACCAGTAGGTTCCCAATGCACGTGGGCAAGACAGTAACAGTCTCTGGGGAGTACCAGGATGAACAAGTATTCCATAACTGGAATTCAATTGAGAAATTGTTTTGTGCAGTTACCCTGCACCAGTTGGTGGAGCTACAGCAGTAATTCTTTGATGTATTGTCCAGCATAAAGCAAAGACAACTGGCTACAGCGGTGAAATTTCTTCATACCACGTTAGGCTGGCAATTCCTTTTGTAGTTCGTATAAAAACGTAATACCGTCTGCCATTTCTGCCCCCAACACTTTCCAGCAATAAGTTTTAGCTTTCCATTCGGTGCACATGACCTACTCTAGAGCACAAACACATATGTAAAATGTTCATTCTTATGAAAACCTTTGACAAACAGGACGTGGCTACCCCCAAAGTTTTTTATAACTTCAACTGTAATCAAGCAAAACACCTCATTCAACTCCCAGAGCAGAAAAGGAGCTGGATATATGCCTCTTGCAACACAGAAACGTTCTTCTGTTTTATTCAGATTTAAACACCTGGAGTCACATTTTATCATTGGTACCTAAATCCAAAGAGAGATACTTTTTCAGTTCACACAAATAGAATTTCTGCTGACATGGTAGAGATGTATACAGGTTTCGGCAAGAAATGCAAATATTAGTATGAGAACTGAAACAGGAAAAATATCACAGAAGTGTTGAAATGGGAGCAAATTACTTCCAGTCGCCATGTTCCACTTGTGTAGCCATAGTGCCCTCTAGCACTCGAAAGAGAAAATACAGGGCTTTATCTCAAGGGAAAAAAAAAAAAGGAAAAAAACACATAAAATCAGAACTTTTTTTTTTTAAGCAGAGAAAGGACAGTTTGCAAATGTGAGGAAGAACATTCCTTCACGTGAAAACAGGGAAAGGACACTTCTCCCAGCTTCTATGCAGCAGAGTCCTGCAGAGCTGGGAAGCTCTGTAAAATGAAGAGTTCTTGTACCCTGAAGGCATTTTTCCGCTTCTGTAAATCTCACCTACGGGGTATGCGCCTTAGCAACATGCACACGATTTTGGCAAAAGGATATATTTTTTTTTTTTAACATGTGCAGATCAACATATGTTTTTGTGAAGCCTGTGTTTTCTCTACAAGTAGGAAACATTTTTGGCTCAAACATCTTTATTGCACAAAATTCCGTGTGAGATGAAGAATGAATTATGACCTTTAAAACCTAAGAAACTTTTCTCATTTCCCTAGAGAGCAAATTATTGCCTAGAGAGAAGAGTTAGCATGCCTTACAGCTGAGGAATTTTCTGTCTAGCTGCAGATCATTAGGAAACATTTTGGCGAAGTTAGTGTTTCTTTTTTCCTTTGCGTTTAAAAGAAGCCACTCTTTAGCAACTAGGAAGTGGTCACCTGCAGCGTTCGAGTTTTGAGGCCTGTAAATAACATTTCTAGTTTTCAAAGACTCTCCATAGTTTTCCAAGAGGAACTGTAAAAACCAGTTTGCCTTTTTTTTTTTTAATTCCTTTTTAAAGGAAAATATATGTTAGAGGATATAAAAAGATTTGACTTTTTTAAAGGAAATATTTACCCATCAAATTACTATCCAAAACTCTTAACGTGAAACTGTGACAGAGAAAACAGTGTAAAAGGGTAAAAAGACAGTTTTCCTCTTTCCCTTACTTATCCCAAAGGTCAAAATAAAAAAATCTTCTTCTGCAGATGTTCCTCAGAAAAATGAATTTTGAAGAGTACGTGCCTCAAAATTTTCTCCCAGTTGCTGGGAGAAAAGGGAAACCAAATAGGGAGACAGGGAAATACTAAAATCCCGCTCATCAACTAGCAAAGACAGATTTGCTGAATGTGGTATTCCAGTCTCTGCCTGTGAAAGGTTAGAAACTGAGTCAGTCTGCTGGAAGCAGGAAGGATCTTGGAATTCAAGAATTCAAAGGGTAACACCAAAATTATTACAAAATACCACAGTGTCAGACGAGATGATTTTCAAGGACACCAACTGGTCTCAGGATTACAAGATTACTGTAGGAAGAGGGAAAAAAATATTAATCTTCACTCACATGGACAAAGTACCAACATTCAGATAAGCTTCATCAATAACACACATAAAAGGATTTTACGGGTAACGATCCATTAGGGAAAAAAAGAGAAATTTCTTGTGCAGTATGTGCTTGAAATCCCTCTCATTATCATTGCAATTAGATCTAAAGATAACTCCAATAAAAGGCTGAAATCACCCAAGTCTATTTTTGTTGCAAGTATTTTTGATGTTTACAGATTTAAAACATGGTTCAGAATAAAACATGCAAGTAAAAAATGAAAATAATTATTTTATAAAACTACAATATTTAGGCAACAGTGTGACAAGCACACTAGGGTGTTCAAAGGTCTGTACGAGTCCACAAAATCTAAGAATTCATTTTCAGCAAGGATCAGTTTACAGCTTAACTGAAAAAACACATTTTTTAAAATTTTTTTAGACAATCTTGATCAAGAACTTCTAGTTTGTCTGACTTAACAGGCTTGGAAGTAATCAAGTGCTATAAAATCAGTACAGTAAGAAAAAGCTCCAACTCAGAACAGGATGAAGAACTATCAAAACTGTTCAGATTTTCATACGTAACTCCTACTGGTTTTCCCACAAACCCCTCAAATCCCTGCTGTTTGTTCCAGTCATTCTAACATTAATTTGTTAACAGTAACTTAATTTGCTAACTGTAATGAAAGGTAAGCGATACAGGATTAAATCCGACTATATCTTCTTTAGTTGCAACATTAAAATGACATTAAATTACAGGCAATAGGTGCTTCACTGAAGGTCTATGCCTCTTTATGTTACTTTGTGCATGGGTACAACAGTAGCGTATTCCTGGGGAAAAGAAAAAACAAAAAAAAATCCCTCCCCAACTATTTTTGGTGAGACCTGCTAGTTCACGGATTAGTTAAAAAAAATGAAAAAATTAAAAAAAGGAACATGCAAAATAATTTCCTGGAGTCAAAACCAAATTCTTGTGCATGAGGAGGAACTTCTTTCCCTTGAGGGTGGCAGAGCCCTGGAACAGGCTGCCCAGGGAGGTGGTGGAGTCTCCGTCTCTGGAGACATTCAAAACCCGCCTGGACGCGTTCCTGTGTAACCTGCTCTAAGGTGGCCCTGCTCTGGCAGCGGGGTTGGACTAGATGATCTACTAAAGTCCCTTCCAACCCTATGGTTCTGTGATTCTGTGATCTCTTGGTGCTCTGGAAAAGTCATGACACAATCGAGGATTACAAATTGTCCTTTCCATCTAAAAAAGCCCCTCAAATAAATGCAGTTATTAAAAGTTATCCAAGGGCTGACAAAAATAGTAAGCTTAGTCAGTTTTGGGACCTCTGGATGGTCAACAACAAAATCATATGTTTTAAATCAGGTACAATCATGCTGTGCTGTTCTCCTATACCCAAGTTACCTGGATAGTATTTTTTGACTCCTTTTTCTAGTTAAGGAATAGAGACTGTTTTCAGAGTGCGGTTTAAAACAGAAATCCATTTTAAGTGCCTGAAGTTATACAAATACTTTTCAATGGGTGCTTTTTCTATTCAAGAAACAGACCCGCTTGGTTGTAAAATGAGTCCCGTACCTTTGTGTTTCACTAATAAACAACTTCTATTTCTCCTGTGGGTTTTCTGATTTGAAATAAATGAGTTTTAGGAGAAGAAAAAATACAAATAACGCTGGCCACGTGTAACGCTTCAAAGAGGTATTCTTGTTGCTTTACCGTTTGGTAGACACTGTACTAATAATGTCTGAATTACTGACTCCCGTTACCTCAATTCTTCCCTAGCTCAACCAAACGTGGTTTGTTAGAATACTGTCATTGAACTGCACCTCAGATCACATCTTATTCAAGCCCTTTAGCATCTAGCTGGAAAAGAAAATACCTTCCTAAATGTTTACCTTCTTTTCCACAGAAATTTTGAAAAGCAGTCTGGGGAAAACCAAGGTAAGCCCATTCTTGATGTTTCAGACTAGGAAAATCCATTTGCAGAACTGTTAAAAAAAAAATACAACGATTTAGCTAATCACAGTGGAGGCATACTTAGGAATGCATTCAGAAGGACGAATTAAGTCAAAAGAAGGGAATGAAAGTCAGCAGGATGCTCGGTTTGTTGATTCAAACAAGGAAAGATGCTGCTGCAGGTGACAAGAGACTTCACTGAAGGCTACGCTAATAGGGATCTGACCAAACGGAAACGACAAGAGCTGGCAATAACGTAGCGGCAAAAGAGGGAGGGCAGAGCTAGGCGGGGAATACAAGGACAGAGCATGCCAAAAGGCAATCAAATCAAAAAAGTAATTTGATAACGACAGAAATACATACAGAATCCACAGATTGCAACCAGGACACCGTTCTCTTCTGCGGAATGGCATACAATCACAGATTACTTCCAACTGAACCAAACATTCGGGACTGTTTCTTAGAGCAAGAGTAAACCAGGCCACTCCGATCAAGGTGGTTTTCAGTCATTCAGAGTGTCACAAGGTGACAGCAGGGCACAAAACACACGCCAGTAAGAATTCCCCCCCAACACCCCTTCACTGATGGAAGTTTGGGGGGAGGAAGTTGGTAAAAAGAATCTGAAAAGTTTTCATCCCTTTACAGATAGGCCAAGGTGCAACCAGTTACTAAGAAATAAATCTCGTGTGGATGCATCACCAGGCTGAATTCAAACCAAGCAGGCAAACTTGGAATATTAGTTTAAAAAGTATGCGATACAGCAATTTCAGACAATTCGCAAGAAGCATCCATGCGAAAGAACACACTGATAATTGTCAGTAGCCGGCGCTGACGGCAGTGAAAAGACAGGTTTGAGCACCAAAGCATGTAACACAACCACCTTACGGCAGCACTCACAGCCCTTTCCTCGCCTCTATCTGTTCTTTAAGACAACACACAAAAAAACACCCCTCCACCTCCTGGACCGTCAATCTGGCACCCTTCATAAGCGCTAAATTATTAAAAGAGAAAAGTAGGAAAGCTTGTATTTAATCCAGTGAACTAGAACAGCTTATTCAGAGCACTGGATAAAAAGGTTCTTAAAATATTTTATTTTGCCTGGAATTCAGCGTAAAAGGAAATCAATTTCCCCAAATACAATTCCTTATGGCAAGATTTAGAACTTACTGTAACAAGCACGGCAGTCAGTGGTGAAATTTCAATGTGAAACTAAGACTATACAAAAATTTTAAGTGCGTATTTTTGCAACAAGATTTGCATACACACAGCAACATAAGAAAAAAAAAACCACCACAAACTCCTCCCAAAATACAAAACAACTCCAGAACAGGATCCAGGCCTCAAAACCCCCCTCCAATAACTGAAAAATACAGAATAAAAATTCTACAGCCAGAGCTCTTCTCTCTGGGATACTACTACTTCTACTTTCCTCCATTCCTATTTTGAAATAAAAAAATAAAAAAAAGGAAAAAAAAAGTCAGGGGCATGTCTTATAGCAGTTCTCTCCCACCTCCCCTCCAAAAAGACAAAAACATGGAGTAAAGAAAATACACTGTTCACTGCATCTATCTGATAAACGAGAAAATGGTTTTATGCTGCAGTCGTTTATGAGTTGACAGCGGATGAAAAAAAAAATCCCATCCAAAAATAAACCCTGCCACACTAATACTTAATAAATGGATTTTCTTTTGAAAACAGGCCAAGCAGAATGGCACCAAACGGAAATAAAACCAAGATTTTCTGGTTTGAGAGGACCTTTACTGCGAAGGACTGGGCAGTTCCCCTTCCTAAGACGAGGAGAAACTTCAGGCTTCACATAACAGAATGCCCGGTTAGAAAAGGCCAATTAAGTATTTCTGTGGAGTAGAAGTTCTACTAACACCTCGTGTACGTACGTTTTTAAGTGATGAACAGGCACTATAGTGTGAACTTAGTATCTGCTGAGTATTACTTTTGAAACGGAAAAAATGTAATCATAGAAACACATGAATAAAAATGATGCACTAGTGTGCATAGGCAAAGTCCTTCGAATAAAACCTACCAAATGCTCCGCTTGACCTAATGTACTTTTCTAAGTCACACTGCAGCATTGTGTATTTCTGTGGGATCAAATTTTTTTCTACAGTTGCACAGTGCAGGGATACAGAATAAATTCCTTATTGTTGGAATACTATTCTATTTACCTTTTGACTTAAATCAGTTTAAGATTCAGATGACAACTGAAAGTTTTTATGCAACAGAGTACGCAGCGTGAGTTAATGTAACCGAAACATCATTATGTTGAGGGTTTTTTTTATATTCAATACTGTTTTAGTATAAAGTGATAAGAGCTCCTTTTGTGAATATGGGGGTGGGGGTTGCCATTTGGAATGGTCTTTTTTCTTTTCTTTTTTTTTTTCTTTTTTTTTTTTTTCCATTTGCCTTAGCTTTTTTGGTTATTGCTTTTTTTTCTTTTTTCTTTTTTTTTTTTTTGAAGACCATTCCATTTCTTTATTTTTTAACATCTTAAAGTCATAAGGACTTATATGCAAAGCAGTCATACACTTTATCATTAAAACCCATAGGTAAAATACGTACACAAATCCAACAAAAGGCTAGTACATAGTAAAGCCTAAGCATACTACTATGCAATATTATGAATACATAACTTCAGAGACTTCAGTTTAGTACTGTTATCTATTCATTTCTGAAAACATTCACAAAGATTTTAAATGCAAATTTTCATTCCGTATCTGGAATAGAACAAAAATTATCTATGTTATAACAACTTCTGGTCATTCGTGTTTGACCAATTCGGTAAATTACAAAGAACCCAAAGAATTCTGTAACTTTCTGTAGAACTATGTAATAAAAACATTGCATATGTTCCTAGTATGATGTCTTTAGCAATCATTTACTGAAATGTAACTCAAACATCAATCTCTCAAAATGTATTAACTGACCAGCTGCTTTTTAGTCTATATCCGAATCCAACTTCACCACAAAACCCCTTTTAATACAAAGATGCAGAAGTACATTAGGTAATACTAATGCAACACAGGTGCAGTTCTAGCATTGTCATTGATCAGCTGAATCATCTTCTCCATGAACGAGACTCATTATCCTCCTCCTCTTCATCATCATCTTGAAGCAGTGAGTCGTCCACCAAAGATTCTTCCTGAAACTTGAAGACAAAAACGTGAGACTCTTATGTTAAAAGATCAAAAGGCAAAATACAAATCTCTGATACTTGCAATTGAATAAATAACAATTTTTTTAATAGGTAAACAGTAATGGGTTCAAAAAAGCAAGCTATATGTATTATACAAATATTTTAATAAATGGCAAATGAAACATTTTTTTTTTTCTTTTCTATAGACTTCAAAATGACCAGGACATGTGCACCTCATACTTAAATACTCTTCCGATTCTTCAGCATATCATTCATGCCCAAGCTGCAATTCCACATGAAACTTAAAGATGCTATACTGAAAGCTAACGGCAGATTTTGCATGTTAACAATAACTATGTCTGTTTTCATCCAAGAGCTTAATCTACCTGTGTCATAGTATCAAAAAGATTGAATCAGAGACATTCTCATTTTGACAGCTAATCAAGTTTAAAACTGATACGAAGATTTAAAAGATCAGGGTGGGGAGACAGGTATTTACAGAAATTTAAGACATAATACATTAATGTATTTTCAGTTGCTTTCAGTAACAACACAGTAACTCGACAGACTTCACAGAAACCTGAATATTTCAGGTCAACAGTTAAAGGCTTCAGAGAGACAAAGTCAAAAAAAAAGAAAGATAAACAGTTGTTTTAATTTTTGTCTACATATAGATGCAAGAGCGTATATATAAACTATCCTGACTCAGAACTTTTTTGACAATTGCACCCATCACAGTGATTTCTGCACTAACTTAAAATACTACAACACAAGGATGTCTTTCCCTAGCAAAGTCTCCCAGCTGTTAGATAATAGTTATGGTCTTCCTTGCTTATTCTTCTTGTCCCAGTAACTGTGGGTTTTTGCTACAGAATTTCCAAATTCAGGACGAGGCGTGAAGGTTGATTTTTGAAGTTAGGGAGCCTTCTGGAGAGATGTACGGGTCTAGGCTGAAGAAAGCCTAGAACTAAGCTGTCTCTCTTTCCAGCAGGCTGTTTTAGAAGAGAGAGAAACTACTACCTTCATTACTTTTGCCTACAGAAAGTGAATTTTAGCAGGCACCTGACCTGTCTGTCAATGCATGCTTGGCTACTCTGAACCAGACTAAAACACAGGTGGTTTCTGAGGACTTAGCCTCTTCCCCTGGTGTACAGATGTAAAATATAACACTGCTGTCAAAAAGGAGGAGTCCTGGGCACCACACAATGCAGAACTCTAAGGTGCACAAGGTCGAGCTGCAGTAGGGATGATCAAAAAGCCTGGAACAACTTCTACACAGGGGAACAACTGTAGGGACTCTCTATCCTGGGAAGAAAGTAACTGAGGGGAAGTATGACAGGAGTCTACATGTATTAAGTGTCTCTGAAAAGAGTGGAGAGAGAATGATGGTTTTCTTTCTGATGCAAGAGCAGTCAAACATCAAAACTAAACATGTAGGTGGCAGGTGCATATGAAGATACGTATTCTTGGTAGACATAGTTGAACAGTAGCATTCCCTGTTGCAGGACATTAGAGATGCTATTTAGATTCCAAAGAAACCAGATAAATTTATAAAATAAACATCTATCAAGGACTTTCAACTACAAAGACACCACACCTCTGACTCAATAGGTCCCCAAACTGCAAACCACCGATGATTAGAAGCTTCTCTCTACTTACACATCTTATACTCTTCCTCGGTATCTGTTGTTGACTGCAGCAGAGTCAACTCTTTTTGTTAGGCACCCAGGTGTAGAACGTAAGGCAGCTTAGGTGCTTTCATAATTGAGTGGCTACTCACCAGGGATTTTCTATAGCATCCAAGTCCAAAAGACCTACCTTGTATTTTCATAAATAGACCAGGAGCCCTGTTTCATTTTTAAGAAGGTCACCCTGCTGAACGATCTAGTTCCCCTTTTTCTTTTCTTTTAAACATCAAGGTACTTAATTTCACTCAAGTTTTAAGCCTGATATTCCTCTTTAGCACAATATTCCTCAGCTGAACTAAAATGGTAGTTTAGCCATAGAAAAATGAAGGAAACCTGTTTCCCGTGTTTACAATAGCTGCTATAAAATGAAGTTAAATAAGCAGCATGATGAGTTGTAGGCATGCAGAAACATTTTACATATATAAAGAATGCATGAATCAGCACATCATTTTCTTTTGAAAGAGACATTATTTCACCTTAAAAGAAAAATGAAATAAAAAAAGAAAAAGCAAGCTTACTTCTTCTTCATCAGGCTCAGCTTCTTCTGTTTCAACAGCTGACATACTAGCAACAGGCTTGTTCCATGCCAACTTTAACTCTTGTCCTTTAAAACGAGATCCATGAATTGCAGCCTAAAACAAGTTTGAACATTTTAGTTACAAATTTGTCAGGGGAAAAATTAGCTTCAACAATATTTAAATGCCAGAAAGTATGCCAAAAAACAGGCCAACAGCCTGCTTTTTCAAAAGAAAATCCAGGTTGTAGTATGTTCATACTGAATTACTATTAATAGTTTAAAACAAAACAACTTCATTCACTGCGCACGGAATTCACATATCCTTTCAGGAAAATGATCGAGATATGTTTAAAAGAAAATAAGCTTTGAAAACCATAAACTATTTGGCGATGTGGGTAACCTACTGAACCAACATCTTCCTGTTTTTTAGTATTATCTTGATGCGCGCTTCACCTTTCAAAGACAGACACAAAACTGTTAATGCATAACTTACTGCATGGAAGCAGTAAGACATCCCACAAATACAAATGATCTAATATATTAAAAAAAAAACCCAGCACCCAAACAACTACAAAAAGCTCCTTTGTGATTACAACTTAATCTACTGGAAAATGTTCCACTTCCTGTAAAGCTGTTGTAATTGAAATGTAAAAATTTTTAACTTATGGGATATTCATGCCTTTTCTAAGTACCAGCTACATTAAGTGGCTGCTTTGGAAATAGTATGTTCAAATTAAAGTAACATGAATGAGCATAAATCAGCGTTAGCAACATTCCGAAATAACCGTCATGGTCACAAAAGATTTATAGTACAATCTGAAAGCACAGCATAATGTGAAATGTAGAAACAATTACATGTTCAATGACATCTGAACATGAATTGTGTGATATTAAAGTCCCCAGGTATAAATTTTAAATCTGTACATATAAATTTATGATAAATTTAAAAGATTCTATGCTTATTAAAATGCAGCTCAGGAGCTTTTTGTCCATGGTCTCATCACAATGTCACACAACTAGAATTTTTAGAAGTACTTATACGTGACATTTAGGTCCAGAAACAACTTGTAATCTTTGGAAGAAATTACTATTACATAAAAATGCAACATCTTACAGTAGGGAATCCTCCTCTTCCTTCCAGGCTAGAACATATAGGTCATAAAGCCTAGGCCTATTTTAATTTAAGAAGGTAAAATATTAGCTGCATTTACTTCACAACTGGCCTCAACAGAGGTTTTTAATGACTACCTTCTACAATTTCTCCAATTGCCAGTCTAAAAGTCGGCTTTAGTAGCAAACATAGAAATTCCAGTGGAAATACATTTAATACACAAAGAATATCTTAAGGAAAAAACAGATTTTCCTGTATTTGATAAAACAAAGTTTTCATAAAATTTCAATTTAAAAATGAAGGTGCAACTAGACACAAAGTCATTCAACAATTAGAAGTTTTAATGCTAACTCGAACGTGGACTTCTCACACATCGATTCTGACCCAGCTAAATATCCCCACTTTCCAGAGCATATTCTGAACTTCACCTTGAATACAGCTTGTAAACTCCACCTATACTATTTGAGAGTGATTAAGAAAAAATGTACTGCTTTTCACTGCACTGAAATGCATCATAAAAAATAAGAAAAAAAGGAAAAAAAATCACCAGAAAAGTACATAATGTTGACTTCAATCTTAACATCAAACATAACTCCATTCTCCCCCTGCCCACATCTTTCTTGTTCTCTGCACTACTTTCTTTTTCAGGTGCTTTCTACCTCTACACTTCTAAGTTTGGTTCCAAAATACTACAATTCCCTGCTTTTTGGGTACAGAAATTCAGTTAAGGCTGAAAAGATTCTCCATGCCTTGCTGATAAACAAGTACCTGTAGTAAGATACTGTCAAGATCTTTGTTGTGAATTATACTCCACCTGGGAGAAGTAAAGACTTTATTTCGACAGTTCATAAAAACAGATTATTGTTCTCAGTGATCTATTTTTATTTTCAGGGAAGCAGAATTCCCGCTCAATACTCAGAATAATTCTTCTGTAAACTACATTGTGAAAGAATATGAAGCTGCAAAATGAAGTACCCAATGTCAGGAAGCAGCAAAACTAAAATCTCAACCTTAATTCAGTCCACTTGTAAGTATACTAATTACAACAGCTTTTATCTGTGAGCAAGTATTTCTTAATCTCCACGGAACTTCAGTTCACTGTTGAACTGTATTCCTTCAACACAGTTGTACAGTACTGGTTTTCCCTGTCAGTCATTATACAGTACGTACCATTAATTACAATTCCTTTTTTACAGAATAATTACAATCTCCATACAGTTAGTGCTCATCACTACTATAACTAAGAGTTTCACAAACAAAATTACTATGCTTCTGTAAGACATCTTTGGTACACGCATCAAATTGTTTCTCAAAATATGTAACCTTAATGATACCGTAAGAGTTCAAAGTTATTGTGCCCACTGGCTTAATCTGCACTGTAATTATCAGTATTTCTGTCAAGCAGATCACTCATGTCTCAAGACGAAACATAAGAAGAGTTTGGCCAGGTACGAAAATTGTAAACTCCGTAAGATGAACTTTGTGCAAAAGGAGAAACCTTTGTTCAAAATATAAATACAAAATGAAATCTTTCCATATAACCATACTGCAAAAACGAATCCATTCTTTCTAGAGTGCCTATTATTTTCAGGATACTCCTTGCCAACAGCGATGCAAAGATTTTAAAGAAAACAGAATCATTAGCAGGACAACTATGTTCATTATTTTGCACAGGTTCCCATACTGCCTACACGATGGACTGACGAAGAAGTCCTGCTGAGAGAGATGTACAAAGTCCTAATGATCCATATGTAAGGATGCTGAATTACAACATACCTCAACTCTGGATTTTAGTCTTTAAAAGTTACTTAGATAACTCTATACTTCCGTAATTTCCTAAATTTCTAAGAAATACGCTAAAAAAGAAAAAAAAAGAGGGGAAAAAAAGCGCTAATCATATCAAATCACATTTACATTATCACAGGTTTTCAGACAAAGGTAAATCCAACTGATCCCAAACAAAATACACAGGCTCACTCTGCAGCATGTCAGTGAAATTTCAGGAAGACTGTGAGGGTACCAAGTCTTCAGGTGAAAACAATTGGCAATTAAATAAAGATAAACCAAGACATTGAGCTATCAGTTCCCAAGTGTTTCCTCTTAATTTCTCTCTTACATCCTGTACCTGAGTTTGCTGTAAAAATAATTTCCCAAGGATTTCAGTAATATGCTGTTCTGACAGGCTTGTTTAATCTAGAATTAAACTTTCCTATCAGATTCCTTTTAAAATGTTTTTAAATAATTATCAATATTAAATTTAATCAAATATAGAATTATAATGGAACTACAAAGTAGGTGAATGTAGCAGAGTATTTTCAACAAAGACTATACTTACAGCTTCAGCTTCTGCTCTTGTCTTAAAGGTAATCACCGCATGGAGAGAAGCGTCATCTATCTGGCAATCTTCAATTTCACCATATTGCTTTTAATAAATAAAGAAAGGCTTAGTGAAATAGTTCTCCACCTCAAAAATGCTGTCCTAAATCAAACGCCCTCAAAAATCACATAAAATTAGAATAGCGTACCTTTCATAACCTTAATGCCAACCACAGTACTTGCCTTTGCAAGGAATACAGTTAGTTTTACTTGCATTTCTAAAACACAAAAGTGCTGTAGTCTCTGATTTCCCAATTGTAGACACACAGGTATGAAGTAAAATTATGACAGAAAAAGAGGTTCTTCTGCTTCAGTACTCTCTTAACTGGGGGAAAAGGGATCTTGAGATGATTCCATTAGTCTATTATGAAACTCTTCTACAAAATATTTATTAGACGCAGGGACTGCAGAAAAAGTTTCAAAACTTAACTTGATTTCAGCACCTTAAAAACCTGACTCATCCTGTAATGGTCTCTATGGTATTGCTACCTTTAATGCTGCCATCACTGTAAGCTGCAATGCCCAGCATATCTGTATAGGTGGAGTGCACTGCTGATGGGCAGAGTTGTGATATCATATCACAGAAACAGAAATACAGCTCAGTGCATTTCCATGGCATTTGAAGCAAGTGTAAAACAGCAATGCACAACCTGCAAAATGAAACAATTAACATTTTTTCTCAGTGTTATATTACTAGCACTGTGAACAGAATTGCATTTTTTGATGCTACTACTTTTTTTTTGTTAATATTTTTCACTTGTTAAAGATAGTAAGTTTAACACTCCCTTCAATAAAATCAAAGTACAACAAACCGGTAAGTTCTGAGCAAATTTATGACCATAAACTGACACCACACAGCAAGCTTTTAATAGTGGCAGATTCTGCCTTCATTTTTATATTGTGTCTTTGGTTTTATATTCTTTGCAGTCACTACGAGAAGTACATAACGAAATGAAAAATATGAAAGGTGACCACTAAAATTTACTTGAGCAACAACAAGGCCGACTAAATCACAATATAATGCTGTAGATGAAAAATAAGTTTTTTCTTACGCTCATCATTGACACTGGACTCAGAAATGTCCTATAGCTGAACAAGTGGATTGCATTGCTTCATTTTAAAGTTATATGTTCTTAGTTTTACACTAAGTTTAATTTGTTTGGTTTTTTTTTAAAAAAAATTTGTTTTATTTTAAAAAGGACAGACAGATCCTTGTGGGCTCTTCTTCTTTTGAAAAGCTGCTTGCATGGCTGCTAGGCAGGAAGTATTAGGTACACTCACTGGAGTAGAATTTACTGGACTTATTGGCTCTTCGACTTCTACCTTCCAGGGGGGAACACTGCAACTAAATACTGAAATATCTCCCCCACCACCACAAAAAAAAACCCAAACAAAACCCACCCAAAGAACAATGGAGGGGGTAGGTAGGACGTGACACAGATAAAATTCACACAATTTATGTCACTACTTATTCTTAGCACTCATTCCACAAAATAAACAAATTTCCTTCTATTATAATCTTTCTTTGTGGAGAATAAGGGGATGTATAAATTTATGTTTATTTCTCATTTTATTATATTTGTAAATAAAAATTTGCTAAAAATTATGTACATCAGTTTATAATTTTTTAGACTAAAACCATAAAAAAAAAATACAGAAAAAGCTCTGACTTCTTAAGCTTAAAATGATGAATAGAGAGAAACCTTTGGTTGGCCTGTCAAGATATAAATATTCTTAACTTGATTCTTAAATTTAGAAAGTTAGGCAAAAGCATTGAAAATTTTCACTGGAATTTTCATTAAGCACTTTTTAAGACAACTCAATAAACAGACTTCAGACACTGAAAGTTTGGCACTGAATCAGTCTTTGTTCTCACCATCCCTTATTTTACCCTCCTGTATCTAAAAATTTTTAACAATTTACACATAACCTGAACAAATAAATATTGTAAGTTATTACTTCACATCCCCAATTTCCCTTCTTTTTCAAAAAAACGCAAGTCTTGTAAAATCTATAGTTACAGTCATAACTAGCTGAATCAATGGTGCAATTTCTTTGTTCCACTTTTTTCTGATGCATCCTCTTTTTCCATGAACAAGCGTATCATGTTAAAGACTCATTCCTAAATAATATTTCCAGCTGAACTGAATTGAGAGAAAAGTCATTCAACAGAAGAATGTCATCCACAGAACAGGAAAAGTGAAATTGCCACATACCGCAAAATGAGGAAGAAGATCTTCTCTATCACTTTCTGTAAAGGCAGAGATCTCTAACGCCCTAGGTCGATGATCCACAACTGCATGCACAGGAACTCCTCTGCCTCTACCCCGGCCTCGTATTCCTCTACCTCTGCTACGTGATGCACCCCGACCTCTTGCATGAACCCCTCTACCACGAACTGAAGAAAGAATCCCTCGTTTGGCAGCCTAAGATGTTTATACATAACATATGGCTGTATTAAAATTCATACTCTAAATATTTAGACAAAATTAACAAACACATTCTGTTGTTTCCTAAAAACACATCCCCAAACAAGCTCCCTCAGAAAGAGCAGCTTATAGGTCTTAAAATAACAAAAGATGAATATGTTAGTAACATTAAAAAGCTAATACTGTTAATTATTAACAGAACAGAAACAGGAAAAAAGAACATGGTATTAAAAGCAGGTAACAAAAGAGCACTTATGTGTGAGGATAATTCCTCACAGGAGAAAGGAACTGCAGTACAATGCTGAAATCTCATAAACGGATTTTCTTGATGTGGTGACTAATGACATAATTTGTTTCTTTATCTTTGTCTCTTTATTTGTCTCGAAGTCCAGCCAGGACTTTTATTCTGACCAGAATTAATGTAGCATAACAGATTTTGGCCACAGAATTGTGATGTATGAAACAGAGGCTCTAACGAGCACCTCCAAGGACAAAGTATTTGCTAAAAATCTGGTTCTACGTACATACCAATTTCCATTCCCACAATAGCTGCGTACCCCTTCTAAAGAACTGGCGTGTACGCGCCAAGAAAAGTCAAAAGGCCGATGACAGCATCTCTGATAGCCATTTAAAAAAAAAATTTGCAAAAGTTATTTTAAGCTTCAAAGAAACACGTTAAAGGATTTAACGCCAGCATTTATAAGCAGAAAAAAATAATAACCTTTTCAAACCCAAATAGATCTGATGTAGGAATCAAATGTTTAATGAAATCACCGTAACAATGTTTATAACATTCTACAGCGTTTACAACTCAAGCACTGACAGTACTACTTTAATGCATGCCAGTGGTGTAATCCATGAGGAGGTCAATCCATTATGGCTTTATTAATGAAATTATTCAGATAATTATACAATAGTATATAGTTCACTTTTTATTTTTTATGAAGAGAATCTTGTCAGTTTTGGTGTTTGTTTGTTTGTTAAAAAAAAAAACAAACCATTTTTAAATGGTTAAATGAATAATCCAGAAAGTTAAAGATCATGCTGACTCAACAATCAAGCTGTATAGTGTTTGGGTTTTTTTCACAGTAAAATCAGGGCCACCTGGAACAGAACAGCAGGTTATAAGCCACAGAAGCAACACATGAATATTGCAGGAGTTAAAAGTCACAAAGACAATGTGTGAATAAAAGTTTTTTTAAAGAATTTGCAAGAATAATGAAAAATAAAACAAATATCGAGAGAAAAAACCTCCATAGCCCTCTTGTAAATTATGTAAGGGATATATTTTATGCTGTTCCTTGAAACATAGAGGTGCGCTTTTACTAATGACCCTTTTTCTCAATCTGCTTTGATCAGTATTTGCTAAAGGCCTCAGGATAATCATTTAACTAGCAAAAATTACTTTCCTGAAAAGATAATTTTTTTTCCAACACAAAATACAAACAGATTCAATGACGGATGGAGCTGGATTAGTACACTAAACTATGGTATAACTTTATCTTGAATGAACACCTACTTTTCTACTATCATTTTTACAGATTATTCAATTCACATATATTGTAAAATATACCATTTATAAATAAGCTTTCACCTACGAAGTATTATTCGCCATCAGAATATATATATTGTTAGCACAAGCTTTTATGTCATCTCTATTCAGTTGGCTTGCCTTACTAACAAAGCTGTCTTCGCAATTAGCGAAGCTGCATAACAACATAAGTTTAAAGTAAAATTTTAATGCAACGTAGCCGTATGTATGCGCACTGAGTTCATATGTAGTTACATGTAAGGCATGACCAAACTTCATTAACACAAGAGGGATTTAAGCGATACAGCAGCCTGCTCAACAGTAAAGAGGTTAAGATTATCATGCAATTAAGTAGGTAATACACAATCATGTAGGCAAAACAGTGCAATATAACACAGAATAACACCCACAGCATTCAGAAATTCTCAAAATAAGACACGGATATGAAGAATCTTGCACATCCTTCTGAACGTTTTTAAAGGCAAGTACTTTAAGAAAAAGCGCGTTTCTATATATGGAACACTTCTGAAACATTCTATTTCCTTTTGGTACGTCCTCCTCTTGAAACCAGTGCTGTAATAATATTACTTTTGGCACTTCAGCCTTTTTGGTTAATCTCATTAAGAGGATGCTACCACTTAAGAATAAAAAAAATCAAGCAGTGTTTTTTTTAACTCTTTTGTACCAAACACAAAACCATCTACAGGCAACAATTTGAAAACACTCCACACTCACAAGGAAACATTGCTACCAAAAAATCTACAAAATATCACGCCATCTAAATAGATACAGAATTTAAATAGATGAGTAATCAAAATTAAAAACAATACTATTTCTCTACCTCACTCGAATTCAGAAACTGATTTTTAAAAAATATTATTGTTAAATGCCTCCATTATGCAACTTAATATTGCACTCTGGAAAAAAATAGTTTATGATACAATACACAAGATAAAAAATATATATGAAAATATTTCATTAAGAGTTAATTGCTACAAAAGAAGAGACAAACATACTTCCAGCTGTAGTTCTGTATATTTTCGTCTTAATTCAGTAACTTCCTCCCCAGCTTGCATCTTCTTGTATAAATCCAGTTCAGTATCTAGTAACTCTTTCTGCATCTAAGAAATTGTTATGGTAAATTATTAGTTCCACAGTTTACATTTTCTACTGAGGAAAAAAATTCCCAATAAAACCCAAGAATCTATTGCTACACTCCTATCAGCAGGCTATTTCAGCAATACTCGGTGATGTAAGGATTGGCCAGCGCTGGTCTCCAGGTAAGGTAGAAATCTGCCACAGCACTTCTATCTGGAAAACAAATTTCTAGAAACTCTAAGGAAACGGAATTTGAAACTAGAAGCTGTAGTGAAATTTTAAGCTTAACCAAGTTGTGGCTTATTAATTCAGATCCCAGCTGTAACTGCTTACTACACCAGGTCTACACCTTGAGAAAACCAACCAAGCGCAACCTTAGGAGCCTGCTTGGCAAGGTAAAACTTCAGTGTATGGTAGTATGTTTCTGAGCTTGGTGATGTCAAAAGTTTTTCAAATACCACACAAGGACAAAGCTAATGGATTTTTTTTTTTTCTAAACTAGAGATACACAAAATAGAAAATGCAAAATTATGTGGTAGTGATGATGAGACAGAAAGTTTCTACAAAAAAAAAAAAAAGCAGTACAATTATGAATGAATACAAAATCTATAACCAGTAATGAGAAAAAGCATCTAGGCTTATCACAACTACATAATTGGTAATTCTGTTCAGACCACAACAGAAAAAACACAGCAACAAGACCTCTGCTAACAAAAGGTTGGTATCTGATGCACCCGGAGTTGCTTTCCAGCACACAGTACCTTAATAAAAATATTAGAAAGTTCAAAAATACATAGGGAACCTTTTGGTTCCATATGTAGACATTTAGACATTTTCATTGCAACCAGAGAGGTTCACGTGCTGGTACAGGTGCAGGAAATGGCTTTACATGACCATGAAAATTTCATTTAAATCCTGTTCCAAATTATAGGCTTTTTTTTAAATGGAAAAAGCAGCAGCCAAATGTTCTGGTGACATCACAAATGAAGGATAAACTTATAGATGATTGTGAAACAGTTTTACATTTACACTCATAGATTCAAAACCACAGCATGTAATGTATTCAAAAGCTGGTTGTCAAGAGATGAAGGTTTTGCAGTTGTGACCAGCTGGAAACCAAGTATCACCACTGAATGATAAAGAAGGGGCTTTCTGTTTCTTTGTTTTTTCCTGGAAGCTTCAAAAGAAAAAAAGCTGGATTATTCAACTGGCAACTTCAACCTGAACCCCTTTAAGCCCCATTTTTCTGATTATCTACAGCAAGCACAGAAAGAAATCCATTATGTCCTGTATAACGGTTTTCAAAGTTTTCAAAAACTGGAAAGTGTTTCTCTCAAATCCCACTGTGTTGCAACACATCAGTGACATGGCAAAACGAGCACTTTTTGAAGTTTAATAACGACTAGCAGAACTCACAAAGCAGCCAGTGACATGGGTGTCATAAAGAAAGTCTCTAGACTTTTGAGGTTTATTTCTATTGCTCCTAACGTAGACTTCTCTTTTATAGAGCTGTGCCAGGTCTCAAAAAGAAAATACCTCCTTCAAGATACACCAAGAGGCAGCAAAAGTTTCTACACTCAGGGGGAAAGAGTATTTTGTAACCTGTGTGAAATGGAACAAGACAAAAATAGGTAAAGATAATGGCACAGTCACATGGGCCTCATCTACCTAATCCTTCAAGTTTGCAGGGTCTTCTGAGCTGCCCAGGTTTTAACCACTAAGCAAATGCAAGAGAACCTAGAGCAAAGTCTCTCGGGAAACTGTCAAAGTTGTAAATTTTAACTGAAAGCTCTGTTAATTCCTCACTTTCACAAAGGTCAGATAGGACTGATTGCTTTTTCTCTTTCAAATGTTAACAAAACAATGCTCACAGATTATGCACATCTCCCTGCAAGGAAAGCTACCAATAAAATCAACTTTTCTACAGTTTGGGTATTTTGTCCATTATGAAATGGGTTTGCTTAAAATAGTTTCTTCACTTTCAATATTACAAAGGAAATGGTAAAACAACTCAAGAGGTTCATTAAAATTGTAATTCAAATTAACATACTGCCTCACTTTACTAAGTAAAACCAACAATCACACAACGAAGTGGTGGACCAGGCTACCAAGCAAAGGGTGATGTGAGCTGAAAAGATCTCAAGATCAAGAAAAAAGGGTTGAAGGGCAAGGACCTCAAGCATACACATACCAGTCCACACAAATGAGGTAGGGCCTACAGAACAGCACCACAGGGGAAGATCTCATTTGCTTCCTGGAAAATTAGTGCCTTTCTGAAGAGTCTGTACACTGACACACACAACAAGTGAAACAAAGAGAGGACTTAGATGCCTGTGCTCAATTACAGGGCTACAGTCTCATCGAGACTACCAAAACACTGAAACACAACTGGAGTGCCGCAGTGGATGGATGCAGGACAAGCCAGGCCGGCAAAGAGCAGGAGCTGCCCTCCGACAGTGCGGTATGAATGCATGGAGCTCTACCTGGGTACAGATGATGAGCAAGTCAAGAGTTTATAAATCAGGATTAAGGTGGCAGACCAACATGGGCGACATCGCAGTGTGTGTACTACACACTGCCTGATCAGGTAAAAGAAGTAGATGAGGCCCTCTTCAGACAAAAAGAAGCCTCCTGTTTGAAGACCCTTGTCCTGGATAACTACTGGGAGGGCAGATATTACTCAGCACAGGAAGGACACAGACCTGTTGTAATGGGTTCAGAGGAGGGCCACGAAGATGATCAGAGGGCTGGAGCACCTCTCCTGTGAAGAAAGGCTGAGAGAGAGAGCTCAGCCTAGGGAAGGAAGGCTCTGAGGAGACCTTATGAAGACCTTCCAGTACCTGAAGGGGTTCTACAGGAGAGATGGGGAGGGACTCTTCATGGGGCTTGGAACTAGATGATCTTTAAGGTCCCTTCCAACCCAAACCGTTCTATGATGATTTTCAAGAAGTTTCAAAGTGTGTACTAAATAAGGCAAAAGTGGCAGAAAGTCTGCCTGGATGAACAAAAAGCTCCAAACAAAACTTAAACCCAAAACCAAGGCATACAAGAGTTAAAATTAGGGTCAGATCACAGAAGGAATGTAAAGAAACTGTCTGAGCATGCAGGAACTGGTTTGGAAAGCCAAAGTCCTTGTGGGGCTGAATCTGGTAAGGGGGGTGCAGAACAAAAAGAAAAGCTTCTGCAGGCCTATCTACAGCAAAAGAACACTGTGCTGTGAAAAACATGGGCCAGCTGCTGAATGCGAAAGGGGACATGGCAACAAAGGACACAGGAACAGTCGAGGTACTCAACGCCCTCTACTCCTTAGTCTTTACTAGAAAGACTTGCCTTCAGCAATCCCAGATACTGAGACCAGTGGAAAAGCCTGGAGCAAGGAAGACTTACCTTTTTCAGAAGAGAATAAAATTAGGAAACATTTAACCGACTGGACACACACAAATACCCGTGACTCAACAGAATGCAACCATAAGTACTGAGGGAACTCGCTGATGTCATTGCAAAGCCAATCTCAATTATCTTTGAAAGGTCATGGCATTTGGGGGAGGTTCGTTGGGACTGAGAGAAAGCAAACATCATTCCAATCTTCAAGAAGAGCAAGGAGATCAGGGGAACTACACAAAGATATAGGCCACAAAGATGATTATGGGACTGGCACAACTACTATACGAGCAGAGGCTGACAGAGCTGGGATTGTTTGACTTCAAGATGAGAAGGTGGCGGGGGGACGGGACCTCATCCACATGTATAAACACCCACTGTGGATGAGTAAAGACAACATCCAGACTCCTCTTAGTGGACCTGCTGATGGAACAAGATGATCCCCAGAGATTCCCTTCCAATCTCAAGCATTTTGAGCAGCTCTGTGTTATAAGGTTATTTTCTTGTCTGCTCTAAGAATTTACTGGCCCATTCTCAGGATAAAATAGCTGTAATAGGTTAAAGCGCTGCATTCATGATTTTCTAGTCAAGAATTTACCAAGATTTCATGATGCAACTTGCTTCTTCATTTCTATGGGTCTGGATTCTTTCCCTTGCATGTGACAAAACCCCAAAAAACCATTATTCTTGGATGAAAACTGTTATAACCTATTCTTCCTGCTCAAATTTATGAAGCACTGTGCACTATCAGAAGATTATTTCTGAAAAACTTAAAGCTTTAACAATGAAATGCAGCTTTGAAAATATTCTCAATTTCTAGGGCTTTTATAGTTCAAATTCACTCTACAAATAGGT
This sequence comes from Rhinoptilus africanus, assembly GCA_013400135.1. Classification (NCBI taxonomy): domain Eukaryota; kingdom Metazoa; phylum Chordata; class Aves; order Charadriiformes; family Glareolidae; genus Rhinoptilus; species Rhinoptilus africanus. The sequence continues at coordinate 80,960 of VXBO01014689.1, forward strand.
AACTTGTTCAGACCTCTCAGAAACATTTTCTCAACAAGCAACATCCATTCTCTTTCAAAAACATTGAAAAAAAAATCGCTCCCCTCCAAAGAAAAAAAAAAGGGGGATATAAATATTATAGTAGTGTCTGAATTCTGGGATGATTACTGTTGGTTCCCCCTCTAAAACACAGTAAAGTATTCCACTGCAGCTGAAGTTGTTTTAAGAGGTATATATTACTTCAAGAAATCGTAATTTATGTCCATTTTCAGGTAAAAATGTGCTGCTTCAGAACTGACAAGACAAGTTAATGATGTAAGAAGCTACAGTGAGTACATACAGGTCATTTCAGTTTTTCTTTTTGATATTTCTTTTCAAAACTGTAAATCACTGTAATTTACACTGCAGTTACTTTTAATGCCTGTATTTCTATGTAAAATAAAACAGTAGAAATACTGTTTCAAACCCAAAACTAATGATCCTTTCAAATGAAATCTGGGTTGTAATGTTACATGAGTTTTTTAAAACGGAATCCCAACGTAGAGGAGACGAGAAGACTAAGCATTCTGAACATGTAAGAACTGAATAAAAACAGCAAGAAAAGATCAAGGCTTCTTTTTCAGTCTGGAAAATACACCGTACAAAAATCTGTTCCTTAATTAATATGCATTTCCTCACTTGATAAAGCAAGCAAAGCTTGAAATGTATTTAGAAGAACGTATTAATATCTTAACACGTTATTTCTCAAAGTCCCGCTTAATTCTTAATCACCTTATGATCTGTTTTGGAACAAATACTTTTGTAAAAAGCAAAACACTGCATTTTAAGAAGGTAGTATGATTGCATCTTTAAGCAGTTGTGAAAACAGTTATGGCCATATATTAAGAATGACAGCAGAGAAGGGAAACTTCTCTTACAGGTACAATCTAAACATGGGTAGCTAGATCAAATGAAAACTGACCAGTATAATCTTCAATCTAAAAAGATTCATATATTGAAAAAATTTCAGTGATATTAAAAAAAAATACATAAAATTACCAGTACAGTAGTCAACTAGTTTCATAAAGCAGTTTGTTTTGTATGTTAAACCAGAAGATATCTGTGTTGCATAATGGTAATCCTTTTGCATACAAAATACTATTGCCATGAGTTCTATTAAAAAATTAAGAAAGCGATAGACTATACAGAAAAGACTGGATAAGACAAAAGAAGTAACCATAAGATTTTTGGGGTCTTTTTTTGATTTTCCAAATTATGTCAAGTGGATACACGCTTTAGACAAGAGCATGGTTTTAAAATTAACTACGTTCCTTCAAAAAGAGGGCAAACCCAATCTCACTTCAAAGACAACTTCAAAATTAAACCAGTATGGTTTTAAATACTGATGATGTGGCTGCATATTTTTATTCTGCTGAAATAAGCATGTGAATCCATCTTACTAATAAGTTGACCAAAACTTGAGTACCTGAGTCTTAGTTTTCATGCTTTTTAAAGGAGCCCCTCCTCCTGGTGATACACCTTTTAATTCATCCTTTAATTTGGTAATGCTATTAGTCAAAAATTCCAGGGTTTTCATGATTTCGGCTTTGTCTTCTGACTTCATGGCTTTATTCTTCTCCAGCTTTGAAATCAGCATCTGTCCAATTTTAGAAAAAAATAATAAAAAATAAAATCTTTTACTTAGCAACTACTATTACAGATCATTACAACTAACAGAAGAACAGAATATTGCATTTCTTTTGCTGTGACCTTCAAACAACATATAGGGCTTTTAACAGCTTACATTAAATGAAAATCTTTGTCTGAATCTCTGATTAATTCCTTTGCGAACGAACATCTGATATCTCCATTTTATTCGGACAGATTTGCCCAACATACTTAAATTATTTCAAAAATTTTATTCAAATTAAATGACATTTTGGCGTTTTCTCCTCCTAAGCCTGAGTGCAGTCACACATACTCTTCTACATCAATCTCTCCTGCTTTTGTCAAGAACTCCTCTGAGGCTTTTACTTCTCAAAAAACACCATATGCATGTTGCACTCAAATTAGGCAATTTCAACTAAAATTGTACTTAAATTGCATATGCTTGTGAACTGACAAGACAAGTTAGGTTAAAACTCCAAGCTTAAAATAATGTGATAATACCATTCTAAGAGAATACTTACTTTATAGGTCAGGTTTGTAGCTTGTGCTTACAAATTCTGAAATATTTTTAAAAAGTGAACCAAGACTTTACAACTGAATTGCCGTCTTTCTTTAATGCTAGCATTTTACCTTTTGTGTTTCAATGTGCTTCTCTAAGATTTCTTGCTTCTTTTTTCTCACATCTTGTTGAAGTCGTAATGCTTCCTGGAAGCATAAAAAAAAAATCAGAGAAAGTTTCTAGATTTTGAAAAATAATGCCAGAAGAATATACTATACCTGACAACTATACAGTAGTAACACACAATAACAGGGGAAAAATTAGTAACAGGAACTCAAGGTACTAATAGGCAATACTTCAAATTACGTTTTGGAAAACAATGCATCACCAAATTAGTGAAGGATCTACTGATCTTCCTTAGTTAGATCTGTACTGTGAAGACTTCATTATTACTTATATACACGTTAACGCTTTACACAACTTCACTGAAAGCTGAAAGGCAATACAATACACTACTGCAAGAGGTAAAATACAAGAGTTTAAACATGCAAGGACAGTATCTCAAAAGGAACTGTAAATCAAGCCCATCAATTAAAACACATTCTCCAGCACAGTTACAAGCAAAAAGAAGATACGTTCTATTTTCTAAAATTAAAATGTTACCCAAAGAAAACCATCTCTTTTGCATCTAACTCCTGTAACTTTTAAGTGACAAGTACTACCACTCAATCTGCTAAAACCAGAGTCTTGACATTGCAATGAGCAAATGAAAAAATACTTGAAACTCATAAACTTGGGACATACTGCACGAAGAAGGACAAGCAGAATGAGATGTCACAGCTCCTACTAATGCTGCTTGAGGGAAATTGCGTCTTGCTCTCAGATGCATAATGCAGAAGTCTTAGTAAGCACATTCTTGCAGAAAACAATTAAGAGCTCTGATATCAACATATTTAACAGGATAAAAAAGGAGGGGCAGAAGATTATTTTGCACCTCCAGATCATCAATCAACTGGGATTAGAATGAAAGAGGATTATCTTACACGAAGAGTGTAAATGCACAACAGCCATAAAAAAAAAGTAGTAATAAGGTTTCTGTATGTGTTCCCAAACACTGACAAATCCTGATACATGAATTGTTAGTTTTGCAATACAGTGTGCAACTGATTTTTCTGAAGGGAAAGGCAAGATAAGGGGATGAATGCTAAGAAAAACTAGTGAAACAGGAGGAAAGGAGGTAGTGAGTCCCACAAAATCATGTTTTTCCACAAGTACTATTATAATGTAATAGAAATATCTGAAGAGAGGAAGGAGAACAAGAGCACATGAAAAAAGAGCCAATCACTTAGCACGTCTTCAGTATCTTCTCTCAAAAAAAAAACCCTACAGCTGTTACGATGAGTCAATAATTTTATTGAAAGCTTTTTGCCATTTCACAGGTACTCAGTGTCTTAACTTGAAAGGTGAAGGCTTTAATTCTGAAAAACACGTTTCAGGGGACAAATATGAAATGAAATCCTAAATTAGAAGTGATTTCTTCAAAGTTTGGACCAATGCCACAACATCTACAAACTGCTATTTCAAATTATATTAGTCATTACTTATAGAAGTTTATCAATGGGCTAAAATCTTTGTTTAATGTTTATGCTGCTTTTAATACTTATGTTTGAGTCTAACTTAGTACTGAACTCTTAATTTGTGTTTTGAAACCAGTATGATAAACACCATCCTATATTTAGTGGTAAGGATGAACCTGAAAAAGGAGCTTTACTGGGGCTCTTTAGAAAATGACAAGCAAGCTAAACTACAATCGAGGGGCTTATTCAAGGCCAAATGCATTTTTGTTGCATTTCTCCTTTCAAAAAAAACCCCAACAAAAACCTTAGTACTATGCAAAAAATAAAAATGGATGCAGGAGAACTAGAGTTTGGAAACAATAAAATGCAGAGTTCTCAGCTCTCTCAAGTGAAGAAACATATTTTGGTAACAAGTACGAAGTACACTAAGAATAAAAGCCGGTTCCAGAACGGCTTAAGAGCAAACAGTGACTTTACCTCCCTTGTCACTCACAACAGACAATTCACGCCTCAACATGGAGACTCTGCTTCCAGGAAAAAAAGCAGTTTAAATTTTGAACTTCTAGACAGTTTTAAACTTGCTCGCGCTGCCTGAACATACACTGAAAAAGTATTAAAAC
>VXBO01014690.1:663-15578 GCA_013400135.1 Rhinoptilus africanus
TTTGAGGGTCCCCACAAGTGCCCCGTGGCTGAAGTGCCACCATTTGAGAGGCTCCACAAGTGCCCCACGGCTACCGCGTCACCATTTGAGAGGCCCCGTGGGCAAGGTGCTGCCATTTGAGGGTCCCCACAAGTGCCCCACTGCTACAGCGCTGCCATCCCCAGGGTGTGGGAGGCCCCATGAGTGCCCCATGGCCAGGGCACCACCATTTAACAGGTCCTGTGGACAAGGTGCTGCCATTTGAGGGTCCCCACAAGTGCCCTGTGGCTGAAGTCCCACCATTTGAGGGTCCCCACAAGAGCCCCATGGCTGAAGTGCCACCATTTGAGGGTCCCCACAAGAACCCCATGGCTGAAGTGCCACCATTTGAGGGTCCCCACAAGTGCCCTGTGGCTGAGGTGCCACCATTTGAGAGGCTCCACAAGTGCCCCACGGCTACAGCATCACCATTTGGGAGGCCCCGTGGGCAAGGTGCTGCCATTTGAGGGTCCCCACAAGTGCCCCACTCCTACAGCGCTGCCATCCCGGGGTGCGAGAGTCCCCACGAGTGCCCCGTGGCCAAGGCGCCGCCGTGCTGGGGTGCAAGGGGTCCCACAAAGGCAGGCCAGCAGTGCCCCGGGGAGGGGAGCAGGGTCTCCTTAGTGCCATGGAGGCTGCGAGGCTCCCCCCCAAGCCAGCAGAGGGGCGAAGCGGAGCAGCTGGGCTCTGCGACTGCAGCTGCTCCCGTGAGGGTTTCGGACACGGCCACTGCGCCTGCGGTGGGGAAATCGTGCCAGGTGGCCACAGTCACGCTCAGAGACTTTAATCAGGTGCCATACCCAGCAGTCCCCTGGCTGGTCACGTCTTATTGGTAAATATTTTAGGCTGTAATTCTTCATCAGGCCACAAAAGATGCTGAAACGCAGGGACACGTTAGGTTCCAATTAAGCAATAGCAGCCTAATGCCCAGTGGTGCCCTTAAACACGCTTAAATCCTCAGCCGTAGTCCTGCATCAGTCAACAAAAGCTATCAAAACACAGGGAGGCTCTGATTAATTAATAGCAGTAATTCCATTTGTGTTAATGAGCAGAGGCACGTGAGCACGTGGCTACGGGCTGCATAAAGGCCCATGTGTGGCAATCCGTGGGCTCACACCCTGGCTTGCAGCTCGCCGACTCATTTCTGTGTGGTGTCACCCCAGCTGGGCTGAAGATGGCTTTTTGCTCCTTAGTAGCTGATGTTGACAGATGTCTGTTGAGTACAAATTTGTTTCTCAGTCTCTGGACCGATAAATCCCAAACAGCTGTCACTGGATTCAGAGTCAGAGGGACTTTCTGATGGCTTCCTTGCGAGCTGTGTCCGACCTGACTCCTATTCGCCCTTTGGGTCGGGATGCTCCTTTGTTGGGTAGCAGGCTCCTGTCTGCAGCTTTTCTCTTGTCACCAATGTACTAATGCCAACAGAAAGCTGCTGACACCCGTAACGACCCCATGCCAGTTGCTGGTGCAGCAGGCTGGGCTTTTTCCAAGAGAAGGAATGAGTTGTAGATGCAGAAGAGAGAAAGAGATACATACACACGTAAGATAAATAAACAGCGGGAAGAAAATACAAGGACATTGTTGAGACACTGTGTTCCCCACACAACCCGGCATTAAGGACATTATTTGCTTTGTTCCAGACACTCTCTTGGGGAGGCTGCGTATTGTGGTTGCAGGATCCCATTTCATTCCTCCCATCAGACTTAGTTTACAACACGGTAAAAGGCTGCATCGGGCTAAAGACAGGCACTAGCATCGCCGCCATAGCCTGCAAAAAGTTCATCCCAAAGGGTAACCAGATTCGGTACATTTAAAGCACAGACCCATCAGCAAGCAAGCTGTTGTACATCCCGCAGTAGAGGCTGCGGATGTTGTGCTCACAGGGCGAACTGCACATCTCCGCCTCACTTCAAGGCTCTGTTTTGCCGCGGCTTTGCCTCCAGCAGCAAGGCTGATCCCGGTGGTCACACCTGTGTGTTGCTGTGGGTGTCGCACGCCTGGGCTGCCCGTTCCAGCGGAACTGCTCTCCCACCTCACATCAGCACGGACTTGAGTGCTAGGCTGAGTCACGGCTTTTGGACCCAGAGATGCAACCTCCTGGGTCACAGGTATTTGTGGAGCTCCAGTCAGCAGTGAGCTCTGCAGACTTGAGGACACTGCAGAAAGGAACACCTGAGAGAAGGAGGTGGGAGGATTTCATTAGCGTTTACCCTCAGAGGCCAGTGGAAATCCGTGGCTGCAGTTTTCCCGCGTTCACTGCTTCATTTCACTTTCTCAGGCCACCACGCATCTGGATTCACCCCTGGGCCCCCAGGTTTCAGACTGTGAAATACTGAGTAATACCGTGGAAGATCTTAAGATGCCTACCTTGCAATTACTTCCCTTTCACTTCCCTATCTGGATGGCCTGATGCTGCAAAGCCAAACTAGCTCATCCACAGCTCACATGGAAGCGGGTGAACATGGTGGAGATCCATCCGTGAGATAATCACAACCTCAGCCTGCGCATCTTGCAGCCCTGTTTTTGCAGCATCACAATTTATTGAACGCATGGGGAGTGCCTTTAACTCCCTTTTATTTACAGTATGAATACGGCTGTTTCCCAATAAGCAAAACATTCCAGCCCTGTTTGCAAGTGCTCTGTTTCATGCCCAGATGGAGGTTTGGGTGTTTTTGTTGTTGTTGCTGTTGTTGATTCATGTTAACGCCCTAAAAGCCACAACTATCGGGAAAGTGAAACCTGCTGCTATGGAACCCAAGCTTTTTGCATCAGAATATTCCTGGCAGTTTTTGCAACGTCTTCGTGGCTCACAACTCACGCAGCACTGAAGTTTTCATTGCAAAGCTTATTGAAAGCACAGCTTAATGTGCTCCTATGTGGACTGAAGTACTGGCTACTCCGCCTGGCCGGCTGATTGCCACTCGTGTGCGTGACAGTCTGGGAGACACTGAAGTCGGCTGAAATAGCACCGTTTGCTGCTTTGCATGTGAAATTGCAATGAAATCTGATCTCTTGTCTTACACTGCAAGAGGTGACTGGTTTATACGACGAGTTTAAAGAGCAGAAAATGTAGCAGTGCCAGAAAGAAATACTAGTTTAATATTACTATTACTTCATAACTGTTAGCTTCAGTATCAGCAGGTATCAGCACCACTGCTGCCCTCTCTTTACCCCCATTATACCTTTCCTAGACATGCTTTAGAAAATAAAGATGTACCTTCTCATGATTCAAAATACCATCCTTGGCTTTCTGAGATGCTGGAATTAGTTTCAGCTCAGCACAGCTCCAGCAGGCTTTATTGGAAGCTGGAACAGCAAAAGCAGTAAAAAAACCCATGTTAAATATTAAATGCTTGTTAGGAAGCCAATGGGACTTTCCCTCCAGCAACCTGCAAATGTCACTCACAATATTTTCATAGCATATTTTCCACTACCTGGCAGAAATCTTTTTGTCCCTAACAACCTCAGCTGTGTTCAGACTGCAGGCACACACTTGACACGCTCCTCGTGGGGAAAATGTGGTGTTTGGTTGGGGTTTTTTTTTGGCTTGGGGATCACATTAGTCGGGAGTCTATCTGTCTTCTAATTCCTAAAACATGACACAGTTGCAATAAATTGAGAAATCACGAGCATAACCTAAACCTGATTGCTGTATATAGAATCCAGGCTGCAGAGACTGAGTTTGCAGAGTTTACTCACGTGGATAAAGTCAATGAAATCAGAGGCTGTGGGAGGGAGGGAGGCCGTGTTACCCACATTCTCCATTGCGGTTCTGTGGGTTGAGGATGGCATTCCTGCCTCCCTGCCCCGGCATTGCTGCCAGCTGGCTGGGGGGGTGTCCCCATAGCTCCTGCAAGCGAGAGGGAACGTTCAGGTTTGCCCAAATCAAGTTCATTGTTTGCTTTCAGTAGACTGACTTTCTGGAAAGGGACCTGGGAGTATCTACGTAACCATTTCCCACTGGCAAAGAGACAGATGGGAGGGGATGGGAAGGGAGGGGAAAAGCAAAAAGAAAGGGAATCCCCAGCAGAGGAGCAGCTGTGTGTGGCTATTATCTGCAGCTGCTGTTTTTGAGGGGAAAGCCCTTCCCACAGCCTCAGTGGTAAACCAAGTTTCTCCTCTCCAGCCCTAGGGGTCAGCCTGAGGTTGAAGGTGAGTGCTGCAATGTGGGTACCATTTGCTATGCCTCCCTCGGATGAACTGCAGCCTGATGCACGCGCTGCTGCAATGGGTCCGGTCCTGCTCCGCAAACAGCCGGAGCCAAGTCCGGCTCTGCAGGACTGACCTCGGTGCTCAGCTGGTGAGGTTCAGATCTCTGATCTTGAAGCACCTTCACCCGAATCAGGGAGATGTCCTACCAGGTTAATCTCAGATGGATCGCTCGGAACAGCTTTAAAAAGAAATTTTGCATCACTCGCTTGGCATGAAGCGACCTTTATGTAGAGCTGGACTTACCCCTCAGTTGACATTTGCCCAGGAAGTACTGATCTGGCTGAAAACCTCAGGTCTGTGTTTCTCTTTCACCAGAGAGGTATGTTCAAATCCACAATGATTAATTGTGCCAGAGACGCAGGGGAAAGCCATACCCTCGAAGTGACCTTTTAGCCATGCACCCTCCCACGACCTTTAATATTTTTTGGTTGCAGCAAAGAGAGTCTTGTTATCTGCTCACACGGGGAAAGTAACAGATTGTTTGATTTTCTACTTTAATTGTTTGATTTTCTACCTCACGCTTTGTTGATGTTATCTCCGAGCTAAACGTTGTGAATGTTCTGCTGCATTTTGTATGAAGAGTAAAGCTCTCTGTTCCCCTTGGGAAAAATAAACTAGTGCTGCATAATATTTGTGGACCAACAGGAAAGGATGACGGGCATGGAGTCACCTCCTGCTGCTTGCTTTTCTGACTGTCATCTTCTGGCTAAACACCTTGGTGGCAGTAACGATGCCGAGCCAGCCTGAGATACCTCCTCCCCCCGGGACTGTAGGATATTTAGTGGGTGATTCCTCGTGACTTTGCAAAGAAAGGCTAGTTTAAACCATAACAAACTTCCTGCGAACTCTACTATTGGCAGCCCAAACGTGCCGATGGTTCCCTGCAGATAAGAAGGGCCGTTGCTTTACCAGCAGAGTTTGGCGAGGAAATGGTGAGCCAGTCAACCATAGTTCACTTGACGTGTTGTCGGTCTGCTTCTTCGACTTACAACTTATGCCCGTAAAGTAGGCATTTACAGTAAGTCTTCTGACCGGAGCATTTCAGTGATCTCTGCTTCCTGCCGATTGCCAAGGGCCACTTCGGCTTTGCAGGAGAGCGTGACTCAGCGCTGCCAGCGTGTTACGGCGCCCCGGTGATAGGAAACAAACATCGTCCTCATTCCTGTGCATGTGGGACGTGGTCTTACAAAGAGTCTCCTAGGTAAACAACTCCCGTCCCCAGTCGTTTTAGCCAGGAAAAGTTTTCTACCGTTACTGTTTTAGATACGCAAGTTAAATTGGCATTCTTGGGGGGAAAAAAAAAAAACCCACAACAGAAATATGACAGGTTTTTTTTCCTACACTCACTCTAGTTCAGGAGTCTGCTGGGGAGTCTGCCTGGAAAAGAAGCAGGGAAACAGCCGGTTTCGTGATGTAGAAAATGAACAGTAAAAAGAACAAAGTAACTCGACGTTTTCCCAGATAGGAGAGAGTGCAAGAGACAATAAAAAGTAAGGAAATGCGTATGACTGCTGGGTGGCAGAAGTAGTAGCCAACTACGGTAAAAGCTGGGTTATCTCTAGTAATATCTGGGCTCCTTTCTTGGGATGCTGTAGTGGCTTAGAAGGTCCTTGACTGCAGGGTCCTAGTACCGCTAGCTTCCAGAAACTGTCACAGAAAACCTTTGCTCACCTTGTGCTGCAAGTAAAAAAAATGAACAAGGTGTTGGGATCCATAAGGAATATGAGGGAAAGCAACGATTAAATGTAATTAGAGGGGCAGGTCCCTCAGGAACCCTGAGCGTAGTGGGTTGTCTTGTCTCTAAAAGAGCAGCATTAAACAATGATAGGAACAACGAAACATCGAGGAAAAGCTCTCCTTGGAGGAAGCAAGGGATATAAAAGAAAGATGTAAAACGACAAGCACCGCAGAGAAAGCAGATGGACGATTTCTGCTTTTCTTGTCTTCAGTGATGTGAAGGGATATTAAGACTGAATTTTTCATGCCAATAGCAGGGAAAGCATTTCCGTGCCTTGTGTAAGTGGAGCGCGGCGCTCAATGCCACAAGGAACCTTTCAAGACAAGAGCTTAGAAAGATGCTGAACGGGATGGCAGTTTTATAGGGCAACCAACGTTAGTGGCTTTTAAAATGACAGTTTTGGGGATCATTTTTATCATGTCAACCAAAGGCTAACTATTAGAGCTCAGGATCCAACCCACGTAGAGAAGACTGCATGTCAGAGCACACAAAATCTGAGAAGGAGGGGGCTGCAGGAAGGAAAAGTGGCTGGATCGGGGTAGTGGAGGCGAATGGCTCTGTGTAGGACAGTTTATTAAGAGACTCCATCAAGACACTGTCACAACATAAAGACAGGGATGCCAAAACTCTCCTGTTGCTCCTAGAAGATATGGCGTTTCTTCCTCCGTGTCTGCAGTTGTAGCGGAGCTCCTCCTGGCTCTTAAGTCATTCCTTGGCACGTTGTACATGCTGCAGAGATGTATCTGCGTTTAACCCCGTTTCTCCTTGGTACCGTCAAGTCTCCAGTCAAGAGGCTGCGTAAAATTAAAAGCTCTTGCTTCTGTATCTGGAGTGAGCACATTTTATCAGAGAGCAGCTCATTCTGATGAAGTGGAGTCCGTTAATACCTGAGTCATCAGGGGCTCTGGCTTTTTTTATGTCAGCTTTCCAGGCTAGCTTTGTTATGTGCAGCGCTCCCTTTGAATGCGGCCACCGCCACCCCGACATTACAAAAGAAGGGATTCTAGTGGGATGCTTTCAGGGAAGTGTAATGGGAAACAGTCTGGTCTGAGCGGCAACTCCAGTATCATCAACCAGGGACTCAGACAGGGCTTCGCTTTTAAATTAAATGGCGACACGGGAAGTTAGCGAAAAACACAGCGGGAGCGTCTCCTCTGTGGCAACAAGGAATCACTGTGTAAGGACCAGGTGTGTCGGATGCCTATGGAATTCACCTATAGCATTTACTTAAATCATGCACGGGGATTAAGATGCCTTATCAGGCCCTCCAGCTTCGCTGGGTCTATGTAAGTCTTCTCCTTTTGCAGCCTGTAGACTCTTTCTCTAATCCTGTTGCTCTTTGAGGTGCTCCTGAAGAAGTTCCCCCTCTCTCTCTCATTTCTTTTTTCTGTCTACGTCACATCCTGGGTGTTTTCAGCAGTATGACCCACACCTTTGTACTGCTGACGTATTTCCCTCTCTTTTACTGGCCTCTCTTTCTCTATCCGCTTCCACCATTTAGGCTGGAATACCTACCCTCTTGAGCTGACCATCTCTTCCGCAGTATTTGATGTTAGACCTCCTGACCACTGTCACAAAACACAGCCAAAAATTAACTATTTTCCTTCCCAGACCTCACTGTTTCCAGCCATCCTGGTATCCCAGAAGCAGCAAAACATCTTGATTTTACTGGATTTTAGTGTATTAGGCACTGTGTGGCAGAGGGACAGACGCATGCCGAGAAGCAGGCAGACAATACACAACCCCAACGTCTTAAAACCTGCATCTCCCAAGTGCATCTTTTTCATTGCAGCATGTGTGAGGGGAGATGTTTGACTCTTAAGGGACTCCAGGAACATGCCAAAGTCTGCCAGAGTTGCCACCCCACAGCCGTGCAGGAAATTTTATTTTACAAAACAAGCAGGGTGTCAGCAGCTCCTGTCCTTTATTCCCACCTTTTCCCATGCTCTCTCTATTTGGAACAACCCTTTACGGCCTCTCAGCCTGTCTTTACTCGGGCAAACTAAAAGCTCTTGTTTCTGAGCTTACGTGCGAGTCAAAATGTGCAGGTTCAAAGCAAGTGATGTTGTGGAATGTGAAAAAAGAAAAAAGTACAGAAAAATCAGAGCAAGTTGGTGATGTCTGAAGAAGGTACCAAGCAAGCGGGGCTGGAGTCTCAGGGACTTCCAGAGGTAGGAACTGGATTCTAGTTTTCCTGCAGGGTTCAGTACAGGTTTTATTTTAAAGATCAGAGATAAAGGCCCTGAATTATAGATGTTTTTAGACTTTGCTCTACGTCGCAAGGTCCACCGGTAGAAGGTACAGCCACAGAAATCCCAACCAAGTGATGCAGAAGCAGGGAAGCTAACTCCTTGCTATATTAGGCATCACAGACATACCACTGAGAGGAAAACCACACACCTTTGGGCATTTAAAAATCCTCTGGCAGAGGGGCTGGAGAAGTACCACGAGCACCTGGATCAAACGGAGGAAGCAGCACATTTCAGGCTGCCCCATCCTGAGCGGTGCTACGCGCGTGGCTGCCTGGCCCCCTCTGTCCATCTCCACCCTCCACTGGAAATACTGGGAATTAAAAAAGATGGGGACCACAAGGCTGCTTCTTTTCCTCTAAGGGCATGATTTTGTAGGGATAGGTAATAGCTTTTTGTAGGAGAGTGATCTGCGTGGAAAGCATCAACAAGCCTTTAAGTGCACGGTTCATCTTTGCTTGTCTTACCCTGCTTCTATCCTAAGCTCGTCACAGATTCAGCACGACTATTAGGATTTGATTTAGTCCATATTTATTTCCAGCAACCGCTTTGTATTACAGCAGATGGCAGCCTTTCCCCAGCTTTCCAGAAATGAAGAGAACCTGGATTTCAGATAAATACATGTCTTTCCTTGTCTGCTTGCTGCCAGCAGAAGCCTCAGTAGGAACTGAGCAACCGCATCGAAGAAGCTGGAGATAGAAACAAGACCGAAATCACCTCCTTGCATTTGCAGGGCTTGGCTCTGCACCAGGAGGGCTGATCAGCTGTTGCACCATCTCTTTATTCATCTAGGACGATGCTTCCCTTCCAACTCCTATCAGAGTTCAAGATCAAAGTCATTAAAGATCCGCGCTAACTCATTTCTTCACCTTGACAACAACACATAACAGAAAACACATCACACTTTGTGGGTAGTATGTCAAAATCAAAGTGACTTTTTCAGGGCTTGGTTAAGTAAGAGGTTCGTGCCGTATTAAAAAGCACCTCTGTTATATGACCTACAGCAGCCGGCTGAATAAACTATGGTGTGGGCGAGGCCTCAAATTACTTCATCTGCTGGTGACTCTTCAAAAGAGCCTCAGATACGCTCTGTGGATTCACACAGCCCGGAAAAGCGAGGAGAAAAGTCATCAGCGCTCTTCTGTCCTGCCCCTTTTTATTCCCTGCCTGCAGAGCCAGAAAAGGAATGCTTATTGGGACAGGGTTTTGTGAGATGACCACAGGCATGCCAAGCTCTTTCTGATACCTTCTAGACCCCGTGGAAGCATTTCTTATTACCGTGTGGCAAGTCCCTTGTCCATGCTGTGTTTTTACACCTACCTGAGTGGTATTAATCAGTCCTAGTGGTCTGTTTCACAAGCATGAGAGGTGCAAAGACGTCTTCTTCTGGGAGGTTGTTCCTCATGCAATCACGAAAGAACAGAGATTTACTTCTACGTAGGCTCTGCCTTCAATTCCTACTCTTTATCCTGCGTCTGTTCTCACAAAATATGTTAATAGCATCCAGATGCTTATTAACACGTTTCGTACTAACAACCAGAGACAGGAAATACAGGCCAGATGAGGGAAAGAACCTCTTCAACAATAGTTAAGAGAGATGAGAGGAATTCAGAGTCAGCTCCATTTACTCTGGAGCCTTCAAGAAACTAATCAAACGGTTGTCAGTGAACATCTTTATAAACTCCAGGGGACAGGAGAGGTCCCACAGGACCGGAGAACCTATTATCCACATCTAGGGGGACACCCAAATAGAGCACTAATTAATTGTAAAGACGCACGTGATCCTAAAGCAACCGCTACAGGCTTACAAAAAGAAGCCGTGTCTAACCACCTCCGTTTCTCTTTCTCTGACAAGGGAAGTCACAGATGTGCCGTGTCCTCGCTTGAATAACGCTGGCTCACGCAGCCACCAAAGGAAATGGTCTAGACAACGTTACTACGAGGTGAGCAGGCGAGAGAGTTGTTGTTTATGCTCAAGGTGTAACGTTTATCACATCCCCGGCTCAGTGTGTCCCTTACAGCCATGGGACGATTGGCTCACGAAATCCGGCTGAAGCGGCAGGAGGCTGTTTTATTTGCGTGCGTACCACCAGCAAACGGGAGACGCGGGGAGAAAGAGTTAATTTCCCACAGGAAATCACCGTCAGCGAGGAAATGACCCCAATTCCCCATGTTATACTCAAGGTCTTGGCATCGCTGATCATCTTTTCCTTACACGACACGCGCGCCGCCCACCCCCAGTTCAGCTTTTAATGATAGAAACACTTAAAATACTCTTTTCCCAATCTGCCCGGCCCACAGAGACTGCTGCTCACATCTGTCCCTCAGAGGGGTCTCTTCATCCTTTTGAAAGCTGCCCTCTTCTTTCCCAGCTCTGCAGAGAAAATCCGGCTAACTAGAAATCTCAAGGCCATCCTACTGCAGTTCTCCCCTCTTCCTGGCTGCATTCATTATTAATAGCTCGTCATTAAATTTTAATAAATTGAATATCAGAGGTTTAAGGCTTGTTAGGCACCTTTCCTCCTCTTTTTTTTTGTTTTAAATTCTAGGTTGCACAAGTTCATTCGGTGTCAGGCAGAGGAAGCTCTGGATTGGTAACTTTTGCAGAAAGTTGTAGTTTCTCTATTTCCAAACCCTGCGCAAGTGCTTAGAATACAAAATTGCTGGCTTTAGGCTATTTTTTCCTCTAAGAAAACAAAAATCCTACCCAAACGATAGGTAAGGCTTTGGTCTCAACTTGCCCTTCAGTTGTGGGGGATGGATGAGTTGTAGCTTCGTTAATGAGTTGGTTTCATGGGGGAGACGGGAGCAGCCTGGCCGTGTAAGACTGACCCTAATGCAGGATCTATCCCCCAAAGAAAGGTGAATTGGGGATGCTCCAGGAGAAGCACCGAAACTCACGGCAGGGAGGGAGGTCCCTGTTTTTCAGGGTGCCTGACCCTCATCCTAGGGGCACACAGCCCCACTCCTGGGTGCAGCAGTGACACTGCCAGCGGCACTAATATTTGCTTGCATAGGGTTGTTTTGGTGCGGAAAATCCCCCCTCACCTTGCGGTTAGAACCTGAAAGGAGGAGTGTGTAGAAGATCCAAATTGCTCACCGTTGGGGGCTCAGGCTCCCAAAACCGAAATGCTTCTCAATGGGAAAAAACGTCCTGAAACAGAGAACTATCAGGATATTTTTCCCCACTGGAAGAGGAGGGTAAGAGTCCATGGAGGGACATACAGCATGCCAGACTTCGGCTGGGACCTCCTCACGTCACTCAGGGAGTGGAGGGTCTTGGGGAGGACGTGGCGAAGTTGAAGGCAGAAACCGTTACCCCTCATCCTACCGCTACACTGAGTTATGAACAATACATTTTAAAAGCAGACGATGCAAAGCAGCTTGCATCGAAAAAACTCATTAAAAAGTTGTTTGATGTAATCTGGGAACACTTATTGGTTTCTTCCCCCCTGCTCCCCTTGAAATAGTAGATAAATTCCAGAGACACAAAGATCTGGTACTCTAAAGAGAGGCAGAACTGCAATTTTAGGCTACCTCATCTGAGGTTCATTCTGAGCAAAATAAAGAGAAAGCCGCTCAGAGCTCCCACGTACAGGACAATAACACAATGCCAATCAACAGGGGCTTTTTGTAAGAAAAACCTCACGTCTGACAAACCTGCTTCCCTCCTTTGAGATAACATGTTTGGCAGATGAAAAAAAGCAGTCGTAATGGAGTTTTGTAAGACATTTGACTCAGTGCAGGGCGACGTTATGATTAAAAGATTACCACTATCGGAAAAGCCCACATTAAATGCATTCGGCTGACAGCTTCCCGGTGGAGACTCTGCCACGGACAGGACAGAACAGCCCAGATCCGACACTGCTTCCCCTCAGGATCTGGGAGAAAACCTGTGGTGGTCTCTGGCAGTATGCACATGGGATGTCGGAATCAGCCGGGTGGCAAGCCGGGATGAGGGAAGGGTTTTACAAACCCCTGCTACACAGAACACGTTGGATGCTTTAACATTTTTTTGAACACCAAGAGCAAAGCTGGGTTAGATACCCCCCACACCCCGGGGACTCCCACGGCCGCTCTGCTCTTCCCCTGCTGTGTCCCGGGGAAGCCAACCTCCGACATCCCACCTTCCGTAGTGAGGATCTGCCCCAAAATTACATTGTTTGGGGCCAGCAGAGCCTGAGCCTCTTGGGTGATACCATTCAATATATTTTTCACTGCAGAAACATAAATACAGCCTGGATTTATCAACCATTAGCCTGTATGGATAAAAATATAACAAAATGCAGACAGGCGTGGTCTATAAATATACGCACGCTGTCGTGAGCAGCGCTAAAGCCCAGGCCTCCACAGTATGAAAAACACTCCGCTGTATAAATACTGTGCATTTGGCAATGCTGGTTTTTTAAGGACAGGGGGGCTGGGGTGTTGGGGTTTTTTTGTTCCTTTGGGGCTGGCACGGTCTGGAGTCAGGCTCTTCCCTTTTGCAAAGGCACTTGCCCCGGCTCCGGCATTCCCTGCCAGCAGCTGCCAAGGAAGGCGGCATGAGCACAACTGATTCATCCGATGCCCAAAGGCGCTTGCACACACCTTCTGCTCCTCCTGCTCCACAACAGGCAGAGCGAGGTTTCCAAGCCATAAAGAACGACGACGCTGGCAGAAATGCTGAGTAACACCGAGAACACCCGGAGCGATGGTGCAGCTGAGGTCTTCGGCATCGCTTACCCTGCCCTGAAAAGCCTGAAAGCTGCTCTGAATCCACTTTTAACGCGAATAAGTGAAAAAGCATTAAACAATCCATGCTCCAAGACCTTCTGATGGATTTAGCTCCCCTTCAGAAGCAAAGCAAGCTAATTAAATGAGTAGAGGCCCCAGCAGCTTTGCTCTGCAGAGCCTGGCCCTGGCGTGGAGCAGCCGGCCACCGTGGCCACAGGCAGCAGACGGGAGAGGTGCCCACATCCCCGCGACCCATCTTGGACAACATTTCTCCTCCGGCAATGGTGGAGGGTGGCACCACGGGTTCATGCTGTGGTGGGACCCACGGACAGTGGGGAGGCCCCACCTTGAGTGCTGTGCTCGGTTTTGGGCCCCTCACTCCAAGAAAGACACTGAGGGGCTGGAGTGTGTCCAGAGAAGGGCAACGAGGCTGGAGAGGGGTCTGGAGAATGAGTCTGATGAGGAGCGGCTGAGGGAGCTGGGGTTGTTCAGCCTGGAGAAGAGGAGGCTGAGGGGAGACCTTATCACTCTCTACGGCTCCCTGGAAGGAGGCTGTAGCCGGGTTGGTCTCTTCTCTCAAGTAACAGGCGATAGGACCAGAGGAAACAGCCTCAAGTTGCACCAGGGGAGGTTTAGGTTGGATATTAGGAAAAATTTCTTCACTGAAAGGGTGATGGAAGCATTGGATCAGGCTGCCCAGGGAAGTGGTGGAGTCACCATCCCTGGAGGCGTTCAAAAGCTGTGTAGATGCGGTGCTGCGGGACACGGTTTAGTGGTGGGATTGGCAGTGCTGTTTTAACAGCTGGACTCCATGACCCTAAAGGTCTCTTCCAACCAAACCGATTCTATGACCCTATGACACGTCCCCATTCCAGGGCAAGTCTCCACGGAAAGGCAAGCTGGGCAGGTCGAGAGCACGACCGCTCAAACCCACTGCCGTTCGGAGCCTTCCATCCCCTTTCAAGTCCCAGTTTAGGTGACTGTTCAGGCAAAACGGAAGTGGGCATGCCTGCATCTCAGTACTACGGAGACTTTTGAAGATGTCAGCCCCTGTGCCAAACTGGAAGCAGAAGCCAGAGAGAAAAAAATTAAAAAAAAAATATAAGCGGCCAATTAAAACGGCAGGTTGTCTCCGTGTTGCTCAGGGCTAACAGAACAGATGATGGCATCGCTGGAAGCTGCGTTTGCTTTTAATTGTCCTCGTTCCACTGAATAACTAATTCTCTCCTCCTCCCACACGACAGAAGGGGAAAAAAAAAAAAAAGCATGGGTTTTTTGGAAAGGATGAGTTGACTCAATTCCGTTCCTACAGCGCATGACAGCAAGCTGCAGTTTTTAGCTTTGCATCCAGGCAAGTTTAGAGCATCGCTGCATGCGTTTGTTTTCCATTTCAAGTCTTCTGGGATCAGCTAGAGAAAAATATATTCTTTTGGAGAGAAGAGGATCCGGAAGCACTAAAGGCATTGTGTTGATTCAGCTCTGGCATTGCAGCCAGCCAAAGGGACTCCGTATTCCTAAGTTATTTTACAGGTATCGGAGTGCTGAGACGTGGGAGGTGCTGGGAACCGGGCGAGATCTGAGCGTCACATCCAGGGGAAGAAGCGGATTCTCCTCAGCCCAGAGACAAAACGCTCATCCTTTGAGTGGCCATTTCCCAGGAAAAGCTATCACTCTTCCCTTATCCTTTACCAGCTCACATTTCCCAGGAGAGACTGAAGGGAATCCCTGTCTAGGCTGAAGAACAGATGACCAAAAAAAACCCCAAACACATTTTGCAGGGCCTGAGTCCAGCCAACATGGTTTGACGCCTTAAAAAAAAATAAATCACATATTTCAATAGAAATACTTTGAAAAAATCATACCCATGAACTGTCTGAGAAACTGTCAGATAAAACAACTGCAGAGGAAAAGTGAATCTGATTTTTCCTTTTTTTTTTTTTTTTTTTTAAACAAAAAAGAAAAAAAAAAAAAAAAAAAATGGC
>VXBO01014690.1:15593-66478 GCA_013400135.1 Rhinoptilus africanus
TTTTCTTTTTTTTTTTTTTTTTTTTAAGCAGAAGCAAATACAAGGACAAAGAAAATGGGCTATAAGACAACAGGATGATCTTGGGAGTTATTAAAGAATAGACATAAGGAAGCTCTCCCCGACCCCGCCAAGTGATTTAACTGTGTACTGCGCTTTCACCCACCGCCCGAAACTGTGAGTTATCATTTCCTACCTACCCGCTCCGTGCCGCTCGTGCTTCACGGGGAATCCTTCGGAGCGTTGTGCTGTGCAAGTGCTGCAGAGGGGAGGCCTTCTCATGAGACCTTTCCACTAGGAAGAGGCAAAACAGACGATCCTGGTGCGAGTTACAACTCCAAAGGACTCTCCTCTCGTCCTATTTCTGAAAGGCAGCAGACTTCCAGGAGCGATCTCAGCACAGAGCTGCTGTTACGGCCACAGACAGGGTAGAGGAAGGAAGTCGGAGCAGGTTAATAATCTACTCCTGCCTCAGGGCCGTTCAGTGACACTAAACCAGCAAGAGCATCCAAAATAAAAACACCAGAATGTTGCCGAATTACAAAGGAGTTGCCCCTGCGCCAGCGGGACAGCGCTTCTCCAGTTGATCCCTGAGGTCACCGGCGCCCACGCAGAGGATGCGAGATGTCTCGACCCCCTGCGAGGTAGCGCTGGGCCCCTGGCAGCGATGGCAGCACCCAGTATTTGCTGGTGCCACCAACGCTGCCTCACCAGCACAGCCAGGGAAACGTCGCGGGGCAGAAACCAGGGCCGTGGCGGTGCTGCCCTTCCCTCCTGCCAGCCCCACAAGAGGGGCAGAAGGACAAGGACAGCCGGGCGCGCCAGCAGCAAAATCAAGAGCGGCAGGTAAAAGGGGAACGGGCAATGGTTGTTCACTACCTCTTGTACCACGAGAAATTGGGTACAAAGCAAAGTCACCAGGCAACAAGCTCCAGAGAAACAAGGGGCACTTTATAGCATGCAGCTGAGCCTTGGGTCTCCCTGCCACACGGGTTCCAGGTGCTGGAAGCCTGTTTGAGCTCAAATGAAGTTACATTAAAGGAAGAAAAACCCAAGGATGCCACCTCTTACTCAGAAAGTCTCCCAGGCACAACTTGTATGAGGTGTGGGCAGTGCCGTATCTGCTCGTCCTGGTCTTGCTCCTCCCAGGCACACACTTACATCCACTGCCAGAAACCAAACAGCGGGGTCGGAAGGACCTTGCCGTATAAAAGTGCCATTACTCTGGATCCAAATGCTTTCCACGCAGGAAGGTCTGGAGGACCACCCTCTGCTCTCCTGCTCTACACGTCTGACACCAGACAGAGGATCCACCCGCCTTTTCCACACCAAGACCTGGCACCGTCCACTCAGTTTGCCATGTCCCTGATGCTCCGTGTGGCAGCAGACAGGATGCTCAGAGATGCCGGGGGAGGGCTGGAGGCAGGGAGCGGGCAGGGATGGGCTACACTTTGTCTCCAATTGCTCATCTTCTCCTGATGCGGCCCCAGCCGATGCCAAACCTGATCCCACACAAGCTAGTGCCGGGCAAGGGCAGCTTCTGGCACGTCACCTGCTTGCTGCAGCCATGGAAAGGACCGTCCCTGACAGGGCTGGGGGGAGGAGGAGGATGGACAGCAGCTCACAGGGGAACGAAGGCAGGAATGTAAAAATTGGGGCACTGGGGCTTATGGCTAATGCTGTCCCCTCATGCCACACTGATGCGGAGCTTCAGGGGCGTCCGAAGCCACCAGCCCCACTGCTGCATGCTTTGCGGTCCCACGAGACCGCGTTCGGGCTCCCTGCTCTCCCAGGGACACCTTAGGTTCCGAGGGAATAAAAGCATGTTTTATTCCCCCCTTTAAATCTGTCACCTATTTGCTTTCAGGAGGGAGACAGGACCCGACGGACACAAAGCAGCTGGCTCTTTCTCGTGCAACAGCACCTCGGTGTTTCCCCAGCTCGGCTGTGTCACCGGGTACGTTTCCATGGGATACCGCATCCGAAGCCGGTTCGACACAGTGCCGTTTGCCAAGTGCAAAACAGGGTCCTGAGCTCTCACTGCCACCCTGGAAGCAGCACCTGGGAAGCATCAGGCTCGCTGCTGCCCACGCAGAGGCCACTGCTCGCCAAAGAGCCCCTGACACCGGTCACAGGAACCATCACGGCTCGCACACAGACGCTCTCCCGCATCTTTTTCACAGGATGCAGAACAGCCCGTGTACAAGCGATCTCCGTTAGCCACAAGAGAGCCTTAGAAGCTGCATTTCCAGGATGATCACAGCCCTTATGTTCAAGCTGGGTGCTATGATTAAAAATACATGAGTTTTGCCAGTGTTTTTACAGAAAAGGAAGCAGGGATTGCACACGCCACGACTCAGACCTGGAAATCTGGTCTAATGCAACAGCAACCAGGCCTAATCCAGGCTGAAAGAGCGTGCAGGCAGGTAGCTCTAGTCATCACGACGGATTTATATTGCAAAACTGAAAATGTATTTTTAGAATCGGGGCCAGAGTGTCTTTTCAGAAAGAGATCAAGCATGGCACAGCAGGGTCATTCCGGGATTTGCAGAGCACCCTGAGATACAGGAGGAGTGCTGGGGTGACTTCATCACATCCTTAAACCTTTCAGGATCCCGGCCTTATTCTTGTGGGTGTAGAAAGCCAAGGATAGATTGGATTAGGAAACCTCAGCCCCAGCCTGCACCACGCACCATCTCGGAGCCGCACCACGCGCCACTGGGATTGCTTGAACCCAAAGGCTGCGTCAGCGAAGGGAAGAGGGTACTCCCTGCCGCCTTTCCCAGGGAAAGCCCCCGGCAACATCCTCCTGCCCTGCTCTGAGTCAACACACCAAGCTGTCCCATTTCTGCTTTGGGGAGGAGGGGGGGGGAAAAGCCAAACCAAATAAAAAAGGGCTTCGTTAGCCAGCTGCTGTGCCAAGCTGCTGCCTTTTACCCGTGTTAAATCCCTGCAGTTTCCTGACACTGCAAAGCAAATTAGCTCATTAAATCACCTGCACATGGCACATCACACACGGAGCCGCGCAGAACACAGCAGCCCTGCACGAAAAAACAGCAAAACGCTACTTGCTCATTTCCGGCTGCGCTTCTGCAGATGTTGACAAGGCTTCACGGCTCGAAAAGCGCCTGCACTTACCTCATTTCCAGATGTGTTCCCTCATCCGTTCCACATACCTGCCGTCACCTCCCAGGGAACGGCCCTGTCCCACCTGCCAGTTGCAGCATCCATGCCTCTTTCCAGTCAAACAAGCTTTGAAAGCAGGTAGAGGCCACAGACCTCCTTCGGGGCTGGTTTTTGCAGGTCCAAGGGCTGATTTAGGCCGCACACGAAGCGGAGCTGTCATTGCCTCAAAACCAGCACGGCGCAACCTCTTGCACTTCTCCCAGCTCCCAGATTCGTTCAGAAACAAAGGCCTTACAGTTTGGAGTGCTTCAGTCAGCTGGGTGGGTCAAGGGGATCCTTTCACTTCTAATCTGACATTCGTTTGACAGTTTACAGAGCACAAGACCTTCTGTTTATATTAAAGAACAGAAGCCCACGGGGGGAACTCAAATAGGGAACCGCAGTCAAAGCTACTGCTTTTAGTTAGCTTGCACGCTGTATGGAAATCGTTCCTCAAACTATTCAACCACCGCTATCCTGCTTTTCACAGTGGGATTTCCATGTCTCAGGCATTTGAATGCCCATGTTCTGCCCATTTAAAAATGGGATTAACAAGCCCAGTTTGGGTCAGGAGAAGCACACGGCAGGCAGAGAACATGGGGTGGCCTCCGAAGGGTTATCTTAGCCTAACGCTACGCAGAGGAGCGGCTAGTTCTGCTGAGGCTGCACCTTCTTCTGGGGTGTTTCTTTTTGGGAAGGCAGGGTTGCAGAAGTATAATGAAAGCATTACGTATCCTCTTAATTGGGGAGAAGTTATGTGTTTGCCATGAACGTCTCCTTCCCCTCTACATCAGATGTGCGTGTACCCAACTGCACTATCGGCTCCGCACCAGCATCCAACACGGGGCGAGTACGCTGCTTGCCCTGTGTCTACCACCATCCCGTGCTCAGCCTGTTTTCACAATTCCCCATTAGGCTGCTCTCACTGCTTTGCAGCCAGCATCGCGCCCTTTTCTGATTTTTCACATCCCCGTCTAGTCAATGAGATCAGAACCAGAGAAGAAGTGTCAGTCCGACTTTGTGGAAGATGGAATAAAAAGCNTAATGAAAGCATTAAGTATCCTCTTAATTGGGGAGAAGCTTAACGATGGTTATGTGTTTGCCACGAACCTCTCCTTCCCCTCTACATCAGATGTTTGTGTACCCAACTGCACTATCAGCTCCGCACCAGCATCCAACACGGGGCGAGTACGCTGCTTGCCCTGTGTCTACCACCATCCTGTGCTCAGCCTGTTTTCACAATTCCCCATTAGGCTGCTCTCACTGCTTTGCAGCCAGCATCGCGCCCTTTTCTGATTTTTCACATCCCCGTCTAGTCAATGAGATCAGAACCAGAGAAGAAGTGTCAGTCCGACTTTGTGGAAGATGGAATAAAAAGCTCTTGACATTTTACAAGGGCCCAGCCATTTAGTTAAAAGATTTTGCCTACACTTGATTATTTGTAACTGACTCAGAGAAGAGATGATTTAACTGTGTCTTTTGAACAGGAATCTTGCCTTTGTTAACGTAGGGTTAAACATAAAACACATTGAAAGGCCACGTCTGAATGGAGCCCTTCAAATCCAGGACTGGGACAACACGTAAACCCTTTCCAGTTACTTCTTTTTTCATGATCTTAATCCACAAGTGTAGAACAGACCCCTCACGTGACAGCAGAATGGCCATCTCCAGCCACCTTCCCCATCCCTTGGGAACAAAGCACCAGACAATCCCAGCATTTCTGTTTTTGAAAAGTGTTTACTCACGTAGTTTGAATAAATTAATTTGCAAATAAAAATTAACCTACAGTATAATATAGTTCGAATAAAATGATTAGAACAACTACAATACAGGGGTTCCTTGCTGCATCAGTTTCATTACTTAATGCATATAATCTGGAAAAAGTCAAAATCAGTGATATTTCGATGGAAAGGGAGTAACAGCAGTTACTTGTACATGACAGCTAACTGAACTTACAATACAGGTTTCCTGACACATGCATTTCCTGAGTGAACCAAACAATATATATAAATTTCTTTTTAAAAATGGAGAAACAATTGACAGTCAAAGTAAATAATTCATGGCATCTACGCGACGTAGGTTTCTCTTTAAACCAAGAAAATTTCAGAACGGCTTTGAAAGGAAAAAATTATAGCTATGCTATGAACTACAGAAATTTGCTACTGTCAATTATACAGTACGGATTTTGAAAAAGGAAAAAAAAAGGTATGAAGCTGGCCAAAAAAAGCTCAACTCAATCCTAAAAAGGTCAGGTTTGTGTGTTTGCTGTGAAGCACAGTGGGTTAGCAGCAAAGCCGGATGTAGTGCACTGGCCTTTTCTGGTGGATACAGAGCGGAGGGAAGGGGAGGGAGGGGAGAGCAGAGAGAGACCGCTAATTAGAGCCCACCTTGTGCAAGCATCCCGCCCCGAGCTCTCCCCTAACAGATCGCCAACCGTGTCAGGTCACAGAAGGGTGCCAAGATGCAGACGCGCGTCCCGTAGGTGCCAGGCTTCAACTTTGTTCCGCCTGTGGCCCAGATGCGCACTGCCAAAGGCAAGCCCATGAAGCCTGTGGCTCCCACGTGTCAGATGAAAGGCAGAGCATCCCACCGAGAAGCCCGACACAAGTTGTGACCGCGGCCGATTCACAAACTGCTCCCTGCTCCCCCTACATCTGCCTCTCCCCTCAAGCTACCCACCCCCCTAAAACCAGCAAGGAACAAAACGAGCCTCATCTTTCGGGTTTGTTAATGTTTAACATTGGGGAAAACCCTCACAAACATCACTAATGCTAAATAAAGAGATGTATTAGCATGAAGGGAGAAAAAATCCTTAATCTAGACTAAGTTGCATATTCAAAGAGTCTGGTAAATATTCTCCTCGTAACCAGATCTTAAGTACCATCCTACCAAAGACATTTTAAGAAATCCTTCTTAGCTACCTTTCAACATGGTTAAAGCACACCTTTATGCCATCATAATTTGCATTAGCTTTGTTTAAAAAGCATTTTAACTATTCTAAGAACTCAGTATTTTAGATTAAAAAAGATTTTTCTACCATTTCCATCTCACGTCCTTCTCCATCCAGAACTACTCTACACATCCAGTCGCTGGATGTAACACACTATGACCATGCTACTCTCTAAACATTCTACGGATTTTCAATAATAAAGATAAATAGAAAAGAGTTAATATACACGTTATATTTTACAATGTTTGCATCCAAGCTGTAAACTAATGTTCTTTGAACTATTTACCCTCCATATACAAAAAGAATGAAACAACTTTCAAACACTGTGGGCATGTGATTCAAAACCACTGAACGGAAGGCATCGAAGTTCACTCCACAACACTTCCTTCACCTCTTCAGAAGTAGTTATTAACTAAAAAAAAAAAAAAAAGCACAGGAGGTTTCCCCCTTCTCCGCCCCGTTTCTTCCAGACTTTTGTTGTAACAAAAAAAACAACCCCCAAATTCTTCATCTTAATGCAAACCAGCAAAGCCCAGAGAATACGAAAAACAGTTGGTTTAAAAATGAGAATCGCTTAGCTTATCAGTTTACTGCAGTCCTCGGTAACACGTGTGTTAGTCAAGAGGTCCTTGGAAAATGAGTCTGATGTAGCCTTGCTCACCAGCCAGCTGATGTGCACAGAAGGGACAGGCGGCGTGGAAAGTGTGGGTACCGTGAGGAAGAGGAATTTGGGACCAATAAGCAGTTGTCTTTTCTGAGCACACGTGTCCACACGGGCTGAACGCGTGAGTTGGAGGTCCCGCATCCACATAAAATCCCGCTTCACATCCAAGCCACAGGGGCACGTAGGGGCCAACAGAGCGGCACATAGGACACTCCCGATCCTTGCCGTCTCTCTCCTCTTTGTTTCCCCAGTTGTGATAGCCGTGCACGTGGCCACAGTTCAGATACACCCACGGCTGCTTTTCATCTACAACATCTTTCCTCTTCATGCTGGGAAACGCCAAGGTGTTAAACCCCACAGGGCACTGGGGCCTTGCTGCATTTATTTCCTGCCTGAGCGCCTCCAGGTGCTTGACAGTGGGAGTGCGCGAAAGCCCTTCCGCCGTGCGCCACAACAGCGTCGCTCCACACAGGTCAATCAGAGAGCCATCTTGGAGCTGGTTCGTTTCGTTCTCAACCTGGTGACGGACGAAAAGAAAGAGATATATCACCTAAGGTCACCTGGAGAGCAACAACGCACTTTCGTAACACAAATTGGCCTGGAAGACTCAGACAAAATGTTTCAAGCAGCTCCTGACTGTCCTATACGAGACAGCCATAGAGTGCCCTGTGTCAGCTTCTCCCTCCTTGTTTTTTTTTTTTTTTAATTAAAAAACCAACCTTCTTTACAAGTTTTGTTTAGTCCTCAATCACATCTTAGACTGTTTTCTTCAAACACACCTTCACACGTGGCTTTCCTCTCCTCATCAGCTGCCAGCATCCCTAGCTAACTATATCACTTAGTAAGTGTTTCTGTAGCATTTCTTTTTGCTAAGAGATCCCAGGTCACACCAAAACCACTCCCCTCCTGGAAATGTCACCAATGCTTTGGAAACAAGGGAAAAAAATATCTCAGAATGCCAAGGTGGAAATGGATATCCAGGTATATAGGCATGTGTCAATAAAACTATAATTATTCTACAGAAAAGGAAAAGCGTGAAAACCTTAACAGCATAAACTCGATCAGGAAAGTACTCTTTAAAGTGTGCTCATGACTATGACACTGCAGAAGAGCCCAGCAGACTGGCAAGTCAATTTAGGAGAGCAGTCTAGATCTGCAATTAAGTACTAGTTTACAGATAAACTCTATCAGTTATTCAGGTTGAGCAAGACACCTTCACGTACGGACACAGACACTTAAGTAGTCAGCATAGCTAATTACAGAGGTGACTTCTACACCAAACGAGGCAGCTTCCAGCCTCTGCTTATGCCCAACCACTTTACAGCTGTACCCATTGTCAACAGGCTGCACAAAACATCGGCCACTACTCTTACCATTTTTCCCCTCTGCTGAGCTGATCGGGTTTCACGGAGGCTGAACACATTCCCACACACAGATATCTCCCTCCACACCCCTGGCTTGGAGTCTTCGGTAAATCCATTACGGGGATGCATTACAAGAACTCCATTTGTGGTTAGTCCGTCCATTTGCCCATCTGACGTCTTCCACTTCGCAGCTTTCTCCTAAGAGAAATTACATCAATGAAAAATTTTGATTTGGTTGAAGCAGAGCTATGAATTGGTTTAAAAATAAGCCTGCACTGAACTCTGAGGAACAGAGAGTTTCCTTACCCCAAGAAAGATGTTTTTTGAGGAGTCAAATCCTGCAGCGTATATTCTCGCTGTAAAAGGAGGGTTACGCTCGCATATGATTCTACAGGCAAACCTCGATATAGTGCTCTGCACAGACTGCGTATCGGAATTACTCTGACTTCCAGGAACTGTATCTGTCACGACAAAATCTATAGGACTCTCTGTTGACCGACCAATCTGGAAAGAGATTAAAAAAACCCACAAAGCTGTTTATAAGTCTGCCTTTGGGTCTAGGAATATTCACAAACTCAAAACATTTAAAAGTGATCAAGGAAAAAACCCATGAGATTCCAGTTTGAAGCATTCCCCTCCACCAATCTAAATTAAGGTTTCTGAAGCCTAATCTGAATTGATGAGTTATTTCACCTCCATGTGATCAAAATTATTCTGAAGGCTGAGTACAGCCAACTGAAGGAAGGGGAAGTAAAATGATGTAATTAAGTCAATTCTGAGATGATTTCCCATTGAAGGTCTTCTCATCAGAGAGGCTACACTCAGGTCAGCTGGACCAGCTGCAGCAGTGCCAAAACCAGCAAGGGAACAGCAGTTAGATGGAAGAAGAGTGATATTCCGTCACTTTGTACAACTAGAATATTCTCAATGACCCCAGACTAGGTGGAGGTGTAGATGTATGAAAATTAGACATTGTGAGCTGCCTCCCCAGCTCCACTGGGGCACTGAGAATCAGCAAATCTGTCAGGGAAGACCAGGTACGAGATGTTTGTGGTGGGGAGGGGTTACATCAACATGCACAGAACACAAAGTGACTACAAACAGATTTTTCTAGTAGCTGTGCCTTCTTTTCTAGATGCATGGAAGAATAAGCTTTGTAGTTCCACACAACTCTAGTAGCTTCGAAAAGAATTCCATGGGTTTCACTGCTTTTCCAGTCAACTCATTTTGTCCTTTTCCTTATAAAGCATGAAAAGAAATTACATCCTAGAATGGTCTGGGTTGGAAGGGACCTTAAAGATCACCCAGTTTCAACCCCCCTGCCCTGAGCAGGGACACCTCCCACCAGACCAGGCTGCTCCAAGCCCCATCCAGCCTGGCCTTGAACCCCTCCAGGGATGGGGCAGCCACAGCTTCTCTGGGCAACCCAGGACAGGGGCTCACCACTCTCAGGGTAAAGAATTTCTTCCTAATATCTAATCTAAATCTCTCCTCTTTCAGTTTAAAACTATTACCCCTCATTGCTCCACTCCCTGATCCAGAGTCCCTCCCCTTCTTTCCTGGAGCCCCTTTAGGGACTGGAAAGGGCTCTAAGGTCTCCCCGGAGCCTTCTCTTCTCCAGGCTGAACACCCCCAACTCTCTCAGCCTGTCCTCACAGCAGAGGCGCTCCAGCCCTCTGAGCAACTTCATAGCCTCCTCTGGACTTGCTCTCACTCCCCAAACATTCACGCAGCCAGGTTTAAAGCCCACTTACACACTGCTGCCTTTCACCCACTTCCAGTGGTCTCAACAGCCTCTTATAAAATAGCTGGTTATATTAAGACTGATTAACTGCTGGGCAGGAGACCCAACAGCCTCGAGTGCGTTTTGGTGAAGGCTGGATGAGGAGCTTTCACGAGAGTGAAACTGCTTTGTCAGAATGTATTTTTCTATTCCTTCTTAGGCAGGATAATCATCATACACAGGGACTGCTGCTGGCGATTTTAGAGCAGTATACATGCCACAGCACGCCTGGAGAGAGAACGCTTGCACAAACAATAGCTTATGCTGCAGTTAGGTCATTACAGCCCGTTTGCTCTGTTGCAGGTATTTGCAGTTGCACAGCAGCTTCCTCCACCACTTATCAACACCTTCTACCTCCTTAGATCCTGCAGTGGCGTCACAGCTAAACGCTGTGACAGCAAAACTCCTTGCCATAAATTAGTGACAACAACCAAATCAACACAAGATTGGTGCAGGAATCAGAAGGAACAAAGCACACACACAAAAAAATAATCCCCCAAACAAAACCCCGCCTTTTGAGAAAAACAACCAGGAAACAATTATAAGATATGAGTGCACATCACAGCTGCAAATGTGTTTGTGGTTCCTTCTCATACATACAGGAACTGCAGCAAAGTTGCTCTGAACTGCCAGCACATCAGAAATGGGCCTCTCTCCACATCTCCCAGTGCTTTAGACTTATTTCTGGGTTTTCTTAAAGGAGTTAGGGGGATTTTTCATATTAGTTGAGTCAAAAGCTTTCCTGTATTTTCACACTGTATTTCATCTACCCTGTCTCCAACTGGCTGATCCCAAATCCCTTTGTAAATGCTAGAAGCAAAGTTCCAAGTGCTTAAAGAGAACCATGCACTTTATTCTTCATTTTGCAAGGAGGGACTAGGAGACAGGTTACGTGACTTGCAGACAGGCAAAGGCAAAACCATAATCCTGTGCGTTAGTCACACAAAAACAACTTTCGCCTCTGACCAAGCCTAAAAGAGATGCACAGATATACAGCCTTAGAACAAACAGGATTAAACATCTCTGAATAATAAAGCGCAGAAAGTGACACAAGCAAACTTTTGGGTCTGAGGGAAAAAGCCTGTTGAGAGGATGTCTTGTTAGAAACTGCCAAAAACAAGAATACGTTTATATATCATATTGACTTCACATACCTGGAACATATCTGTGTTGCTGTCATGTGTATATTCAACTACCACTGTCTGGGCCCGAGACAAAGTGTAAGATATGCTGTGTTGGTCCTTATTACTTATTGCCTATGGGAAAAAAATGCCAAATATTATTGAAAAAGTGAACAATAACTCTACTGAACGTAGCAGCAAAGCAGACAATACATATAACCAGGCTCTTGTTCTTCTCAATGAATGCAGATGGTTGTTAGTAACACACCTGTAGTTAAACCTCACAAAAAACCAGTCCCAGCCATTTAAAAAAAGCTGCAGGACTGATTCAGCAACAGACCAAACTGGTCCCTTCCTTTACTGCACGCTGCAACAAAATACACGTAAACAAATCATATTATTAGTCATGCTCCTTGTGAAAGCAATGCTGGCCTTGACACAAAAGAACAAAACCAACTGAGTGCTAAGGCTACAACTGAATGGAACACCTTCATGGCCTTCTCAGCCTGAACTTCTCCAACAGCAAAGTGAGGACAAAAACTTAGGGACTTCACTCTAAAAACAGGATCCGAGTTCATACTAAAATCAGTGATGATTAATAAGATACAGAGACAAAAAATGTAACAAGCACTGCTGGTGAACAGGGTAAAATGGGAGAAACTCAGCACACGTTGCAGAAGCTGTATCAAAGTAATCTAGGTTTCTAGATTTTCGTTCTACAACTACCTATCAGGAACTGAACAAACACTAAGTAGCACTTACTTGAAGACCATAAAGAATTAGCAAGAATAAATTTCACAGATCTCCCAGAGATTTAATTCTGTTACAGGAACTTTAGTCAGCAAAATGCTTTTGATTTCAGAATACTTTATGCCATTCCCTGAATTCAGGAATCAGTATTTTTAAGTGTCAAGGTATTCAGGGAGTCAAACACTTAATGCTACTGCATTTGCTCAAGGGCCTGATGTTGACACTGGAATCTCTAAACAACCACTAAGTATTCTCAAATTCCATTGGGTTTAGTAGAAATGCTCCATTTCTTCTTGAACATAACTACACATACACTTGAATCAACACAATACAGAAGTATTTCATGGTAATGCCTTAGCTACAATGTACTATATATAACAGCTATAATATATTAGTTTTCACATGAAATACAATTCAACTTCAGGACCTAAGCCCTTCCTTTACTGTGTCTTAGTGGGAACTCTGAACTTGATTACGAGCAGTGTAAAACGTGTCCTGCAAAACCCACCTGTCCTTGTCCCTGGGGAGCTCCTACCCACTGGATGGAGTAGCAAGTGCACAGAGAGCTTTGGCAAAGGATCATTTAAAAGTCAGCCCTGCATGAAGCAAAGTTAGCCCTATAGCATGAATGAGTGCAAAACCAGGAAGGCTAAAACAGATGTTTGTAGTGAGTTTGGAAGGAACAAAACAAAGTGTTTTACACGATTAGCCTGTGCCCTAAACATTTATGTTTCAAAACCAAACATTTTTCCTTCTGGACATGGCAAGGACTGGGCATCAGATTTGTTTTTGCTGAACAGTTTCTTGCTAACCCTGACAGGCACCAAAAAAACTTGGATAAATATGAACCATTCTTTTCACAGCCAGAATTTCATGCTTTCTACATCATTTCATCTCAGTGTTAACAGCAGACTTCACTGAACTCTTTAGACAGCACCAGGAGAAATAAGACTTAACTAGACAAATCGAGCTTACCTTTGCTGCTTGAGGGGTGCAGGCAATATGCACAGTGCTAGGTTTCACCCCATTTGCCTTGGGCCTTTTAAATAAAGCAAACCTACTTTTTCTTCTTCCTCTATCTCCATTTGGGAGAGACCCATTGTACCTATAAAAAAAAAATAACAGAAAGAGCAAAGTCCATCTTCCTGTGTTACTTAGCTTCTCACAAGATACAGACCCACAGGAACTCCCATTCTAAGCACAAAGTCGTCTTAATTAGTACGGTATTAATAATTACAGATTTCCAATTAATCACATCTATTTAAATCTGATAACTGATTAGCACAAAATATGCCCACAAAATTAGAGCATCTACACACACAGCCTGCAGGGCAAGGAATGCTACCCAGTTTAATCTCAAAGCTACTGTTGACAAGCGCAAGAGGCTCAGGTCCTAAACAGGAAAACAAGTAAGGTTTTACATCTGTAGCTCTATCGCTAAATGATGTGTTCACACTATACATGAAAGATTCTAAATACTCACCAGCCCTGCTGGAGAGCCAGTGTTTTAGAAAGATTTAGAAATCAAACCCCGTAAGAAACAGATACGCTGTCCTCCGAGACTCCAATTTAACCCATCAGAAAACCCTCAGACCCTGACTTCGATCGTGTCAACATCAAGAGGCCAGATGGCAAACTTGCTTTATGAAAATCTTCTGTTTGCACTTGAATATTATAGACTTAGCAACCACTTTCTTATAAAACTTCTTTCATTTTACTTGAAGTTTTAGGGAACCCATCCTTCCACATTATCACATTAGTCATCTGTCTAGGTACAACCTGAAACCAATTTGTAAAGCTCTCACAAACTGGCTGCCTTTGTCATGAAACACTCACCTGGGAAGAACACAAGAGTCAAACCCAAACTTACATCTACTCAACTGTTTAGAGCCCTACCTCCATGCTCACGCTGTCACAAAAAGCTATGCATACTGCAGTGCAATTCTCCAATATATCACATTATCTGCAACACCTGGTTGCCTCCCTCCACTCCCTCCCTGACATGAGATCAGCTACCAAAAAAAAAGCTGATCAGTTGCATGCTCATTAGATACACTACAAAAGAGGGAGTTCAAATGAGAGGTTGTAGGACCATCTCCCAAAGTAACTTGCATTTTATCTGCTTTAAGTGCACCCTGGAATTCTGCCTTTATTCCCACTTCCAACCAAGATACAAACACTTACCCTAATACAATCAATTCACCATATTTTACTGGTGCTTTTGATGGATGATTTTCTTGATCAGGAGAAAACATGAGCTTAGCTAATGACTTCTTCTCAAATTTCAGGTCTCTGATCAAGAGTTGTGGCACACTGTTTTCATTATTTCCTGTAAAAAGAAAGACAGAATTAAGCGTAAGACAGAAGACTCAAATCCACTGGCTACACAAACCTGCACACCTATCTGATACAGCATGTACAATGTTTTGTCTTTTCCATATTTTGGTTTTGCCCAAAATAATTTTAAAAACATGCATATAAAACTACATCAATTAAGGTTGAATTGCCTGGAAGAACTACCAGATGACAAGAAAACACAAGCGCATTTAGAAAAATTCCAGTATGGCCTTGATAAAACATCCACAGTTGTTTTCCTTCTAGCTTCCTTCCTTCTAGCTTTGTAGTTTTTAGTATCAATGGTATATAGCTTCCTTTGGTATTTTTAGTTCAACTATCAAGAAGTAGAGCCAGATAGGCATTAAATTTAAAGAAAAAAAAACCACAAAGCAAGACCTGTCCATTAGCAAGAGAGGTAGAAGTTTTCAAGGCAAGCGTCTGATTCAGAGGTTTCCAAGAAATTTCTGGATTTGCAGATGGAAGGAAGTTGTATGACAATTTGATATCGGATCTACCATACAAGTCTGAGGTGTGCAACATGATCTCTCACGTTTAACCAGTGACAGAAGTCACTGCTGTTTGAAGGAGATCTTCTGAGGGAATTCCACATAGTTCTTTATGAGAACAGTCTCTTGAAGTGCAATTTTTCGCTATACTTCTGCTTTGAGGAACAGTACACACTAGTATTTTTACAGCTTCTCATCAATAACATTTCCAGACACCTCTGACCGACCCAAACCGACCCACCTCCTATCAAGAAAGCCATCCCAACAGAGCACTTGCTTGATAAAGAATAAAGCTGAAGCTAGCCTGCTTGAGGCTTTCTTTAATAGAATAAGAATATTCCTTTGGTCCTTCCAAGTAAGTTTTCAAACCAACTCAAAAAGCTTTTAAGTTTTTTTTAGTACTGATGGTTAACATTCTGCCTTCTGTTCAAATACTCATCCTGGCCCACATAACATTTCTTGTATCCTATCATCAATTTTCAACACAAGTACAAAGCTGTACCTCCATTTTCTTCTACCTCAACCAGACCATAGATATTAGCTGAAAAAACACCATCATGCAGATTTTATCTAGCCCATCTTCTGTACTAACAACAGGGAAAAGAATGCAGCGGTGTTTGACACCCTGCTCACATTTGTTCAGAAGTTGATGTAAAGATTCCTTTACTGATCTGATCTCTACCCTCATCTGGTCATCTTTGCTCTTTCACAGAGAAGCTTGGCCTTCAACATCTTTTCTCAATCTACCAATCTCTCATTCAGCATGGATATGTTGATCCCTGCTTCCAATTAGCTCACAGTGCTATCAGAAAATTCAGCACACTCATTCATTTCCTTCTTATGTGCTATCCCACGTATCTGGGAGGGCTTCACACAAAGACATCTTGCTGTCCTGCAAACTTGCTGTGACGCCTGCAGAACACAACCAGGAGGCTAAACTAAAACCTTTGTTTTTTCCTTTCATTTCTCATTACTTTCCAAATCACTTCTCCTTTCCTCTCAAGTCTGGGTACTGTGGATTTCATACTGCTTGGAGTAAGTTAACTCAAGACTGTCTTTGTGGTTAGCACACGTGTTAACATTACAACAGTATCCTGACCCACTGCTAGATGTGCAAGCACACTGTAATAAACCTGATCTGGACAAAACTACCATGAAGTGTCTGCATCCTGTCTACACGAGAGTTACACCAATGTATTTTTGTTGCATAGCGTGCATTTTGTTTAGGCACATTTATAGTTTGCTCAGAAGCGTTTCTAGATTGCTGACTCACGTGTAGCAGTAAGTTAACTGGGATGGTGAAGGTACATACTGTTATAGGTGGGACCCAAGGTTTTGCCTTTAAAATTCTAAAATTAAGAATTTAAAGTAAACTTATAAAAAAGTTACTTTAAACTGCTATCATGCCAGTAGCCATAACATATTAAAGTTGAGATTGGCCCATTCGATAAACAGAGCCCCACAACATTAACTGTGTTGACGATTTTCATGTCTGCTGTGGCCATTTGGGGTCTTCCTTCCCTCCTGGCATCACAACCCCCCTTGGAGCACCACAGCCGCAATTCTCTGAAACCATGTGCCTTTGACGACACCGCAGGGATGGTTTACTGACATTAATACTAAACTATCTACCTCTTAGTGCTTAACAGCAGTTGGTCCTACAGCCAGATACCTCTTCTGAAGTACTTCTATTTAAGTGAGTATAAATCTTAAGTATTTATCTGTATATAGATATAATATGAATATACTTCCTATGAAGTATTTCTACTAATTAACTTCAGCATTTCTCATGTTACTTTAAAATCTTCTTGCATTACAGTTGCTTATATATTGTCTTCTAAAAACAGCTCCTAATGTTTTAATCTCCTCCCTAATGATTAACCTATTTTCTACCTGAATATTGATCTCCTCAGCAGTCTCTCCCCTGCACTTCAGTCGTCCGCGCATACAACTCATTTCATCTTGGCCCTTGCATTGCACACGCAAGGCTTCACATTTCTTTGCTACAATGCATAACAGTTGTCCTTTGAATTGGCACTTAACAACTCAGAAGAAATACTGCTACGAAAGGTACAGCACCGCCCATTAGGAAATAGCATAGGACAAGTAAATACCATGACAGAGTAAAAAAAAAAAAAAAGACTTGAGTAGTATCCACCCAACACTGTGGTGTTTAAAAATAAAGAGCTGATCCATTCACCTAGAGAAGGTGGGAAAGCAAGCATTAAAAATAACTTTAACTTTTGCCATTAGCACAAGAAAATGTTTGGCATAACTTCTGTTCACAAAAGTGAACGATTTAATGGAAAGCTAAAAAATACATCTCCCAGTCACAGACTCAGCTTCTGAGTCTCATTAAAAGTAATTGCACATGAACAGTGCAAGACGACTCTGAAGATATAACTGAAAAAGTGGTCAGTAGCCTCCTCTTTGGAGACAGCTGAGCAGAAGGTGTAAGAAGGGCCAACAATTCCGAGTGACAGTCTTCAGCAATGCAAGAAGTTAACTAGAACATCTTAATACAAGGAAAAGCACATAACGTCTAACACTCAGCTCCGCCCCCTTAATACATTTTTGTTTCACATTTAAAGAAACCCGTCCAAGTTTATTCTTGGGACCAGCACATATGATGGAAATCCACTTCTCACTTGATTTAAGGATGGTTCAAGAGTTAGCAATCTAAAGCTACCATTAGTAAAAGAGTTTGCTCTTACATCTTCAAAGGCATGGCTTGGGTGTTTGAACTTAGTTTTCTAAAATATGTCTCAGAACCTTTATGAGCTGCACACATCACTTTCACAGCTATGAAAAGCCAGTAACTTCAAATCAAGCACACACAAAATTCAGAGACCCTAAAAAAATAATCAGTGCGATGTACATACTACTTCTCACCCAGTACGATCTCCCTGACGCACTGTACCCAAAAAAAGGAAGACTCATTTTGTTCCCAGAAATAACAAAGATGAATTATATTCTTCCAATGAGGTCCTGAAGACTAGTCCAAGTGAAATTTGAAGTCTGCAAATAAAACGCAAGTGTTCTCCCACTGGAGAGGAGTTTAACATGCTGAAGGATAACATCTCTGCTCCTGAAACAGAGCAGGCTTACGGATCATTTAAAGCTGGATAAAGCATTTAAGAACTTACAGGAGGGCATGCTCTTGAGTTGAGAGGAAGGATCCACTAATTTATATAATAAGCCTTCTCTTGTAGAATAACCTGTCCAGTTCTTATTCTTAGAATACTACAAGAGTCTTCTTAAAAGTGCTAGGAAAGGCTAATTAAATATGTTACAAAGACAACTTGTCCCTGCATCGCCAGTACACAATTAAGCAACCGACTGCTTGAGGAAAACACACGCAAGTTAGCTTTTTGCCACGACCATTAATTTTGCAGCATCATCTCTGGCCACCAGTGGAGGAGGCTTCATTGAAGCAGGCTCTGAACAACCAACTGCTCCAAAACTCCTCTCAGACCCTTCCATGGTGATGAGGAATAAGGTGTTCATTACAAGACCCCACCCCATCTTACATTCTTCAAAAATCATAGATTTGCTGGTAGCAGCAGATTTTCATCTCAAGATTTCTGCTTCTGCTACAGAGAAGAGACCAATGCCTGAAAACCCATACAGAGAGGAGACCAATGCCTGAAAACCCCTACTTGCGCACAGCCCTTTGTTATACAATGTAATAATAGATTTTGTGAGTAAAAACTTGCACGCAGACAACAGTTTCGGAAAGGCATGACTTGATGGGGTAAGAGGCGAGTACAACTATTTGCAGTTAGCAGAAAACCACAATGGGTACCAGTTAGTGCCTTTTAGTCTCAAAAATAGGAAACTGGAACAGGAAGAACTCATAAGCAAGTAATACATTTTTATTCTTAACACTGGTTCCTTTGGAGCCGGGAGGAAGCTCACGGAAAGTAACTTGCACAATACTGTCATCTGCAACTGTTTTGCAGGACAGGAAAGAGACGACATGTAAACTGAAAAAGATATTTGAAATTTGTTTTAGGAATGGAAATCCCGCTTTCTTGCAAACCTTCTTGTTCCATATTCACTTGAGTCACAGAAGGCAAAGATTGCCATGGCAGGAAGCAAACCAGAGATTTCTGATGGCATTCAAGTGGAAGGAAAAGCCGTATCACTGTACTGTCTCCTGTCACATTCAAACACTTCTCTCTGAATCTGGATACAGATTATTCTCCAGGAAGACCTAGCAAACTGTTCTTGAGAGTAAATGAAGAGTTTAAGAGTCTGACTGCTTTCACTGAACGTGCCATTTTCAGTGGGGCACCTAGAAATATAATGAATTTTGGTCAGTTTCAAACTATGAGCTTCAGCTTACCAGCCACCCTCAGACATTCAGCTGCCTTTTCTGATCATGAAGACTCATACATGACCAGTTTTTGGTGGCTTCTACAGAAAGTCTTCAGATCGTGTGTGCTCTGAGGCACAGCACCTTGTGAATAAGTTCGCTTTTTAGTAGACCAAACACAACTTTTGGAATCGCAGCAAGAATAGCAGTATCTTAATGGTTAAAATGAGGCAGGGGGAGGGGAGAACATAAATTCAATGAGCCCAAGCAGAGATTCATTAAACACTCGACTGTGAGCTAAAAATACTAGAATAAAAGTCTCTTTGTAATAAATTACCATCATTTTCTAAACACAGAGCCAGCATTATAGGCTGCTAGCAACCGTAGCTAGTGCCAGACTAGCCCTTTTCTAAAATACTGCATAAAAAACCACTTTCACAGTATAAAAAGAAGTCCTCTGTCAATGAGTATATTAAAATAAAAATATGCTGATTCAGATGCAAAAACTGAGTATTTTTTCCATTTTTATAATATTATCTTCTTTATGTTCTATGTCTACATGGATTTTTTTTTGCTTTTAGAAATAAAGCAAAAGACAGCTCATCTACTGACGTTTTTATTTTTATATTATTTCCTATTTGTAGTTCTCCATTTACTATCCTTGCAATTCTCATATCCGGCTCTTCCCTCAGCAATTCTGTGTTAAATCACGGGGGATATGGACAAAATATAATCCTGCCCTTCTCACAGGTATGCAGCGACAGGACAAGAGGCAACAAACAAGTTGCAACGCAGAAAATCCTGATTAGTTATTAGGGGAAAAAAAACCCAAACAAGCCCAGAGAGCCTGTTGGGTCTCCATCCTTGGAGATACTCAAACCTCAGCTGCACCTGGCCCTGAACAACCTGATCTAAGGCAGTCCAGCCCTTTGCACTCCCAGCTTTGAGTAGGGGGATGGGACCAGACAATCTCCCAACCTAAATTATTCTAGGAATACAATTAATTTTAGGAAGCCCAACACAATTTTATCAAGCAACTGAAATATGCACCTTTGGTGCACTTTTGATCAGTTAGACATAGATTCTGCACAACTCCATTACCAACGAAACCAAATTTTATCCTTACCCTCCTGAGATTTACATGTTACTGTCTATAGCTTTATTTGGATTTAAAACCCCATTCTGCTCTTCAAACAAAGAATTCACATTGCATAGTGCAGTTACCTGACAAAACACAAGTAGGACCCAAGTTTGCCAACATTCATTTACACATTTAAGCTCTTTAGCACTCCAGTTTCCAGTAGGCAATCTTGCAACTGCAAGACGAGAAACCAAACTCCTCTAAACACATGCACAGTCATTCAGTGGTGCATATTCTCTTCTGCGGTTACGTCTCATCCCTTGACTTCCAGATTTAAAGCAGCAGAATATTGAAGTTAAGTCACTATGAGAGACAAAGGATCTGTGCAGAATACTGGCCTCTCAAGATGAAGATATTTGCAAGCACGGAAGAAGAAAGAGGCACTAAGTAATGAGAGAAAAGTAAAAAAAAAAACCCGAACCCAAAGTAATTCCCAGCAGACTGCCTTCTAGTGTGAATACAAGTCCAGGTTGCCAGATACCACAAACAGTATCAGAGATATTACTGCTGATCTATACTGGTGTGAGCAATAACAAATCAGGTCCTTGCATCACTACGTCTCTGAAAGCTGAGACACAGACAGAGATTCCAACTCCAGCTATTCTGTGATGCTATAAATCACTTTCTTCTACATGATGGTCAAATCACCAGTGGAATGCTATTCTCCTTTAACTGCTTTTCCTAGCAATCTCTTTGGTAGCTTTAATTAAAATAGCTTTTACTGAAGCAATCACCTGCATAAAAAGGAGCACGCAGATGAGTACGTGTTTATCAATCCCAGTTTTCACACTTCCTCAGTTTGCAGTTAAAGGCAAGCTCACATTTCCTTCACACATACCTGGAACTTCAAGTTCTGCAGGTTTTAGATTCCACTTT
This sequence comes from Rhinoptilus africanus, assembly GCA_013400135.1. Lineage (NCBI taxonomy): Eukaryota > Metazoa > Chordata > Aves > Charadriiformes > Glareolidae > Rhinoptilus > Rhinoptilus africanus. The sequence goes on from VXBO01014690.1 coordinate 36,566, forward strand.
CGAGATTAGCCAGATTCTGTCTACAGCTTGCATCCTTCACTACAGATGCCCAGGCAAGGTACAGCAATGCAGCAGATATGTATTCAAATTGCATTGTCACAATCTGATCAGAAGCCCTACTTTACCTTTCCAAGGAAGGATAATTAATTTTCTCCTTTCTAGAAAAGGGAGTTGTTCAGCAGGAAAAAACAAAACAAAACAAAACCAAAGAAAAAGCCTTGGGACTGTGGAAAGCTAGTCCAGCCTTTTGCTTTTGTATGGCTTATTCATTCTTTCCTTAGTCTATACTGTTCGCCTTTCCTTTTATAACCTCTGGATAAGCTTAGTCATCCAACTATACACACAAGAGTGTCTTATGATATGAAAGCATTGAAAATAAGACAACAAGGCCAAGCTCTGAAATGAGCAAGTAGTCTCTCCTGCACATGATACCAAGCAAATAACTATCTGCTACTGCTGTGCCTTGAGAACATCCGTAAACTCTCAATAGAGGGGTTTTTCATTCTCATAAACAGAATGAACAGAATGAAAGCATCTTTTTATCACGGACATCTGCCATTAGTAGGCTGGTTATCCTGGAAATAAGTCATGCAAGAGTCACATCACACCAAAAAAAAAAAAAAAAAGGCACATTGCCTGTAGACACTTTGAAAGAGCACTAGCTTGATATACGAGAGCAAACCACCTACTGCTTTGCACCAAGGCTACAGCTAACTTTTTCCAGCCTAAGAAAGAGCAGGTTTAGTCAGCTTGGCATCCAGTGTCCCGCTTCAACTTCTGTTCCAGCCTCAGAATCAAGTCTGAACAGCTCTCAGCAGTTTTAGGGAAGGCAGGAACAGCACCGTGAGGACAAGCATCCTTGTTCAATGAACAAGGCAAGTGTTCTAGAACAAGACTTCTATTATAGGCACCTATATGAAAATCTGTACTTTATGACAGTACTCAAAAATAGCATTCCTGTTCAGACGACGGAAAAAACCCATCTAAGTACAGGGGTCTGATTTCTATCAGACCTCTGTGAACTTTCAGTCCCATTATTCTGAACTGCTGTCAATGGGATGAGAACGTGGCATGGCGTATTAAACCTGGAAGATTTATGTAACCGCTAACAATCCACTTTGACAGATTGACAAAAATAAATTCTGAAATATCCCCTTGGAAAAAAAAGTCATCCAGCATTTTTTTTTCAGTTACAAAAAAGTAACAGCTGATCCTCCCCTGAGGAAACCACGATAGCCTCCTACAGGTTATAAATGATGTAATTCAGACTGCGTGTGGGAAGCTGAAAACATTTGTCTTTTAGCACAAGGTGTCTATTTTAAAGCTGTCACTGCAATATTATCTATAACCTTAATTAGCCGAGAAAGTTCTTCACCAGTTAACCCACTACATTTACATGAAGTCTACACCCCCTTACCACCCATGTCCTCCACGTCAGCTTTCGGATATACCAGTGATGAAGCACACATCCTTGCACGAGGCAAAGCTCCTCCGCTGACCGCCCCTGCAGCACGAGGTTCCAAATGCTGCAGGCTGGACTTGCTCAATCAGCTGAGCCACCTGTGAAAGTTATTCACACGAGCTACTTAAGAAGATTAATTTGCAGCTTTCTACGTGAGCTTTTGGCTGTACTTGCACTTTGGCTGTTACTACAAGCTCTGTATGTTTTATTAAAAGGGGACAGTTTTGATTTCATACTCAGATTATCAAGTGAAGATTATTTATTTAACCTGCAGTGTATGAAGCCATAAAACAATATGACAGAGGCATGCTAATAGAACATTATGTGCTCGTTAGCCATAGCACTACCTATTTGTATCTTTGGGGACTCCTTGTGAAAGTACAAGCAGGAAAACCAAAAACTTTGTACAATACGGGTACAATGTGGAGAAAGGACGGTTCTAATACAGAGAACTTGGCAGTCAGGATCCTTTAAAATGATCCTCTTTACCGACTTCAACAAATTACCCAGTATTACCTTAAAATTAAGCAGTCTCAACTTTCATTGCAAGCCAGTGACAGAAGCACAACTTCCATATACAGATTAGGAATTTATACCAAAACAGAGGCATTTTACCTTAAAAGTGGCAAACAGACAGAGCTTTTTATGCTGTGAGGACTGAGCCCAGGCAGATCTGCTGTTCAATGCACCTGAATGAGAATACATAGCCAAGGACCCCATGCTTGCAGAAAACCACAATGACTTCTTGTTCTACAGATCTGAACATAACCGTTTTGCTTTTTATGAGCCTCTGACTCCTGATGAGGCGATATATGTACCCAAGTATCTGCCAAAGAGGTGTCTGTATTACACTAAAGCCTTTTCATATAGCATACCATATCATCTTGCAAAAATAGGAGTTACAATTACATTTAAAGACTTCTTTTGGTTTAGACAACACAAATATTTAATGGCTCTATGAGATGTCCTCCTTGGTATGATTTTGTTAGGTAACAATGGCAGTTTCAAGGCATCTTTGCTCTGCACCCTGTAAATGAGAAATGACTGACAGTTCTTACGAATGAGAAGCATTTATTATACTATGCATTTTGAATGTCTCTTCCTATTTTAGGTGGAAGAGCAGCCCGCAGAAACACTCCCTGTTCTCAGGTTTCCTTCCGACCACATCACTGAACTATCTTTCAACTTCTCACTGAAAAACACTGCAACCGAGGAGGCTTTTAGAAAAGAGACCAAAAACAATACAACACTAGCAGGGAAATGTGATGGCATGCAGAGCACTTACCAGAATCTTTTTGTCCTTTCAGTATTTCTACGCAGTAGAGAAGAAAAAAAAAAACCCACTCCTTCAAGCTTGTTTAGAACCAGCCGAAATCCACCAACTCCTTGAAAACCCCAGCAACTGCCAGACTAGACTGAGTGCCTCTGCTCCGTGTGCTTTTACTTAAGCCGTGGGTAGCTCCTTCCGACTAAAGAGGGGCTGGCTCTGCCTTGCGTCAGCTAGGTAAACACCGCCGCGCCACGCACCATTGGCTGCAGGCAGAGCCCGCATCCCGCTCACCCCTCCATAAACCCATCCATCTCCGGCCCCAAAAAGGAAAAAAGGAAGCGGAGGGTGTGCTGAGAAGGATCCTGCTGCCCAATTCCCCGACAGCTCTGTGGATGAGGTTCTCGGGGAAACGCTGATCTATTTCCTTCTCCGCTTCTCTTACATAACTGTACCCATGCATGCTATACCTTCCCTTTTTTTTTTTTTTAAATCATCACTTATTAGCCCAGCTAGCTCTGCTCACCTCCCACACAAAAAGTGGTTTCTTAATACAGTGAGAATTAAACGAGCAGAAGCTCTTCAGGCATTGCTCTCCCCGTTTTCACTAACACTGTAGGACTAGGCACACGACACACCTGCAGACACCACTTGGACTGGACTGCCACAGCCAATGATGCTGTACCAGCTCATTCCCGTAGGATGCACATGTAGAAAGGCAAATCTGCACATGCCAGACCAGGTTCTGAGCTCAGTTCTTATTTCACTAACATCGACATCACTGCATCAAGCCAGTGGGTGGGATAATTGAAATGTCTGAGCCATAAAATGGTGATCAAGTTACCACAGCTTCCAACTTACCACCGCCTCTCAGGATCGATCATACAAACGCTCCGAGGCTGCTGCAAGCACGATACGAGGCAGTAGCTTAACATTTACATCAAGTTTTACATCAGAGTTGTAGCAAGCCAAGGTGTGCATGGCTCATTACCCTGGCTCAAGCCATGTACATGCAGGTTGACATCTCCAACTTCTACAGGTGGAGATTCCTCCTGTTTCTGCTGCTCCTTCTTCAGCTTGCCACCTCAATTTTGCAAGCACTTCATGGGCTGTTTTCCCTAATCTGTCTATGCTTTTAAAAGTCGTCTTACCTGCTCAGTTGTTTTACAGCTGGATCCGTTTCCCAGTTCAGCTTTGGCACAGTGTGCCGTTGTACCAGCAGAACCAAAGGTGGGGAGGGCAGTACTCAAAGCTAAGCACTTGTCAAATGAGCTTTTTGCTCATAATGCCATAGAATCACAGAAACATTCAGGCTGAAAGAGACCTTTAAGACTATCAAGTCCAACTGCTAACCCAGCACTGCCAAGGACTAAACCATGTCCCTCAGCAGCACATCTACATGTCTTTTAAATACCTCCAGGGATGGCAACTCAACCACTTCCCTGGGAGCCTGTTCTAATCCTTGGTAACCCTTTCAGTGAAGAAATTTCTCCTAATATCCAATCTAAACCTCCCCTGGTGCAACTTGGGGCTGTTTCCTCTGGTCCTATTGTTACCTGGAAGGAGAGACCAACCCGTTTTCTCTCTCCTTGGCCCGTACTCTACAGCCAACCTTCCCCTAAGTAATACTTGTAAGGCTGTGCGGTTACATGATCTTGTCACCTACCTGAAAAACTCAGATGCAGAATTCCTTGCCATTCCTTACAAAGGCTCAAAGACAGTTCGCCCCCTGGCCCCTACCATAGATTACTATGCACAGAGATACCACTCTGCTCCACGGAAGTGATTGAGCCCCAGGTGCTGAACACTGAGAAGTATTGATGTACAGGTGCTCCCTTGTTCCCATTCTTCTGTAGGCTTCTGCTTCTGGCCACCAAAGAGGACCTGCGACTGAATGCTGATCTCAGACAGCATGGTCATTATCACAGCTGTCACTCAGCATTATCACTGCTGAGCTGGTAAGTTTTTTTTGAAAAACCAAAACACAACACAGAAACCCCAGGTGTTTTAACCCAAATCATTTCGCTGATCTGTTTGTGGGTTATTCTGTAAACCCACTATACCAATGCAAGTGAGGGGACAGGAACCTTCTGAATGAATCTCATCAGTAAAGCCAGAGACTGATCAAGCCACACCTCGAGATTAAAGCTGAGCCCTCCCCCCTGCCAAAAAATCAAGGGCCTCCCTCTACCAGCACGTGAATCCAGCTTTTCCACTGGTAACTTGCAGAACCTTAAAATGGCACCATTCACTGTGGTGGAAGTGCCACCTAATCCCGCTTCTCCCATCACCTTCAAATATTTTATATTTCATCCTGGCCTATGCAAGGTTGGCAGCTTTAAGCAGGGCTAAAGGTTTGGTTTTGTGGGTTTCAGTTTGTTTTGTGGTTTGGTTTTTTTTTTTTTTTAAACACTATCAGGCCTGTATTAGTATCACTTAACACCCAGATACAGCCACATGCACAAAAGGTGCTCTGTAGTCAGGTATTCAACCGCTGCGATAAGTCACTTTGGTATGACCACTTCTAGGTCGCGTTACTTTTCTCACATAGGCCGTAACACCTGAGTTGTACTGTTTCAGAAGTGTTTAGTCTGAAAAGCAGAACTTAAGACTAATTTGCTTCTCGAGTTCCTTTATTTTCTCCTCTTACAGATGCCACTGGTCAGAGTCCAGGTTAATAAACCTGTGGGTTACTTTATGCTGCAGCCACAGAAGAAGTTATGGAATGAAGTAGAAATACCTTCTACTGCCCAACCCAGCCTGCCACAGATAACAATCCTTATCTCTGCACCCCACCTGCCTTCCTAGTAGTGACCCACGGTATTCTACAGCATAATAGTCATCTGCTACCAGGCAAATACACCACATAACACCCTTTTCATAGCTCATTGTCCCCATCTTAAAGCAGGTTTTTGGAGGGTTTATTTTGCCCCTACCCACACTGCTATGTGGCTGCCTCTGAACCTCATCCTGCAGAGTGTGAACCACTTTGTTTCCCTGCCCTTGTTTACTCACAGCCATACTCTACTCAGCTGTTCCCGTGTCAACATTGTCCCTAACTTTTATTAAGAGGAGGGTTTAATGATTTCCACTCCACACAAGAACCATGCTCTGCCTTGAGGACTGGAAGCACACTGTCACTAGGCAAGCTATCTGATTTTTTCTGGAGCAGAGATACTGCCGACCGTGCCAGACTAAAACAATGAAATCTGTAGCCCAAGATATCACTGCTGATTTCATGAAGTGATGCTTAACTGCAGGGGAGGTTCTTTCCTTGAAGTTGTTAAAGAAATAAAGGGCTGTATCGTCATGTTCCTCTATCTGACTCACGAACAGATGCTGTACAGTTTGATATAATTGCGTGATTTCACATTGACATTCAAAATGAGCTTTGAAGAGGAATGAATTTCTAGCTATGTCAGTTAAAAAGACAGCCTTGCAGATATGGGCAAAGTCCAATGCTATGTCCCCTAGCGTGCAGACAGCCAAGAAGCCCGAGTAGCAAACTCTTCATCCCAGACTTAACCTGATCAGTATATTACCACTAAATTTCAAGAAGGACATTTTAAACATGTCTCTGTTTATAATTTTATTTAACAAAACAGGCAGCGGGGGAAAAAAAACCCCACATAGGATGAGTGCTTGAAATTGCCACGCACAGGATACAGAAGAAAGGAGACCCAAGGAAAAAGTGTATTTGTACACTCAATACGGAAGGCTGAACTTGCACTACACCCCACCTTTAACTCTGTTTCCCACGAAGTCCCTGACTGAACTCTGATCAAAGCCAATGATGTCCAAAACCCCCAAATATTTAATGTGTTGGAAAGTGTGAATGCTGTTAAGAGGGTTCCTAGAAGTCTAACCCCAGGTGCATGGTGGAAAAAAAGAAAGGAGGGAAGATTACCGACTTGCCAGCCCCATTAATCTTTCATTGTGTTATGTCACATGTCATCTCTGTGCAAGGAGTTCCCATGTTATACAGTTAATAAAGTCATACTACAGTGTTTAAAGGAGGTTTGAAGGGGGAGGAAGTAGCCTGAAGCCAAGAACATGCTAATTAGAGTATACAATAGAAATGTTAATCAAATAATCTGCAGGAAGAGGAGGAGGGAAGGAAATGACCTAATCCCCTGCACTACTGTGTGGTGCCTTGTGGCAAGAAGTAAGAAAATTCTTGTAAGGGCTGAGCAAACAAAGGTCCATTGTTATAGCTACAGCTTTCAGAGAACGCTTTGCTGCATCTCAAGCTGCCGTAACACCATGGGTAGATGGTACATTATAAACTCTTCCACACTGACCGCTTCTGGCAGAGGTGGGAGAGGCTCATTACATTTGTAGGACAGTTGAGTAAGAGAGATTTAAGTAGAATCGTAAGTTCTTAAGGCACAGCAAATGCTCCTTTGAAGGGATTTGCCAACTCTAAAATGCCTGTCATCCAACAACCATGGTGATCCTTAGGCAACTGCGGAGCAGTTTGTCGCTGAAGCTGCAGTAGCCTAGTTACAGAGAGGCAACAAATCATCAACGCTGCAGAGAAGCATTTCCTGTGACACAAGTCATCCTTTGCCATCAGACAAACCTAATGAGCATTTCTGCAAAGCCCTATTCCACCCTTAGATCTTTCTGTGCCTGCTCTTCAGGTACACCAGGGAAGCCCTTCGACTCAAGGACAGTACAGTTACCATCAGTGCATATCCCATCCAGCAGACTGAAAAACAATTGTCCCTTTGTCTTCAGTTTGATCTCTGCTTTAGTAGACACACATGGCTTTCAGCACTGTACCAACTCAGTACCTTCCACTTCCTATAGGACAGAGACTTCATAAAGAGAAGTGCATGCAAGATTCCTCATCCTTGCACCGAGAACGTATTTCACTTAGCCTTAATATGAGCTGAAGGAATTCCAGGCAGGAATAAAGAAATACCTACAGGACAGCTGGACTACTGACTTTCATGTTTCCAAGAGGCTGAGTCAATTCCTTTCCTCATAAGGGACTTCACAGGATAGTTCAGGAGGTCATTCAGTCCAACCTCCTGCTCAAACCAGGAGTTGGCTTCCCAGATCTCGAGCTATTACTGCAAGAGACTGGGAGCTTTATGTATGAAATGGCCTCTCAAGACGTACATTCCCTCAGGAAATAGGAAAGGCGTATGGAATGCTGGAGAACTGCAGATGACAAGCAGTCTTTCAGACCAGTCTGGAGCTTCATGTTTGTTCACAGCCTTCCTATGACTGTTTGGTTCAACATTTGCTTAAAATAAAACAATTGGCAAAAATGACTGCAGAGAGCTTGCTGTAGCCACACCAAAGATTGTTTGGGCTGATTAAACACTTGAAAGGGTGAGACCCACAGCATGCCCTGTGTTTTACAACAAGCTTCTCAACAGAAATGTGTCCCAATAAGCAGTTCAGCACTGACACCACAGAACTTTATTCACAGCAATCATTGCCCAAGTAAGGCATTTAGAAATTGAGCTGCTCTTAACATGATCCTTCACCTGGCTGATCAAGAACAGCCTGAAGCGTCAGACATGCTGGATTCATAAAAATCCAAGACTGAAAGGATGATAGGTAAGGCACCATTCTAAAGAAAACACATTCTTTTCCCAAAAGGTCAAACTGATATAAGCCATATAAGTCAGAAACACACATATGTAGTCGCACCAGGCTTCTTTCCAAGACAGTCAACTTGAGTTTCCCAGGTACCTGGGAACAACTATTGTGAAAGATTTTTTTTTTTTTGTTAAGTTCTCCAGGAACATTTCTGGATCTTGAAACTCTGCAAGCCAAAAAGCCAAACAGTGTATCTGCAAGTTCAATTAACCTAGGCTATGCACAAGCACTTCCTCAAAGAACTTTTTAGCTGTAGTTCTGCATCCTTTGAACAGCAACACTCAAATTCACTGAGCTTCAGGTATTGTGGTTTCCCTTAAATGAAGAAAGGGAGGCCCAATTTGAACTCATTTCCAAGACATAGTTTTCCTGCTTGCAAAACTTTTAAGGTACCTTCTAGCAGAACTAGTTGAACCTGCATTACCTGAAAGTTTTCATTCCCACAGAGCTAGATGGTTTGACCATGGACTTCTTCAGGGAAAGTTAAGACAGACAGTCGCTAGAAGTACTAACGCATCTTTGCCTCACTTTCAGTGATGAAAAACATTTCACATAGATTAGCAAAAAAAGGACAGAAAAAGTATTCCGTTATAGAAATTCAGCTATAACTGGCTGGCTCCTCACACCCACATTCAAGGGAAAAGAGAATATCCTAAGAGGGACAAAGTTTAAAGACTATTCAGTACAGTTTCTATTCAACTCCCACATCACACAAATGGGTATCTTAAAATAAGGCAAGTACCTTTTCCCTCAGAGAGGTTGTGAAGCACAAAAGCCAAGTTTATCCAATAGGGTTTCTCTCTGCTTTATCCTGAATTCCTCACCACAGTGTTACTACACTCTTGACACTCACCATTTCAACTGTGGTTCATCTGCAATTGCAGTCAAAAAAAAAAAGTGCTGGATAACCTCCACACAGCTCTCCTCACCTCTGCATGTGAATGTCCCAAGTCTGTAGTTCATACCTGAATATTTTGTAAATCACTGCTAATAAATGTACTGTCTTACTATGTTCCGCCTAACTTCAAACTTTGGACGGTCTTTATATAAGGTACAAAACCTGGCCCTTTCTAAACATATCACCTCCAGCATTTACATATAAAAGCATATGACCTACATACCTCTGGATAGCTGTCAGAAGTCTGCCTACTCTCTGTAAGCCAAGTGTCAGGTTTTTATAGTAGCCGGATAGGATATATTACAGCCACACATAAATGGCTGGCTCAGTACCTCAGTTTCCTGTATTTCTGACATTCAAGCACGTCTTTTTGGTAATATTTTAAATAGTGTTGTATGATCTTAGGGACAGAACAAAGGTTACTTTAAAAAACAACCTAGGAGAACAAGAATCAATTAATTTGCATATGCAATAGGTTTCTAATAGAGGTATATTGGTATCTCTCCAAATACATTAAAAGCTGTCTCTTAATGAGTAAAACTGACTAGGTTTTATGCTAATACAACTTGTACTTATACATAAACACTAAATTTTGCACAGGTAAGTTTCCAGGTTAGCCACCTCCAACAGACAGCAATTCAAACAGGACAAAGTTCAAATACTTCCTCCACCTCCTTGTAACTTACCTCTTCCTAGTTTGTTACCATTCAGAGAAAAAAAAAAAATCCCACGCTATTCAGCAATACCTTTTTCTTTCCTTTACAATAATCCCATGGGCAGTCCATGATTTAGCAGATCTACAGAGGGGCAATACTTTACTTCCTACCCTTCTAATCCAATTTGGATAAGAGGTTTGCTGCTTGTAAAAATAAACAGGCAGTTGCACTTTTCCTTTACCTCTGGTGTGAGCACTAACACCTAACCACTAAAAGGTCATTCTCAAAGACTAGTAAAAACTCAGTGCTAGGGATGCCATCCTAAATTTTACTCCTTGGTTGAGAAAGGAATCTAGTTTCTTGTTTCCAGGTAGAAGGAGAGAACTGGTAGGTACTCTTGGCTCTTGTCACATATGATATTTGTCATTATTGTGACATATATTCTCACAAAAAACCCAAAAAGCTAATGACAGAATACCTCAAGCACGGAGACAGAGCTGTACTACTTCTATAGAGACGTATGGGACTTCAGTCTGACCAAATGGTCCAGCTTTAATTAAGAGCTAAGGAAATTGTTATGTTTGACTTATAGTGTCACTAGTTTCCAGTTTTCAGTTTGCTACATATACAGAAAAATGTTACCTTCAAGTAAGATAAGGTGTCTGGCTGAATATGGGCCCTTTAAGTTAGCACAGTCTTCAGCTACAACCAGAACCACTCTGATGGAAAAATCTTCTCAAGCATGTTGGTCACATGATACCTTTTTTTTTAAAAAACACCAACAAGTATTGTTGTATCAAGATAGTGGCATGTATTTTTTTTTTTTAAATAACCATGCTCTCTAGAATCCGTATTCTTTTTGTCTTCTCACAGTACGTCACTGAGGAAAGAAGAATCAGACAAAAATCTAGCATATGAAGACAAAAGTAATTTTAAATTGGCAGAGTACAGGGATACCGATGGTCACTGTGGCAGAGCACTTTTCCAGCAACAGCCAAAGCGTGCACTCATTGCTAGACAGCATTAACACCTTCAGCCAGAAGTTTCATGGACTGCTCCTGCTTTTTCAATGATGTTAAGTCACTAACCCAAATGAAATTACACCAGCGAGACAGCAATTTGACTCTTAGTAATTGCACTGGTGAGGAGGGTGCTCCTGAAGACAAAAAAAGTTATGTTCTTCCTTGATCCAAATTCAACAGAATTCTCTCTGAATGTAAATGTTCAAGATTTGGCCTAAAAATGGATATGTATCCTAAAATTGAGGTTTGAGGACACAAGTTCAGTGTATCTCTCATCATCCAATGAAGGTTTGCTTATTTCCCACGTAATATTCTCAAGCAAAATAGCTCAATATTTTTTCCTTCTGAAAAAACACATGCTTAAGGCTGTATCCTGGCTAGGACTCTGATTCTCTGTGGATACCATCTCCTATTTCAAAGTTACCTGAAGAAGCCTCAAAACCAAATGCAGCTGTGCAGTTACAGATTAGACTAGATTTAAATTAGCCCATGCATGAAAGAAAATCTACATCTCTTTCCCATTTCAGGCATTTCTGACATGCAAAGATAAATGCAAAAGTACCTTAACATTCACAAACTCAGTTTCGTTATTACCTTGGCTTTGCACTTTGTACCTGTAAGCACTGAGAGGCAGGCTTTCAGCAGCAAAGAATTATTCATTTTCTCTCAAAGAAAAATTTTTCCATTCAGGAAATAGGAAACACCGTTGGGCAAATATACAGAAAAGAGCATACAGCCACAAAAAGTCACAGTTTTGACAGCAACATGGCCGATTAATTTTTAAACAGTACCAGACAATTCAGAACATAGCAGTACTTTACACAGTTTTAAAATCAATTTCACATAATTTACAGCATGCGCTTATTTATTAACCAAAGTGACTGGTTAATACAATACAGACTTCTTCCTTTCTGCATCTTGAGAAAGAGGTGGAGAGAAGCCTCCACTTTAACCCACGGTGTGCACGCACTTCAGATACCAGGGTAACTTCAAGTGTAACTCTGCTTACCACGGAAACCTTAAGTCCTCTTTTTCTAGTATAGCAAAGTTAACAGTTATAATCTAGTATGGAGGAGCTGTTTCACTTGCCCTTTTTTAGTCAGCTGTTCAGTGCAGCGCGATTCATTCCAAGAAATCTGGCTCTTCAGAAGTCATCTTTGCAAGTTTTTAGGGGTAGCTCGGCCCTCTCAGGACTGACATTGTTTAGGAACGTGTCTCCAAACGACAACAGCTGCTCATACTAAGCAGAGGGGTGCCTCCTTCACACACGTTCATCAAGGTTTGTAAGAGTCCTGCTCACATTCAACTTCCTGCTTGTCATTAGTTACCCTCCTGCTTAAGGGTTCCTCATGTCATCCGTTTGCGGAGGAGACCACCAGACAGCAGCAGAGGCTATGAACGGTCTGAGTTGGCACACGTTAAAAAGTTACTACCCAGACTCAGCAGAGATGCCCGACCATGTTCAAGCTCCTGGACCAACGCAAATTCAAAGCAAAGAAAACATTTAAGAAAGCCCATTCAAGCAATTAACTACAAAACAGACATACTAAGTATTAAAGAACTACCAATACTGCAAAGTCAGTGTAGCCAATTTGACACCAGACAACCAGAATGAGTCAGGCAAGTGGGACAAAGGCTGTGAGTTTGTCAGGCTGAGACAACTAATAGGCAAGCTGCCGCCTTAGCAGCATGGTTTGCCTCCATGTAACTCTGCAGGTTTTTTTCAAAAAACAAGTTTTCAAGAATGCTCAGTCTCACTTCAGCAACTTCAACACCAGCTGTAGAAGTAATACATATTCTGTAAACATAAAGGAAAAAAAAAAAACCCGCTAACTTTCTCTGGCTTTGCAGCCACTGTTGTACTTAAACTCTTAAAAACTCTGAAGTCATTCTGTACTTTTAGCATTTCACTGATGGATGTGTGTGAACTCTTGTGTCCCCAAAATAAACCCTGAACTACACAAATAAATACAGTGCTGTCACAAGCACACCCTCCGCGAGCCTCTCTGTAATAGTACTTATTCTGTAAACATGACTGCTAGGACAAAAAGATGCGAGATAAGCAGCAGCAAACAACTCAAATGTTATCAACACTATAGAGCACCACCAAACCAACAAAAAAAAAAAAAAAAAGAGTGTATCAGCTCCAACAATTTTAATGGTTTCTGAGGTGAAGCATTTTAATTTTAGCAACCACTTCCAAGCTGACTGAAGTTTTTTTCCTGCTTAGAAGAGAAGCACTTAATTTTAATTGCAGAAAAAAACCCCACCTAACCCTAAACCCCCAACACCCAAATAAAACCCCCAATAAAAACAGGCACATACAAAAAAAAGCTATCTTCGAAAGAAAGTCTTCACTTTAAAACCAATCTGTGGCCAGATATAGAGCTATAAAAGTCTGACAATATTTAAAATCTAACAAAGTTATAGTGCTTATGTCATATTAGAAATGACACAAAGAATGATTCAATTTAAAAAAAAAACTTAAGAGAAGTGCAACTGTTTACACAAAGCTTCAGTCTCAAAACTGGCCCAACAAGAACTGTGAGCTAGAGCTGAGCTCCAGAGCACAGCACTGGTGGAGCAAAGCCCCACTCCTGGGAATAACTGCACATTCCTAGTTTTGCTGGAGAGCGCTATTTTTTTACTGCTTCTGGCATTAAAACTAAGCATGCTCCTATTTGCTGGACTGAGATTTGAAAAAGTCCAACTCTGGAAGTAATTGGATTTGTACTTGTCCTTGGTCATTCTTTTAAGAACAGGACCAAGTCTAACATTAAGGGGTGCATTAGGAATTACTGGGCTGTTTTTTATATCTAGATTTGTCTTTTCAGGTCACCCTCCCTCCCTCAGCACAACGAAAAGGTTAATACAAATCACAATTAATGTGATTTCCAACCCAACATCCTCACATGTTATTAACCAATTTTTTATTAAGAGATTTTAATACCTGGGTTTCCCAAAAGTTACAGCATGGTGCTTATTCTTTAACTTTTGATATAGAAGTCTACCTAAAAAAGTAAAAATCGGATAAAGAGAATAAGAAAGGCTGCAACCCTTCTCCCCAAAGCAACAGTGTTTTAGCTTTATACACAGAAGCAACGAAACTTGTCTCTACCTGCAAAAATAAAGGTGCAGAATACAAGAGTTAACCAAAGATAGAAGAGGACCTAACACAAAGGGGCACTGAAATATTACAATCAAAATTCCCAGTGAAGTGGCAGCCAACTGAAATCCAAGACCACAAGAAAAGCTTTCTTGTTTGTTAGAAGCAATGTTAAATCTCTTTCCAACCAGAAATGCACAGAGTAATCTAAAACAGCTCCAGCCTGCAAAAGACTGCCCCCTTTGACAAAACTTCAGCCTTTCGGATAACTGCTTGCAAACTCAACATGCTCCAAAGATGGTTTTTGCTGTGGTACAAATGAGGAATCCCTAATTAAATTAAATATATATATACTTGCAGCTTGTAAGTTTAGCCCAGAGTGGAATACTGCAACAAGATCCTCTTCCTTAAGCACCTCTTTAAAGTGTGCCAAAACTATTAGTTAAAAGGATAATCTAAATAAAGCCACTGTTAATAAAATAAAACTACATCATACCATGGCTGGAACGGCTAAGGAACTGGTCAGGGAGGAAGGATTATTTCCTGGCACAGTAATGTAGCAACAGACTGAGTTCTCTCTATTACATGAAGCCCTCACAATGCTTAAAAAAAAACAAAACTGAGGTTTGTAGCTCATCTGCTTAACAGATGATCAATTGTATTGAGCAGTGGGGCTTTGTTTCTAGGCACACTGTGCACAAAAAAAAAAAGCATACTTAGCAAGGAAAAGCAGCTAAAGTCCAAATTCTGAGTTTGTTCATCTACCAGGTCACCTCACCAAACCTGATACCCAAGCCTCATTATGCAGGTGCAAGTAAGGATTCAACTGCATTGAAGCCAACTGAATTAACCAGCGTAAGCAAGATCGCTATCAGCCTACCTAAGCAAGACTGTACTAGAGAAGATCTGGGCTGGACGTGTAATTTAATTCACCGCTCTGATTTTGGATAAGCCCCAGACATTCAGAATAATTACAACGCTGTCAGAGACAAGGCTCAATGTCAAGTTACAGTATTTAAGTTGCATACTGCTTGTCTGAAGAGACGAAGCACTCAAATGCCAGATACCTTCCAGCTTCTGAAACCACCAGCTTCAACTGTGTTCCACAACTCTTCAGGAATGACACTCTTAATAGGAGCTTGTTGCAAATATTTTGGCTTATACACGAGCACTTGAACATGGTAAGTCCTCTCTGACCCACCATATTTCATTAGGTAGAAATTTCTTCCTAACAGATGAGACTCTAAAATCGATAAAACAAAGCTCTAACAGCTACGCTACTGTTCAAACTCTAGACCATACTCCACTATCTCTTGAGCTTCACCTTGAAATGCACTGGCAGAGTTAAGTAACTTTGAAATAAGAATCCACTCACAATTGAAACTTCACAGAAAACCCAGAGGCACAGTGGAAAATGAAAGAAATATACAGCATGAATCCAACTCAGCAAACTCATGTGAAATAAATAACGAAGTGGAATTTTCTATACTTAAAATGTTTTGGGCTGTTAACCATCCATACTGACTGCTCATAACCAGTTTTAGGACTTTGGCAATTTAAACAAAAATAGCAGCCATTGAAGTACTGGTATCTTTGATCATGAAAAACATTATTATGATTAGCATCTCATGCCTATTTGCTCCAGTCCCCTGAGATGTAAAATAAAACTGTAAGCATTTTCAAAGTTGTAATGCCAAAAGTCTTCTCACTATTAATCACACCCATTGTACTTGAGGTTGTACTTTTAATTTCACTGGCATTAACTTGGTATGAAAACTGGTCCAAGCAAAGAAAAGTTGATCTTCTCACAACACCACATTATTACTTCGGTGCAAGCAGCAGCGAGAGGAGGCAGCAGCTGCTGTCCTCAAACCAGAGGGCTAAGGAAAAAGAACAAGCCAGAGATATATTCACAGACAAAGCTACAGAAAGCAATACAAGAATTTTCAGCCTACCACATCAGAAGGTTATACAGTCAGTCTAATGATGAAACTTTACGACACAGCTCCCTGAACGTCTTAGAAAACACCTGTTATTAAATTTGTTTCTCTTGGGTCAGTGAGGAAAGTCAGCTCATGGACAAACTCTAGTCAGCAGGTCTGGAGCAAAGAAGAGTGCGAGGCTGCACAACTTGGATCTGGGAAAGGAAGGCTATGTGTGTGTACAGAGCAGGGAGATGAGAAGGAGAAGGCATCGCTCTCAGCAGGCAGTAAATTATTTCAGCTCAGAGCCTCTGGAAACAACCTTCAGTAGAAATCCAACACTAGGGCATGTGAAAGTACAATGTGGTACAGCTTAGCAGTCACCTCTCTAATATAATCTGCAGTTTTATAAAAGCTGGGGGTAGTTGCTGTAGAGAGATGCTGTCCAGTGAGCAACTTAAAGCAGTCTCTCTCCATTTTAAAAAAGGAAAAAGTTTGGAGAATACCATTATGGACAGTAACAGCAAGACAATACTAACAGTCTGTATTGTTCTACACTTGTACTTCTTGCAACTAAACTCCATCAAAATCTTAGAGGTAAATGGAAAGTCTGTTTTGAGGGAATTCTAGAAGTAGTAACTGAATTTTCTCTTCAAACTTTTCAGATAGAGAAGTTCAGGTGCAAGTAGAAAAGTTTGTTCTCTTAGAACAACTGTGTAGAAGTAAACTCACCGTGTCCAAGAACCGCGAGATTGTAACCGCACTTCCACTTGGATTTACGATACATAATCAACAGCCACGCTCGCAGAGGGAAAATGGCCTGTTGATGATGGTAGCTGTCAACAATGGGTTCAGATCAGTTAGCTGCTAGTGCAGACAGGACAACATTTTTCAACGCTGCGAGAGAAAGCGAGAGTGAGACCATATGGTTAAGCCCCATCCACATTGGCACCAAACGGCTAGCATCACCAATTGAAAACTGTCGGCTGGGAGAGGCAGAGGTGGGAAGTCTACCTGTTGCTCACAGCCACTGTAAAGAATGGTTTTATAGAGGTTTATCGATGTTGGTTCAGTGTCTACTGGAATAAATGCATTTTGAGTAAAGCATGAATAATATGTCTTTGAACACAGCATATACTCTTGTGCCCAATCAATATTCCCAGGGCAGAGTAACTCAAAAACTCAGTTGCTCAAAATTATTCAAGGAATCCAGTTACCAGTCAGTTGGTTTCAGCATGTTCCAGATTCACTGGAACTTAAAAACATGTTCTGGAATACACAGGGTAAGTTTAAGTTTTACATTTACAGAAGACTGACAATTGCAGGTAAGCATTCGACAAGTATTGTCAGCAGAGAACTTGCCCGTGTGCTATTCAAGACCATGCAAAATAAAGGGATGAAAGAGCTGGCTCTAACTTCGAACTACCTTGAGTAAGGTGAGCTGGACCAGATGATCTCCAGAGTTCCCTCCCAAAATAAATTAATAATTCATTGTCAAACCCGGCCTCTAGTGCAGAGGCATGAGCTTTGCATGCAAAGACGGAAGCACTGCATCGCACAACTATTATTTATCACTTATTCTCACGACCTGCAGGAACGCCTGCACTTAGTTGTTACCACTTTCACAGAGCACATTCTGTGGTTAAACAATTTTAAGGCAGCATAAAATACCACTGCTTGCAAACACAGCGGTCCTGCCTGCTGCCCTGCATTTAGATGACATAAGGTTTTTGCACAACCCTGGTGTCTACAAATTCACGCCCTGATCTGTTCCTTAATTTGATTTACTAGGTTCCACGCATGCACCTGAACACAGGAGAGGAACAGAGCGCTGGGACCATCTTCCATGTAGTGGACTCTGTGTACACTTCCAGAGTAAGAGCAAACTTACGTTTTTTTGAAATGCATGGACTAATTAATAGCGAGATAACAGGAAATAAGGTTTGTACCTCAGCAGCACTTAAAAGCTGCGTTTAATCTTGAAAAACAAGGGAACATAACCACTCCTATTTTTAACTTTGGAGCTAATTTTTGTTTTCTTTATACTCACTCTTCTATTCAAGTTATTTTGTTCCTTTAGGTAACAAAAGCTACATTCATCAGCAAAAGACAGCTTAGTACAGCAATAATCTTATTAGTGTGCATATTGAATTAATACTAAGCTTATATGAAGGGTGTTTGAAAATTAAGCTTGAAAACAAGCATAGTAACAGCAATAAACTAAAAATTTCAAGTTCTGTCTCAGTTACAAAAGCAGACTTGCAACAGGCCTTTATTCTGTCTTCATCGGGTTTAGTCAGTTTCTGTACATTTCTCCATAGGACAAGTTTTCTGTCACAGTTTTTGCTATGCTTGGGGGTTTAGGACTTGGGATAACTCAGGACAGAAAAGGAAGACAAGCACCACTGGCCTGCTCAGTTCTGCAGCAAGATGTAGCACCAATTCCTCTTGTGAGGAACATCACCAAGAAAAAAGTTACCAAGATTCTTTTGAGAGACAAAAATGAGGCACAGTTTATCTGCCAACATTAAAGCAAGTTACTTCCGTAACCAGTTTCCATAATAAAACTTGGGGTATACTAACATTAACACATCTTAGGATCCAGTTGCAAAAACCAATAGTTCTTCCACATTGGTCATTAGATCGCATGCTGGGAAAGCACCTTCTAGCACTGCTCGGTGAAGTTAAACTGCAGAAATTGAACAGGCCACAGCAGACTCCAGCACCTCTGCTAAGTTGTAACGAGAAGACAGGAGGAGGACACAAAATACAGCTTCTGAAAACTGTGGGATAGTATCTGAAGATCGTCAAAGCTTAAGCGATGCTTCCAAAGACCAATCACCATCCTCAAGATGGAGTAAAATCTGAACTGTACACTACGGCTGAGGACTGGACAACTGCAGTTAGACTTAAAATCACACTCAATCCTTTGGCATGAGTTAAGCCTAGCAAAAAGTACTGAGTGCTGTGGTTAAGCCTACAATAAAGACTACCTAGGAATTCCCACATACCTCAATTACAATTAATGACTGCTAATGGGGAGTGTAGAACTCCTTGGGATTTTAAGTCTCTGTATCAAAAGACACCTCTCTTCCTCACTTAGATGCATGTCTTCTAAGACCTGAGCAACTTTACTCTAGCAACGCTACCAGAAGGTAAAGTTGCAAAGCAGAAACCTAAACAGACTGCCATTTAATAAAAAGAGGCTCAGTAGAAGAGGCGGAGGGGGAAAAGCCAAGCTCCACCAAGTGCCATGCTCTCCACACAATGGAAGGGAATCCTGCTGCACTCTGAGGCTATGCGCCACCTGGCCAGAAGCCACGGTTATGCACACTTGGCCCTGAGGGCTGAAAATAAAGGATGAACGGCCAAAATACAAGGCCAGCAGACAAGCTGTCAGGCAGGGATCAGCAGACCTGACGACTGTAGCATTATGAACGCTCCAGCCCACGCTGGTTGGCTGTTTTGCACTATGCCCTATTCTTTCCCTCAGTTATTTCCTTCCTCTCTTTGTCTACCTACCGTAACTCCTACTTGTGCTCTGTTTCTCTCCCCTACCGCTTCCCATTTTTGTCTCTTCAGAGTCCAAGGTCTCATGGGCATACTTCTACTCATACGTGATACAAGCACTGCAAAATCAACATTCACATCTTCTGGTACGTTTAGCTGATTGTAACAATCCTTTCCTGTCTCACGTTTTTATAAAATTCAAGTTTCTTGAAAGACAGTTGATGGACTCTGTTTATAACACTCCTCTTAGTCACAGTGTACCAGTCAGTATTAAAGACAGGCGTTCACAACTAATGCAGTGTGCTGATTTAGCTTCTATAAATGGAGAGTTTGGCCACTGCAGAGATGTCTGATCTACAGCTCTCACTCGCATAAACAGTCCCTAGCCACAAAAATAAAGACTGTCAAGAGCCTTCTCCAAATTCCTGCAGGGTAAAGAAATTAAAACGATAGCAGATTGGATGGAACCGCTCTAAGAAAAATCAATAATGGTAGCTGTAAAATCTAAAATTAAAGTAAGTCTGGTTTTGATGCTTTCAGTACACACAGTACATTAAATTTGGCATAAGCCCAATGGAACATGAAGTACTTGTGGACAATGTCTGCCAAGAGCTAGAAATATAGCACTTAGTCTTTAAAGAACAGAGAGCCTCAGACCATTTCTACTTTATGCATCTGGAAAAAAAAATTAAATCAAGGTGATCTTTCTGAGGGAACATTTGTATTAAATCTAATTGGTGTGCTTTGTGCAATACTGAATTGAGCATATGCCGACTGGCAGAGAATCAGTATTTGTCATTTTATAATCCGTTCCACTTGTGACAAAGGTTACAAACAGATGTTATACCTCTCCATATTCCAAATCACTGTGCTTTCCTCCTTAGCAGCAGGCTTGTGTCTCAGATAAGCTCTGTACCTGATCCTTGGTCACGCTGACACTTCTAAACATCCGACACAGTGGAAGCAGAAGAGAGAAATGGGAAGCATGAACCCAGGGAACTAACGCTGCACTATCAGTTTTTTCAGCCACCTTCACATTTGTTGGCACTTCATTAGTTTACATGCCTCAGAGCAGAGCAAGATTTGATTAGTAACTGAATGCTAATTCACATTTCTGTAGCAGCCTCCAAACATTAGCAAATTAAGCATCAACACACCTGTGAATTCCTTACCTTTATTAAAATAAGGACAAAAAAAAAAAAAGGAGACAAGTATAACATCCATCTGGGGCTTTGGAGACACCATCCATCATCCCAGCATACAGGTTCCTCTCCCTATCACTTCCGCTACGCTGAATTCCTAGATGGACAGGAAAGTAAGAGTGCAATTCTGGCTTTGTTAGGTTTTCTGTTATATGTGAGAGGGTTAAAACATGCTTCCCCACATCTCTCAGGGATTCAGAAGTGAACACCCCCCTCCTATCTTTAAGGCCTGTACAAGGTGCTGGCACAGAAGGATTGCAGCCCCAACCCTGCCTTGGGAAACTGAGGAGCGAGAGAAGAGAAAACACTTGACATCTGCGCAGAGCAAGGTAAGAAACTTCTCATGCCATGTCACTCCACACATAAGCTCAGCACTATCTAGATTTTTCAAACCGCTATTTCTTGATGACTGAGGCTTTGAAATATATACCAAAACAACAGACAAATAATTGTCCTCATTAATAGATATAAAATAGCAGCAGCATGCCTACAATGCTTGCTATTGTGGGAAGAGATTGAAGGACACCAGATGCTAGCTACCTGTCCTTATTGACATGATAAATAAGCTCTTCACTTCTTGCAACTGGTTCTTCTTGGCTTTAAGGTAAAAGTTAACTCTTCCCTCACCTTTTGGATCAGGCTTCTATCTCTGCTCCTGTTTAGACACTGCCACCTTAAAAGAGCTCCTCCCCAAAGTTATAGTAAGTGACAGATTGCAGGAAAAATGCTTGTAACACTTTCCTTCTAGAGGTAGGGGTTTCCCTTGCTAACTATGCATATCTGAGAACAGTGAAGTATGAATAGTTATTTCAATGAGGAAAAAAATTAAATAGTGTCTCTATATTGGCATAGAAATTCAAAAGCAGTTGCTATATCTAAGTCACAAGTGGCTTATAAGCCCCCACATTTTACTGCAGCATCCTGGCCTTTCTCAGGCAGCAGTGAGAGGTTGAAGAACCTACTCTACATTAACATCTGCTGCTCTGAAAGCCTAAGACAAAGCTAATACACTGGCCACAGTACCGACTGTAAAAATACGTACACGTGCAAGAAAAAAAGTGGATAAAAATAAAAGCTACTCGTGCATTTATCTGTTTGCATGATCAAGTTGAGTTCCTCAACTTCAGCAGGTGGCTGACCGCCTCAACAGAACAATGCATTGCTTCTTTTAAAAAACAAAAGACAAAAACAACCCAGCTGCTACTCTCACCATGGTACACTCCAGCCCTCTGCAATGACCTTGAGGAGTTTACAGAAACCTTCACCAACAGGCAACAGTTAGTGCTGCACCAAAAGAGAACGCTCTACTGGAATGGTATTTCACACCCACCACATACAGCACCAAATGAATGCTAAAACAACTGACGGGGGCTATCAGCAACATAGGAATTACTTTATTAAAAAAAAAAAAGATCAAACAACAAAGATTCAGTATGATGGATGCACCTACCACAGAAATCAAGAGGGGGCAACTTCATTGTGAAAGTCATCCAAGTACACAGGGGTGATCAATTGTCTTGAGGTTAACATGCATTATAATACTATTTGTCTTAAACTTGGTCTGCTAATCCCAGGGTATGAAGTGCACAGTTACATATATGACTTATTTACACATATATAAAACATATGTAACGCTTTAACTCTAAAAGGTGCAGGGACAGCAGATTGGAGCAGGAAGCAGTCTTTATCTAAAGTGTCAGCGCTACCACCACAAATTTGCCTAAACATTATCACACAATAAAAAGAACAAATGAAACTCTCTAAGAGCCTACTGTCAGGCCTTCTGGTTCTCTGAGAAACTGAAAAAAATGTTTAGCTCTTTTCCCTGTTAAAAAGCCATTTTTACTGATTGCCCCCATAAGTTTCAGGGAGTTTTGAGCTGGATGTCTCCTTGCATTTTGCTGAAGGTACATTTAAACAAATATCCCTCTAACACACACAAATAGCAGCTGTTGAAGTGAGCTGTTAACACTATGACTTATTCTACAGTTTGACTACTATCTTCTCCCCTCTATTTAACATCAATTGTGGTGACCAGAAGTTGAAACTATCTTAACATTACAATACCAGTCCAGTGTGAGAACAAGCTGGAAACCGTTTTCTGGGTAAAAACAAAGATGGCCTTTTCACGTGGCTTTAATTCACTCTTTTAAAGCAGAAAAAAAGAGTAAGTCACTTGAACTTAACAAATCATTAACAAGCGTAGAGCAAGCAATGTTCCTCCTCCTCTCCAGCCCCAAGTTTACCAGCTTCATGTGTGTTGGCCATCCAAGCCTGGATTGTGTCCTACAGCTAAGAGTGGGCCACCCGCCACCCAAGCACAGAAGACAGGTTGTACTAGAGCATACCTATTTTATGGAAAAACATCCCATAGGAAGCTGTGTATGGACTCATGCCACTTGTGGGCATCATACACCCTTCTACCGTGTTCTGAAAGCGTCATTCCTAAATCTGAAACTGAACTGCCATCAAAGTTTGATCATGAAGACGGAAACAGTAACATTGACTGAACAGTCTATAACTCTGGTTTCCCATACATGAATAGTCAGCAACTCTGGTTGCTGACTCTCCCAGAGTTTCGATCTGGTAGAAACTCTCCCAGTTTCTATCAGAAGATTTTTGACATCCTTAGTAGCATGTTATATTTTCTTTCCTAAATTCAAAACAGTGCGCTTGCCCAGTAGAAAGGAATCAGATCCAAGAGGAAGCAGATACCCTACCTGCGACACTAGCTAAAGGTTGAGGCCCCTGAACTCTCTTTCACTGTAGAGCAGAAGTTCAAACTCATCTTCTGCTGGCCTTGAACTACAGCAGTGATCTAAATACAGCAACTCAAATACCTACGTGCATTTACTTTCTTCCACTTTGAGCATTCCTCCAAGTATTTAAAGCGGCTCAGGGAAAAAGCAAACCAAAGCCAAACAAAGAAAAAATATATTAGTGGGAAATGGCGGAACTGACATATTTTTAGAATTAGCAGTTTATCCCAAGAAGTGCATTAAAGCAGGAAAATGAGCAACAAGTTCTTTAAAATGAAGCAAATTACTTTATAGTAAGCCTCCATGTGTGATGCATTTTGGATTTTTCCCCTAACCTCATTCATACCAAATAAATAGTTCAGCTACATGATACGACAAAAGAAACATTACTTATTTTCCCAGTTGAACTTTGTGTTAAACCAGGATTAAGCCAATATTTATTCTTGTGAAAATATTGTACTGAACTACAACTGCTTCAGATAAGCAGAAAGGATATCAAGGTAACATCAGACAGAAATCTCATATACATTTTAACACTTAAGGGAAGAGGAGCCTCGATGTTTCTTAGCAGGAATTCTTCAGGGACCACTTTTATCATTTAACACAAAGAATTTGTCTTAGGACAAAGAAAATACAGATGACATAGTCAAGTTTATTTGATTTTAAAATCAAGTCTTTACTATTTAATGCAGCACAACCACTAAAAGCAGAAGGAACTGAGGGCAGGGAAAGCAGGCACTTTGGGGCAGATCTGTACCTGCCAGAGAGGCAGGATCTTAACACAAGGAAAGGAACTACAAAGACATGAAACTCTAAGCCTAATTTTGCTCCTAGTTTAACATTGTCTTACAGCATCCCAATGGACATGACGGTTAAGGGAGCCATGCATGCAGGCTACAGCAGCACCCTAGTTCCCATCCCTAAAGCCCACAGTTCCACCTGCGTGCTTTGTGTGCTGCCCTAGCTGTAGCTGATCACTTCTCGGGCAAAAACGACCAGCTGGATGGAAGCATTTCAAGCTGGCTCTAACCCACACACGCCAGTTTGGCTGCCCTGACCCAAGGAACAACTAAGACTTTTGTGTTGTTGACACAGGTCAAGGGGTTACCATCCTAGAGGACAAACTGGCAGAATGGAGGGAGAAACTAACTCAACAGCTGCTACTTCCCAGTTGCTCACTTCTTTGTTCAGAACAACTGTCAGACAATTAAGCAGGAGCACTGACGAAGCAAGCAGGACTGGGTGAGATACTCAAATCAGATCACTAAGTTTGCACTCACCACACCTCCAGAAACTTGCAGGCCTTGAGATCCACTGATGCCAACGGCAAGTCTTAGGAGTCGTCTTAACAGACAACAAATCAGTCCCTTCAAATTTGATCTCTATCCCCAATCTTGACCATGAAGTAAGGAAAATAGGTATCCCAGCTTAGGAAAGAGTATTTTTAAGTGTCTGTAATGAAGCCCAAAGGGTTCACTATAGCTGCAGAAACATTGCACACTGGAAATACAAGTGGCTAAGTATATCCAGGCAGACGAATCAATTGGCAGTGGAAGCAAAAAAACCTTGATGGTCATCTACTTAAAGACAATTTTGGTTAGGCAGGGTTTTGTTTATTGTTTTTCTGGTTTCGGGGTGGGGGGTGGGAGTAGGGTTGGTTGGTTTTTTTCCCCATCTTTTCCTCAAGTTCTAGCTCCAATAAACTATCCCCCCAAAGAATCTTACTTGACCAACTTGCTCCAATCTCTTACCTTGTAAGCATCTATAAAACATTTTTTGATATATCCAACTCGCTCAAAACCTCAATCAATCCACAAAGCTGCATCCTCTAGTAGCTATTCAGACTATCAACTATCCTAGTAATAATGAAAAAAAATTCTGTAGATCACTTTTTGTTTAAGTCTATTCAGCTTCAGCTTTTCCCTACCTTCCTTACTGTTCATTTCTGCGCTAGACTTGTCTACAACGCAGAGCTTCAGCCACTATAGCAGATGTTACAGACCCACAAATGGAAACGCAGCATTTAGCGATAAAAAGCTTTTCTGCAAAAATACCATGCTTATCTCCCTGAACACCAAATATGTAAACTAACAGCAAAAGCTTGCCTACATCTAGGACTTTGATTAACTTTTCTCAATGAGATGGTGCAATTGTCCCCTCTAACACATACATGCCCACCCTATCTACTATAGGCAGACCAGCACCCCCTGGCCCAAGTATTTCTGTACTATTAAAAAAAACTTCTCCCAAAAGCAACGCTTTTCCCCCTTCTAAAAAACACATTTATGCAATTAATCTGCTACAAACAGGGTCGGCATGGAAAAACATCTGGTTGACATAGCTGTATAGCCAACATCAAGGGAGATCCATAGCATTTTGAGCCAGCATGACACATATCCAAAGTCTTCTACAACATACATGAACAAGGAAAGTATTTCAATGTGTGAATCGAATGAATCCTCTTCCCAACAGGAATTTAATTAGAGGACTGGAGTAAGAGGTTTTGACCGCTCCTATTCCGACAACTGCCATATACCTTCAATTAGACGAGTAAAATTATAGGACACTCCCAATCCTGAAACCACAGCCAGAAATGCACTGCAAGTTTCAGTCCACTCTGCTCTCGAGTACATGAGATTCCAGCCCAAAATTCAGCATTTATATAAATAGGTACCATGGGTGGCAGTCAAGCCTCTATGATTGAATTCAGCAGCACAGATTAAGAAACAAGGTCAGCAGATTAACTTTTATTACCTATTCATGAACTGAACTGTGCTCCTGCATGGCAGGGACCAGAGGACACCATCAATCTTTAACCAAACGCTGCATTTAGTCTGGGTCAAAAAAGTCGCTGACTAGTTCAAACTTGAGCCCCCATCCCAAAACACCACCTCACAGCATTTATACCCAGTACGGCAGCCAGGAGATGTTGCTGGAGCTAGACTGGTATTGATGACCACCTACCTTCAGCACAGGGTGCCGGCAGAGGACAAATGACTTTTCCCGTAGAGCCTGTAGTTTCAACCTTTTTACATTCGTTCACGACTACAGGGTTATTCCAGAAAGGTCATTTTGAGCAGCTAGCAGCATTTGGTGCTCCAAATCACATGATAACGAGTCAGCAGAAGTTGTCCATGGCATAGTGCTCACCTAGGTAGCCAATAAGCTGTGTACTCACTCGTGCAAAGTACTAAAGCATTTCTTCCTACTCAAAGCAAGATCCCTTTTTCAAATCAATATAAATACAGAATACGTGGTAAAGAACATATTCACAGTGCAAGGCTGTAATTTTTCTGCAAACCAAGTTACTGTCAATAGTTTTTACTGCTTTTAGGAGAAAGCAGCAACAGGATAGAGCTTGCTTGCTTTGGTAGTTTAAGAAAGATTTCTAGTATGCCAAAGAACTTTGTCTTTTTTAACATGGAAAGCAGGTTTTTGAATACCTCAATTCAAACATTTTAAGCAAGAAACACTTAAAATCGCTTGTGACTACTAATTGCCACATCCACTGCAAAACTTTAAGTACACAAAGAACAGGTCATGATGTTACCCTATTGCCGCAGCCACCCCTCTGGAGAGCCTGCGGCAGCACCAGGAGAGGGAAATCCATCCCACAAGCTGTCCATGGCCTCCAAGGAGACACAGAGCCACTTCAGCTTTGCCCAGATGACAGAACTTGCACCTCACAGGATGGGAACTAAATTGCTATTTTGCCTTCTTTCTCATGACTCTTTTGATCCAGGCAGACTAACTGGGCCTGATTAGGGACACAATATTAATTTCAGCGGAATCGAAGGACTAGAGTAGGAGTATGAGGTTTACTGTTGCGTCCTGCTAACCAGTAGATTGAAAGGAAACAGAAACTACATCAGATGGAAACACGCTTACTTTTTTCCACTGAAACTCAGCAGCGTTTAGCAGCACTCGACCTACTTCCTACACCATCTCTTTGCTGTCACTTCCTTTGACGGTTTGTCAGCACGCCTGTGAATATGGAAGATTAAGGAACGAACGCCTGGGAAGCAAGCGAGCTGGACTTCTTCCTCTTGATGCCACCTACAGTCAAAACTTTTACGATCTAACCAGCAAAGCACAGTGACCAGCTAGCAACAAGTACCTCCAATTATTGGCATCCTGCAGGAATTCCTAATCAACTGTGTAATTTCACTTACAAGTATACACTTAAAGGTGACTTTGATTTCTCATGAAACACCCTCATTCTTCCTTTTTTAGCTCAGGGCATGGATTAGCATCTACAAACAGCTTTGGGTTTTCTGCTTTCCTGTATTCCAGAGTTCCTGTCTGAGAAGACATTTTATATCAAAATGTACTTGTAATTAGTTCCTTCCAAATGAATAAGAGCTTTAAATACCACTGGCTCCAAGCAGATGATGCTCTATTTGGCATCTACAAACATAAAGTCTCTAGTTATAAATCCTGAAGTGAAAGGATCCTGTTCTCCATGCCTAGCTTCTCAATAGAAACGAATATTGATACCAAAACACAAAACGGTTGTAGCAGACAGACTTTATACTAAGTTCTGCTTTCAACTGAAATACTGAAGTTACCCAAAACTTTCATTTCCAAGATGAACACTAGCACAGTGACCTGCTGCGTTGAGAAATACATTTCAGTGTTTGGTAAGAACGGAAACATTCATTAGGCACACTTCACAAGACTACTCAGCAGAACACAGGTGCTCCTACAAGTTTAATTCATTTGAAATAGGAGACGTCTCAGCTGAAGGTACCCAGTAGGTGCCTACATACAACTAAAACAAATTCCTAAAGCTTCCTGCCTGGTCATTCATACGACTTCAAAAGGAGTTAGGACACTTAACTTACACAGCACCAAAAGGGTCTAACTTTCCAACTATGAGTTAAATTTTCTACGAACCAGGCTTTTTCTCAGGGAGAAGGGGGGCAGCAGAGAGGAGAGGGGGAAGTGTCCCATGTAGACATCTGAACTTTGGCACTACATTACTCACTCCGAAATTGTTGGCCTAAAACATTACAAAGCCACACGGACTGCACGGCAACACATGCAAACAAAAATCTGGGTAGCTTGTTTGGCTGAAGCTTTCATCTCCACTAACCTACCAGCACCTTTCAGCATAAAGAGCAACGGAAGATGTATCATCAACAGGTCATCTGGCTGCTGCTTCGTAAAAAAAAAAAAAAAAAATACCAAAAGCTGCTGAACAGAAACCGGAAACTGCTTTTTTCCTCCCCCCCAGCTCTCCCCCTGCCCCCCACGCATGTTCAGAATGGAAAAAATAAACCCGACATCCTTTGGGTGCAGAACCGCCAGCTCTGTCTGGCTGAAACACTTTGTAATTTTATCAAGTAGTGTGTTTTCAAGGCAGAAGGGTCCCAGCAAAAACAAATGGGTGGCCTTTAAAATGTAAAGGCCAGAAACGCAAGCATTACAGCTCGACTGCCTTTTGCTTGCATGTATTCTAGAAACTGCATTTTGCAGAGGTGGAACCGCTGCAGTTCTTGAGGGGGTAGTTTAAAAACAAAGAAGAAAAAAGAAAAAAGCTTTCAGCATAAAAATATAAGAATTGCTTTAAAATATCGTTCTGCCTTTCAAGAAGGAAAAAAAAGAAAATACTATTTAGCTGAAAACGCAACTGCTGCTCCCTTCCCCTGCCTTTTAAAAAAATCTTCTCCATGGCTGTTACAGGCAGAAATGTCCCCCCTGCCATTAGCTCTTCCTGAAACCGCATTATTTAACTACGTGAAAAAATAAAAAAAGAAAAAAAAAAAGCGAAAAGAAAAACCCGACTAAAGTTGCGCTGGATGGCAGGCTGCTCACAAAAGAGCCAAGGCTGAGGATACGGGAGAGAAACCTTCCAATTCCCCCCGGCAAGAAGCTTAAAATTAAAAAGACACAACTTATCTACCGGCTATCTGGATTCTTCCAGAGTAAAACAGCTTCAAATTTGGAAGAGCTTAAGAGGGAGGGGAGGGGGGAACGAAGCAGCAAGCTTTCCCACCAAGATTTTGCAGGTTAACACCAGCAAAACGAAAATCCCCCTTTGTTTTGTTTTCAGCCGCCTGCGTGCTGCTCCGGCACAGGGGGCTGCGATAAATGGAGCCTGGACTTGGAGGAGGGGGGGGACTCTCTCCTCCTCGGAAAAGAAAATAATAAAAAATAATATATATATTAACACGACCACCGCCAAAAAACCCTCATCCCTCGGATTCCACAAAACCCTCGGAGTGCAACAGCTGACTTTTTTCCCCCCTTTTTCTTTTTTTTTTTTTTTTTTTTTAATTATTATTTTTTGAAGTGATGTTTTTCCCGAGGGCAGGCGACTCGGCAGCCGCTCCGTGACAAAGAGCTTCCCCGGCACATCCAGCCCCACGGCGGGGCCCGGCCAACTCCGAGGGGGCGCGAAGGGAGAAAGAAACAAAAAAAACCCCCCCCACAAAAAAATATCCACTCCCCTCACAACAAAAAGACAAAAAAATCCCACCAACTAACCGTA